>CM055116.1:1025568576-1026006076 GCA_029206835.1 Rana muscosa
GGTAAAGGGGGCCTTGAGAGGCAAGGAAGTCCTCCTCTTCCTGTTCTGCCTCAAGTGCCCTGTCCATTATTCCACGCAGCGTATGCTCCAACAGGTGGACAAGAGGTACAGTGTCACTGACGCATGCACTGTCACTGCTCACCATCCTCGTGGCCTCCTCAAATGGTGCCAGGACAGTGCATGCATCCCTGATCATGCCCCACTGGCGTGGTGAAAAAAACCTGAGCTCCCCTGACCCTGTCCTGGTGCCGTAGTCGCACAGGTACTCATTGATGGCCCTCTGCTGCGTGTGCAGCCGCTGCAGCATGGCCAACGTTGAGTTCCACCTGGTGGGCATGTCACATATAAGGCGGTTCTTGGGCAGGCTCAACTCCTTTTGCAGCTCAGCCAGCCGAGCACTGGCATTATATGATCTGCGGAAATGCACACAGACTTTCCTGGCCTGCCTCAGGACATCCTGTAAGCCTGGGTACCTGCCCAAGAACCGCTGCACCACCAGGTTAAGGACGTGAGCCACACAGGGCACATGGGTCAGTTGTCCCTGTCGGAGGGCGGAGAGAAGGTTGGTGCCATTGTCGCAAACCACCATTCCTGGCTTAAGCTGGCGTGGCGTCAACCACCTCTTGGCCTGCCCCTGCAGAGCAGACAGAATCTGCCCCAGTGTGGCTCCTGTCCCCCAAACACACCAGCGCAAGCACGGCATGGCATCTTTTTGCCTGCGTACTTGCGTAGCCCCTTGAATGCCTACGGAGCACCGCTGGTTCCGAGGACAAAGCACAGGAAGAGGCCATGGAGGAAGAAGAAGAGGAGGGGGTGGAGGAGAGAGGTGTGTCACAACAACCAGTAGTAGCATTTTGGAGGCGTGGCAGCGGAACAACCTCCAACACTACTGCACCTTTTCCTGCATCCTTCCCAGCTGCCAAAAGAGTGACCCAATGGGCCGTGAAAGAAAGGTAACATCCCTGTCCATGGCTGCTGGACCATGAGTCAGCGGTAATATGCACCTTACCGCTGACCGCCCTGTCCAGCGAGGCATGGACATTGCCTTCCACATGCCGGTAGAGAGCCGGAATCGCCTTCCGTGAGAAAAAGTGGCGTTTGGGAACCTGCCACTGAGGAACCGCACATTGAAGGGGGCCGAGTCTACCAACTGAAAAGGCAGTAGTTGAATTGCTAGCAATTTAGCCAAGCTAGCATTTAACCGCTGGGCATGTGGATGGCTGGGAGTGAACTTCTTTCGACGGTCCAGCAGCTGGGGCAGGGAAATTTGCCTGCTAGAATCGGACGTCTGTGTACTGCTAGCAGAGTGCCTGCAAGTACTTGGCTGTGACACACCTAATTCTACACCTTCATTCCTCTCAGTGCAGGTTTCAGAGAGAACTGAAGGTACAGTGGGGTTGGAGATCCCAGCTGATGAGGAGCAAGGAGAGGTCCGCTTTGTTCTTTGGTGTGGGTCTTTGAGGTAGGCTTGCCAACGAGCTGCATGGCAGGTCAACATATGTCTGGTCAAGCATGTGGTGCCCAAGCGGCTGATGTTTTGGGCACGCGAGATACGCTTCAGACATATGTTGCAAACAGCAGCGGTGCGATCTGATGCACTCGACTCAAAAAAGGCCCACACCAAAGAACTTTTGGAATAACAGGCAGAGGCAGCAACCTTCACAGGCGGAGCTCTGCGGTGTGATTCAGTCGGTGTGCTGCCCTTACGCTGGCCCCACGAGGGCATCCTGCCTCGTTGGAGATGTGCCTCCTCCTCATCCTCCTCTCTCCTATTAGGCACCCACGTGTAGTCAGTGACCTCATCATCCCCTCCCTCCTCATTACTGGAGCCAATCTGGCAGTATGCTGCAGCTGCTGGAACATGACTGCCAGATTGCTGTCCTTGAGCATCCCCTCTCTCTGCTCTCACGCTACTGCCTTCCTCTAGCTGGGTATCATCATCAGACCCTTCGCAACGCTGGGCATCCTCCTGGAGCATGTACCCAACACTGTGCTCAAACAGTTCGGGGGACTCCTCAGGAGGACAAGGTGGGTCTAGGGAAGGAGTGACTGATGATGACATTGATACAAGGGAAGAGGACGCTTTGGCAGCTGCTTTGCCAGTACCCTAAGCCTGGGTGAGAGAGGAGGAGGAGGAGGAGGAGGATGAGGAGGGCTTGGTCATCCACTCTACCAAGTCTGCGGCATGATGCGGCTCAACACGTCCAGCTGCCGAAAATAAGGACAAGCGTGTCCCATGGCCACATGCTGATGACGATGTGCTGATGACGATGCACCGCATCCACGACCAGCACTGTTGTCTCTAGACACAGAGCCTGCTTGCCCTCTTTTATTGGCTCCTGACTGTCTGCCTCTCCTTGTTTGCCTTCCAGACATTCTAATTGCCTGCAGGGAGATGGGAAAACCAGCAATAAGGGGTAGCTTCAGGTGTATACTGTGCAGGAGGCACACTACGCCCGCTGTAAGTGCTGCAGATGCCTGCCTGTGTTAGACAACAGGAAAACACAGCAATAAGGGCTAGCTTCATGTGTATACTGTGCAGGAGGCTTAGCAAAAATGACACTGACACTGTCCCCTGCCTATCCTTCTCTCTCCCTTCTCACATGTCCTTATCTGGCGCCATTTTATCAACGACATTTTTGTCGTTTGGACAGGGTCTAACCTCGAATTACAGGTCTTTATGTCCAAACTAACCACCAATCGTTATAATCTGAAATTCACCATGTCATGTGACCAACAGACGAAAACTTTTTTGGACATCTCCATCTATGTGAATCTAGATGGCACCCTGGGTTCCTCTCTTTATAGGAAGCCATCTGCAGGCAATACGATCCTGCATGCTGCCAGTTCTCACCCTAAACCATTGGTGCAAAGTATACCATACAGTCAATACCTAAGAATAAAACGAAACTGCAGCCAGGAACAAGACTTTGAAATTGAAGCCAATGCCTTACAATCTCGACTATTAAAGAGAGGATACAGTCGTACGGTACTAAAAAAGGCATACCATAGCCCAAAGTAAAAAATAGGACTGACTTGATTCATCTTTCAAAAGACAGACCTTCAAACCAGAAGGTCAGGCTGATCACCAAAAGGTTAAAAACGTCATTACCAAATTTTGGCCCTTATTATCGACAGATGAAGTCATTTCTAAATACATTCAACCCTACCCCCAAATCACGTATAGGAAGTCAAAATCTATAAAAGATCACTTGGTTAGTAGCCACTTACAAAAACCGATCGGCAGATCCCCCCGCAGGGGCACAGCCCCATGTGGTCGCTGTGTGATTTTTGCCAATTTTTGGGTGACTCTGAGGAATTTATCCTTCCTAGCGGAGCTATGCACAAACCCAAATTCTTTGCCAACTGTCAATCAATAGGTGTTGTATATCTGATGACGTGTGAATGCCGTGCCTTCTATGTCCGCAAGACCAAAAGACCCTTTTTTTTATAGAGTCAGGAATCATGTTTCCCTTATTCGAAAGAAAAAAATGGAAACGCCGATCAGACGACATAGTGGCCTATACCATGCTTTTGATCTATCCAAAATGAAGTTTTTTGCCTTAGAGTATCTTCCAATCAGCGAAAGAGGTGGGGATTGTGACAAAAGCCTTTTGCAAAGAGAGGCTAAGTGGATTTTTTCACTTAACGCCACCGTTTACCCAGGACTCAATGAGTCCATCAGCTATAAGCCCTTTCTCTAAAAATTGATCATATATAATTCTCTGTATGTCCTTAGGCCCCTAAACAGTTAGCCTGTTTATTTTCTACCTAATATGTATTTTTATGTATGTGTAACTATTCCTCATAGGAGTGATCAAGTAGCTTCTCCCATTCGGCATTTGTTTGCTATGTACCTTTTATAATATTTAATATTATTTAGAATCTGTGATTAAGTTAATTATTTTCACGAGAAGTTTCTTGCTGGAGTTCAGGTGATCTTACGGGCGCCCGGGGCTTCCAATTTTATGCCTTCGGCTTTCTAATTGGGGCCCATCCTGCTGCCAAAGGGTTTCCATCCCCATCCTTTACAGCAGACAATTTTTCCTGTTTTTTCCATCATTACAATACTGGCGCTTTGTCTCCCTTTTGATCCTTTCTTACTGTGGCCATCTTGTGGCCGATATGTAGATTGCATCTAATTGGCGATTTTTCATCGCTTTGAGACATTCAATCGTCACTTCCGGTGCGCGGCGATGTGTCATTTCCGGCCGCCCCACACATCCATCACGTATTTTGTAACAGCAGGGATTGGCTCCCGGTCAGGTGGAATTAACTTGCCCGCCCCGCCTATCTTTTTGGCGCCAATTCGGCGTCATTAGGCGAGGGAGAGGATGTCTATTTAAGCCTTGGCTTTTGCTTGGGTGGTATAGTTGCCGCTCTTGGAGGAATTTTGTGTATATCCAGACTGGACCTCAGGTATATGTAGAGAAACTCTTTACTTTAAATATCTTTAAAGAACATTTTCTCTGTTTTTTGCTAGATCTATGTTTTGGAAAATACTTTTTACCATCTATCGTCTTTATTATTGATAGATGGATTGCCGATCTTTCCACCTTTAAAAACGGCACCCCACTTTCCAGATGGTACTTGGAAGTGGCTGAATTAGGTATTTGTTGGAAAACTTTTTCTAACCATATTCCTTTTTCTCATATATAATTTATTACAAAACTATTTTGTTCTGTTTCTCTGCAGACACCTTCGGTCTGAATGGTACATAAACTAATTGTCCTTTTTTGGAATTTCAATATAACTTTGAGATACAGGTACAACTATATCTATACACTCATTTCGGCTTTAATGCTTATTTGATACTATATAATTATGGCTCCCTTCTCCCTTTTTTCCTCCAGGTGACTATTCACCTTCCATGCTTTTTACAGCACATTATCCATTTATGTGCGTATATATAGGTCAGCACCCTCTCTAAGGTTCACCATATGACTCCTATGCAGGAATACTCCTCGGACTTGGTCACAGCTATATTTCCTTGAATTTTTCAACAATTTACAGGTAATCAGGGCTTTTGTGGCGATTTTTGGAGTTGCCTTTATATCACTCCTCTGTTGAATACATAATATGTTATATTGTATAGTAATCTACTGGTGTATTTTTGTATATTTACTGTATTTGGTTTGTGTTTCAGTAATACATGACAATAATAATACTCCTGAAGAAGCCAGTTCAATTGGCGAAACGTTGAGATTATATGTCTGTATAAACTTTGTTTCCTAATGTAATTGAAATGTTTTTACAATTTATGTAAATGGAATCTTTTCTACTGAATAAAATCTTTTATTTTTTATAAATTTCGTGTTGTGAGTGCACCTTAAAAGTCCCAATTTCTTTTATTTATTTTCTAATTCAAAGGGACGCGGTGCCTATTGATTTACAGGTGTTAGACAGTTCTCTTATCTGTAAGATATCTCCCTGCACACAAGGTTTAGCAAAGAATATCACTGACACTGTCCCTGCCTATCCTTCTCTCTCCCTGCACACAAGGTTTAGCAAAGAATATCACTGACACTGTCCCTGCCTATCCTTCTCTCTCCCTGCACACAAGTTAAATGAACAAATAGCACTGACACTGTCCCTGCCTATCCTTCTCTCTCCCTGAACCGGAACACACTACACAAGGCCGCCGCGCTGGTGGCCGTTTATAGTGTGGGGTGTGTACTAAATCCCCCTGAGCTATAATTGGCCACAGGCATCCTGCCTGTGGCCAATTATGGCTCCCCTCGCTGCCGGCACTGTGATTGGCCAAGCATGCGGGGTCACAGTGCATGCTTGGCCAATCACAGCACCTGGATTGCACTGCGATGGCGTAGTGCATTGTGGGCCGTTCGCGTCACTCGAATTTGGCGCGAACGGCCCAAATCGTTCGATCTTGGTCGAACGATCGAACAGCCGATGTTCGAGTCGAACGTATGTTTGACTCGAACACCGAGCTCATCCCTAGTGTCAGCTATACAATATCACTGTGTACCTTTGTTGTCGGATTGTGTGACCTAAAGTTACAGGTCTCACAATCCTATCATCCCCTACTAGCTGTGCCAAGGGAGGGTAGAGCCAATTGCTGGGGGTTGACAGCGGTGTGTTACAGGCCCGAAAATCATACCAGCAGCTCTCTTAGCTGGGAGTATCACATACATATATATATATATATATATATATATATATATATATATATATATATATATATATATATATATATATATACATACACACACATATATACATATATATATATATATATATATATATATATATATATATATATATATATATATATATATATATATATATATATATATAGTGAAGGGGTTAACTCGGTAGCGGGTGTGTGTGACCCCCTGGTTGGGCTCCCCACACAAAAACAGGGCCAGCAGACGGAGGTTGTGGTTTTCAAAATCAAAAGGTGCGGTTTATTTCTCTATGTACATTGACAAAAACACAGCAAAGCCAAAAAGAAACATAAACAAAATAAATCCTGGTCAGTTTGACCTCTGACTAAACATGCAGGTTTCCTAAACTAACAACTGGGATCAGCCTGGTGCTGTCCTAGTCCCTGGTTTAGTAAAAGTCCAAACAAATAGCCACACAGGCTTTGCCTCACCGCACAGGGGTTCACTCTCCCTAGACAGTCCACACAGGTCTGGGTCCAGGCATGAGCTAACATCTAATGAAGCTGGGAGTTTTTATAGAGGCCTTAAACGAACTGACAGGCTTCAGCTGGTCTCATCAACTCCCTGCCTGCACGACGCCCAGCCCTCTCCCTAGAGGTATGAGTCATCCATGAGCCCACAAGCCTCAGCTGGGCTTCATCAACTCCCTCCCTAGTTGTATAAGTCAGCATAAAGCCTGAATCTGGGAGAAATATATCTACCCCCCTGGATGCAACCAGGTGACTTTACCTTCCTGCTGTCACAATATATATATATATATATATATATATATATATATATATATATATATATATATGTCCAGCCTGGTAGTGAGGGCCTGTACATACTGTGTAGTTAGAGCCGAGACACGGCTAGGCTTTTGTTTAGCTATTTTTTCTTCTGTTTGTTTTCACCACACTGTACAGCACCTGTCATTGACTTTGTATATAGCACCAATAAACCCCACTGTGTTTTCACTGATCCCATGGACTTGGTATCTGTGCCTGCTCATCCCAGGGAGCTTTTGTACCTACTACCTGCCCCCCAGGTTACTATATATATATATATATATATATATATAATATATATATATATGTATGTATGTATGTATGTATGTATGTATGTATGTATGTATGTATGTATGTATGTATGTATGTGTATGTGTGTGTGTGTGTGTGTGTGTGTGTATATATATATATATAAAGCTCTGTGGCTTTAGGAAGAACTAAAGCATCTGCATGAAATACAGACATTGTAATAACTAGAAGCCGACAAGCTTTCCGCTATCCCATCTCTTGTAAAGTCCTTTAACAATATCGCTGTGAAACATAACAGACAATACTATATACATTTTCATTTCCAGTACTTCGAGTATCATTTGTTTAACCACTCCAGCCCCGTAAGAATTTACCCCCTTCCTGACAAGAGCACGTTTTGCGATTCGGCACTGCATCGCTTTAACTGACAATTACGTGGTTGTGCGACGTTGTACCCGAACAAAATTTACGTCCTTTTTCCCCCATAAATAGAGCTTTCGTTTGGTGGTATTTGATCACCTCTGCGGTTTTATTTTTTGCACTATAAACAAAAAAAGAGCGACAATTTTGAAAAAAAAATACACATAATTTTTTACTTTTTGCTATAATAAATATCCCACGTTTTAAAAAAATAAATAAAAAATTTCCCTCAGTTTAAGCCAATATGTATTCTTATACATATTTTTTGTAAAAAATAATCGCAATAAGCGTATATTGATTGATTTGCGCACAAGTTATAGCGTCTACAAAATAGGGGATCATTTTATGGCTTTTTTTTTTTTTTGCTATAATAAATATCCCACGTTTTTTTTAAAAAAACTTTTTTTTCCCTCAGTTTAGGCCGATATGTATTCTTATACATATTTTTGGTAAAAAAAAAAAAAAAGAAAAAAAAAAAAAATCGCAATAAGCGTATATTGATTGATTTGCGTCTACAAAATAGGGGATAGTTTTATGGCATTTTTATTATTATTTTTTTTTCTAGTAATGGCGGCGATCTGCAATTTTTATTGGGACTGCGACATTATGGTGAACACATCGGACACTTTTGACACTATTTTGCGACCGTTGTCATTTATACAGCGACCAGTGCTATAAAAATGCACTGATTACTGTGTAAATGACAGTGGCAGGGAAGGGGTTAACCACTAGGGGGCGAGGAAGGGGTTAGGTGTGTCCTAGGGAGTAGTGATGAGCCGAACACCCCCGGGTTCGGTTCGCACCAGAACCCGCGAACGGACCGAAAGTTCGTACGAACATTAGAACCCTATTAAATACAATGGATGCGAACTTTCAAATTCTAAAGTGCTAATTATAACGACTATTATGCATGTTATTGTCCTAAAAAGGGTTTGGGAACCCGGGTTCTGCACCAGGGGACATGTATCAATGCAAAAAGAAGAAGTTTTAAAAACTGTCGTTTTTTGGGAGCAGTCATTTTAATGATGCATAAAGTGAAAAAAAAAAGTCAAATATTCCTTTAAATATCGTACCTGGGGGGTGTCTAAAGTATGCCTGTGAAGTGCCACGTGTTTCCCGTGTTTAGAACTGTCCCTGCACAAAATGACACTTCTAAAGGAAAAAAAAAGCCATTTAAAACTGCTTGCGGCTTTAATGTAATGTCTGGTCCCGGTAATATGGATGAAAATCTTTAAGAAAAATGACATAGCTACCCCATGACCCCCCCCCCTACCCCAGCCCATTACCAGCCCCTTTGGGTCTTGTATGGATATTAAGGGGAACCCCGCACATAAAATAAAAAAGGCCCTATATACTCTGAACAGCCGTATACAGGCGGTGCATACAAGACAGGGACTGTAGGTTTGTTCTTATGTAGAATCTGTTTGTAATTTTGAACAGGTACATTGTTTAAGTGTAGCTCCAGCCCAAAAATCTATTTTTAAACTTTTTGGAAAACATAGGTAAGGGTTATCACCCCTGTAACATTTGTTTTGCTGTCTGTGCCCCTGTTGAGAACATTTCACCTCACTTTCCGTCCCAATGACAACTGTTTTTGAAATGTGGTTTTTTTCTTGAAACAAGGATTGCTGATAAAGCATCAGTACAGAGGAGACACCTTTCTCCCATATTAATTCTTACAGGAGAGAATTTTCCTTCCAAGGGGTAGATTTCCTCTCACTTCCTGTTGTCTTCTTGCGTTTGCAAGTAGGAGTCGTTTGTAAGTTGGATGTTTGAAAGTAGGGACCTGCCGTATATACTCTGCAGAAATAGGACCCTTAGTTGTTGGTGTTGGCACAACACTGTAAGCTCTCACAGTTACTCTTGGTTGGTGCTGGAACGCCCTGCTGTCAACTATTATATCAGGAATTTTAATTACATATAATTGTTGAACAGTGGTAGTAAAAATTGGGCCTTTGATGGTGGTGCTGGTGCCACAACACTGTAAGCCCTCAGAGTTACTCTTGGTGGGTGCAGGAATGGGCCCTGCTGTGAATTATTAGATCAAGAATTGTAATTACATGCCCCTTTTGAACAGGGGCTGAAAAATTGGGCCTTTCGTGGTGGTGGTGGTGGTGGCGTTGCCACAACACTGTAAGCCCTCAGAGTTACTCTTGGTGGGTGCAGCAATGGGCCCTGCTGTGAATTATTAGATCAAGAATTGTAATTACATGCCCCTGTTGAACAGGGGCTGAAAAATTGGGCCTTGGGCACTGGTGCCACAACACTCCAACCCCTCACAGATACTGTACTTGGAGCACAGCAATGAGCCCTATGGCAAATTATTGCTAAAAAAAAATTGTAATTACACGCCCCTGTAAAACAGGGGCTGAAAAATTGGGCCTTAGCCACTGGTGGCGGCACCCATAAACAAAAATGATCTTCCAAGCTATCATCATCAATCGTATCATTGAGGACTCGGAGGAGGAGGATAGCCAGTCAACATAACAGCACAGGCACTCAGCATCAGTCTTGAAGGGATGTGACATGTTTAAATCAATTAGTCTGTTATATCAGCATCAGGTGTGTGGTAGCTGGTGGTGATCCAAGACTGGTTCATCTTGATGAAAGTCAGTCGATCAACCGAGTCGGCGGACAGGCGCACCCTGTGATCCGTGACAAATCCTCCAGCAGCACTGAATGTGCGTTCCGAAAGAACGCTGGATGCAGGACAGGCCAGTAGCTCAATTGCATACTGTGCAAGCTCTGGCCAGTGATCCATCCTCAAGACCCAGTAAGCCAGAGGATTTTCGGTGGGGAAGGTGTCCAAGTCTGACCTTGCCCCTAGATATTCCTGCACCATGTTTATCAGACGCTGGCGATGGTTGCTGGAACCGATCATACTTTGGGGCTGCGGACTAAAGAATTGTCTGAACGCATCGGTCAGACGGCCACCTTCCCCACCGCTCCTTCTTTGACTGGCCTAAGCCTCAGCAACTCGTTGTCCAGGACCAGGAGTTTGTAACCTCCCAGTCTCTGGGAACGCGTTGCACAGACCTTTCTGCAAGGCCTCCCGGAGTTGTCTCATCCTCTGCTCCCTCTGCGACGGTAACATAAGGTCCGCAACCTTACCCTTGTACCGTGGATCAAGGAGAGTGGCCAGCCAGTAATGGTCCCTCTCCTTGATCCGAAGAATACGAGGATCCTTCCGCAGACTTTGCAGGATCAGGGAGGCCATGCAGCGTAGGTTTGCTGAGGCATTCGCTCCGGAGTCCTCTGGGTCACTAAGGACGACATGATCCGCAGCCACCTCCTCCCAGCCACGTACAAGTCCACTGGTTTCTTGGGACTGTAAATCATCCCTAAAAGACTGCTGCTGTTGATGCTGCTGAGTGCCAGGCTCCACCTCCATGCTGACACAATCCTCCTCCTCCTCCTCTTCCTGTGCGATGGGTGGGACAGAAGGAACACTGTCTGGGTAAAGGGGGCCTTGAGAGGCAAGGAAGTCCTCCTCTTCCTGCCTCTGTTCTGCCTCAAGTGCCCTGTCCATTATTCCATGCAGCGTGTGCTCCAACAGGTGGACAAGAGGTACAGTGTCACTGATGCATGCACTGTCACTGCTCACCATCCTCGTGGCCTCCTCAAATGGTGCCAGGACAGTGCATGCATCCCTGATCATGCCCCACTGGCGTGGAGAAAAAAAACCAAGCTCCCCTGTCCTGGTGCCGTAGTCGCACAGGTACTCATTGATGGCCCTCTGCTGCGTGTGCAGCCGCTGCAGCATGGCCAACATTGAGTTCCACCTGGTGGGCATGTCACATATAAGGCGGTTCTTGGGCAGGTTTAACTCCTTTTGCAGCTCAGCCAGGCGAGCACTGGCATTATAAGATCTGCGGAAATGCACACAGACTTTCCTGGCCTGCCTCAGGACATCCTGTAAGCCCGGGTACCTGCCCAAGAACCGCTGCACCACCAGGTTAAGGACGTGAGCCACACAGGGCACATGGGTCAGTTGTCCCTGTCGGAGGGCGGAGAGGAGGTTGGTGCCATTGTCGCAAACCACCATTCCTGGCTTAAGCTGGCGTGGCGTCAACCACCTCTCGGCCTGGCCCTGCAGAGCAGACAGGACCTCTGCCCCAGTGTGGCTTCTGTCCCCCAAACACACCAGCGCAAGCACGGCATGGCATCTTTTTGCCTGCGTACTTGCGTAGCCCCTTGAACGGCTACGGAGCACCGCTGGTTCAGAGGACAAACCACAGGAAGAGGCCATGGAGGAAGAAGAAGAGGAGGGGGTGGAGGAGAGAGGTGTGTCACAACCAGTAGTAGCATTTTGGAGGCGTGGCGGTGGAACAACCTCCAACACTACTGAACCTTGTCCTGCATCCTTCCCAGCTGCCAAAAGAGTGACCCAATGGGCCGTGAAAGAAAGGTAACGTCCCTGTCCATGCCTGCTGGACCATGAGTCAGCGGTAATATGCACCTTACCGCTGACCGCCCTGTCCAGCGAGGGCAAGACATTGCCTTCCACATGCCGGTAGAGAGCCGGAATAGCCTTCCGTGAGAAAAAGTGGCATTTGGGAACCTGCCACTGAGGAACCGCACATTGCACAAACTCACGGAAGGGGGCCGAGTCTACCAACTGAAAAGGCAGCAGTTGAAGCGCTAGCAATTTAGCCAAGCTAGCATTCAACCGCTGGGCATGTGGATGGCTGGGAGTGAACTTCTTTCGACGGTCCAGCAGCTGGGGCTTGGAAATTTGCCTACTAGAATCGGACGTCGGTGTACTGCTAGCAGAGTGGGCGCAACTACTTGGCTGTGACACACCTAATTCTACACCTTCATTCCTCTCAGTGCATGTTTCAGAGAGGACTGAAGTTATAGTGGGGTTGGAGATCCCAGCTGATGCGGTGCAAGGAGAGGTCCGCTTTGTTCTTTGGTGTGGGTCTTTGAGGTAGGCTTGCCAACGAGCTGCATGGCAGGTCAACATATGTCTGGTCAGGCATGTGGTACCCAAGCGGCTGATGTTTTGGCCACGCGATATACGCTTGAGACATATGTTGCAAACAGCAGCTGTGCGATCTGATGCACTAGCCTCAAAAAAGGCCCACACCAAAGAACTTTTTGAATGACGGGCAGAGGCAGCGCCCTGCACAGGCGGAGCTCTGCGGTGTGATTCCGTCGGTGTACTGCCCTTACGCTGGCCACCAAAGGGCATCCTGCCTCGTTGGAGATGTGCCTCCTCCTCATCCTCCTCCTCCTCCTCCTCTCTCCTATTAGGCACCCACGTGGAGTCAGTGACCTCATCATCCCCTCCCTCCTCATCACTGGAGCCAATCTGGCAGTATGCTGCAGCTGCTGGAACATGACTGCCAGATTGGTGTCCTTCTTGAGCATCCCCTCTGTCTGCTCTCACGCTACTGCCTTCCTGTAGCTGGGTTTCATCATCAGACCCTTCGAAACGCTGGGCATCCTCCTGGAGCATGTACCCAACACTGTGCTCAAACAGTTCGGGGGACTCCTCAGGAGGAGGACATGGTGGGTCTAGGGAAGGAGTGACTGATGATGAGTCTGACATTGATACCAGGGTAGAGGACGCTTTGGCAGCTGCTTTGCCAGTACCCTGAGCCTGGGTGAGAGAGGATGAGGAGGAGGAGGAGGGCTTGGTCATCCACTCTACCAAGTCTTCGGCATGATGTGGCTCAACATGTCCAGCTGCCGAAAAGAAGGACAAGCGTGTCCCATGGCCATGTGCTGATGACAATGCACCGCGTCCACGACCAGCACTGTTGCCCCCAGACACAGAGCCTGCTTGCCCTCTTTTATTGCCTCCTGACTGTCTGCCTCTCCTGGTTTGCCTTCCAGACATTCTAATAGATGGCCTGCAGGGAGATGGGGAAAAAAAGCAATAAGGGCTACCTTCAGGTGTCCTTCTCTGTCCCTTTACTTAAGGATTTCTAAATATGGTTGAGGATGATTGCTTTTGCACAGAATAGCACAACGACAATTTCCCTGACTGTCCAAAAAACAAGGATTTCAAAGATGGTTGATGAGGAATGCTTTAGCACACTATAGCACAAGGAGAATTTCCCTCACTGTCCTTCCCTGTCCCTAGAAACAAGGATTATCACAGTGAAAGAAACTGACACTCTCCCTACCTATCCTTCTCTTTCCCTAAACTAAAGGAATCCAGGTTAAGCAAGAAAAAATAAATGTCACTGTCCCTGCCTATGCTTCTCTTTCCCTGCTCCGGAACACACTACACTAGGCCGCCGTGCTGGCGGCCTTTTATAGTGTGGGGCGTGTACTAAACATCCTCAGCAATAATTGGCCACAGGCATCCTGCCTGTGGCCAATCATTGCTCTCCTCGCTGCCGGCGCTGTGATTGGCCAAGCATGCGGGGTCACAGTGCATGCTTGGCCAATCACAGCGCCTGGATGACACTGCGATGGCGTAGTGCATTGTGGGCCGTTCGCGTCACTCGAATTAGGCGCGAACGGCCCAAATCGTTCGATCTTCGTCGAACGATCGAACAGCCGATGTTCGAGTCGAACGTATGTTCGACTCGAACACCGAGCTCATCCCTACTAGGGAGTGATTCTAACTGTGAGGGGGCTGGGCTACAAGTGATATGACAGTGATCACTGCTCCCAATCACAGGGAGCAGTAGATCACTGTCCTGTTACTAGGCAGAACAGGGAAATGCCTTGTTTATATAGGCATCTCCCCATTCTGCCTCTCTGTGAGATGATTGCAGGCACCCGGCGGACATCGAGTCCGTGGGACCCACGGGCACGCGCACGGCGGCAAATACAAATCAACGTACAGGTACGTTGCTTTGCGCAGCTGTGCCATTCTGTCGACGTATATCTACAGGCGGTGGTCGGCAAGTGGTTAAAAAAAAAAAGGATTTTGTAATCATGCTTTCTACCTGGAAAGACAAGTGAAATGCAGAGAAAACACTAACTGCATGTTCTAACACTCTGCAGTCAGTGCTGGGACAAGGTCATCTGGTGCCCAGGGCGAAGATGGAAAACTGTGCCCCCCTGTATTGCGTTTGTTAAAAATATGATTTTTATTATATTAATCAGACATAGGATACATGGGATACATGGGACAATTTTCCAATAGTCAGATTACCTGTCAGCATTTGGTTTAAGTAGATCTCTCAAACAAATGACAATGAGATTAGATACCATTGTTGTATTTTAGAACATTACCTGTTTGAGATTTCTTTCAGCTCTCAAACTGAAAGAAATCACAGTTTAGATTACAGGTTCGTTTTTTGAGTAGACAATAGGTAGATAGCATTGTTGTATTCAATGCTATTGTTGAAATACATCTATGTTTTCTGTTTTGGTAACAATGGTAAACAGCCTGACACACACATAAAAGCAGTAGGCTCACACACAGAGACACACCATGTTGCTGTAAGATCATGAAGAAGAACAGGACCTGATCTCCAAGAAGAATCATTGCCAATGGAGATCATGAACAAAGCGTAATCCAAGTTAAGTAACCTTTAAATGTATTTGTAGTTATAGACCATAGGCTGTTCTATTTTCTAGGCATTTTGCTTGTTATAGAAATCTGTCAGTCTTGTAGTATATTCCTAATATTGTAATAGTTTTGTATGTACAGCATCTTGTATAGTAAAAGCACATTTACACACTGCAGAGGTCTCAGCTTCCTTGTTATACCACAGAGTAACCTTGCTAGATAAACGTAAAGCAAAACAAAAAAAAAAAAAGCTTTAGCGCCTACAGATGATGGGATCTATACTGGAAAAAAAAATGTATGCTAGTATTGGCGGCGATCAGTGACTTAGTCGTGGTTCACAATGGGGCAACTTGTCAGGTGACTTAGTCGCCTGACAAGTCATGCCCCATTCAGCGCAATGAAACCGTTCTAATCGGAGCCACTCAAGTCGCTCTGCCTTAGTAAAAGGTTCCTGCACTGATGACGTTGTGTGGGCTGTGATGCAACTAGTCGGGAAGGAGTTGGGTACATAATTTCAGATTTTCGGCTGATCCAGGAAGTTCATGGTTTCTGATGCTGTTGTAATTGATCTTAAACGTGAGTTACTACTGTAGCGCCCTCCCCAAAAGGTTGGGACGCTATTTAAAAATATAGAGGGATGTCTAAACCAGTAGTTGGGCTCAGACGGTTGAATTGCATTTAATTTTACCTCTGCTCCAACTGTGGTTTGTCCGATAGCATTTTCCCTTATTGCCTGTAGGTGGCGTTACCACTTCAGGCACCTGTTGGAACACGGGCAAACCATGGTGCATCGAGTGGCAGCGGTACAGTGGGAGTGGTCGACCCGCAGTGCCTGCTGGGAGGGGATACTTAAGGGGCAGACGCCATTGATTGGGGTTCGTTCTCACCCCGCAGCCCTCCGGGCGCGAGGTATGTGTGTGTGGTCCTGGTCTCTGTGCCACGTTGGCCCGAGGCTGTATCGCTATCCTGTAGGCCCGGCTAGTCTGGCTGGGGCCAACGTTCGGAGAGGGGATCCCAAGCTGTCCATCCAAATGGGGAGGAAGTTATCTTGATGAAGGAGACCAGGGGAGGACCTGCCCTGGAGGAGACCGGCAAAGTACTGCTGTCTCGGGTGAGGCCTGGCAACTTTATCAAGGAGGGACCCACTATGCTACAAGCTCTACAGTTCGCTGGATTGGCTTAAAGGCTCTTTAACTGTACGGCTGGAAGTTTGGGACTTTGAAATCCTGTGGCAGAGGATTCCTAGACTATACATTTTGCTCAACTTTAAAAGGTCTGTGGCAGAGACTTTGTACACTTCAAAAGGTTTGTGGCAGAGACCTACTTCATCTGGGCAGTCTGTGGCAAAGACTGCCCTGTTGCTGGTTCGTGAGTCATCCCGGCTGCTAGGCCATGTGAGAGAGGACTATCCGGGTGACCAATACCCACTCTAAACACTGAGAGTGGTGAGTGATTTGATCTGAGACTGTTATATGTTGTGGCAAGTGCCTGAACCTTCCCCTACTCTTCTACTTCTCAATGTTTACTGCATAAGAAAAATAAAGCCTAATGCCGCGTACACACGACCGCTTTTCTCGACGAGAAAAACTGCATTTATTTTTTTCGCCGAGAAAAACGATCGTCTGTGGGCTTTATGTCGTCTTTCTCGTCTAGAAAAACGGCATAAAAAACGACGAGAAAATTTAGAACATGTTCTAAATTTTCTCATCGTTTTTTCCAGCATTTTTTTCCGCTGCAGTTTTCCCATAGGGAAACACTGCCGCGGAGCCCACAGATGGTCGTTTTTCTCGTCAAGAGAAAAAATGACGGGAAAAACTACCGTGTGTAGGGAACCAAGCGGTTCCCTCGTTTTTCCTGTCATTATTCACGGCGTTTTTTTAACCGCCGTGAATAATGATCGTGTGTACGCGGCATAACTGTTTGAGGTTTTACATCTGTGTGGACATTGAATTACTACAGACTTTCCTACCCGGACAATGCAGCTGAAGAGGTAACGTACAAACCCCAAAATTAACCAGCGGCCCTCTAGGGGGTATTGCTACACATGGGGGCTCGTCCGGGATATTTGCCTTTGCCTCTGACAATTGGATTACTGTTCTTTTGCTATTTGGAAAGTCTGCCATTGAGAAAGTGTTGGACTGTGCTTTTACCGAGAGAAGAAGGGGTCAAGGGGCACAGATTGCTTTGTTACCTGCATAGTTTGTGGGCGGGGCTGTAAAGAGGAAAGCCTGCGAGCTACGTGCAAAAAGAACTAACTGGGAGGAGTTACCGCCACCTGCGTGCTACACGTGGGTGTATTTGGCGCCAAGGGCAGAGATTGTGGACTGAGCAAGAAGAGCAGCATGTCGTCGGTTTTATGGGCCCCAGCTATAAAGGGACCCAGGATGCTCCATATGCCTACTACCATGGATGCTTACTGATACGGGGATGCGACTCAAGCCCCGGGGCCGTTTTACTCTATGTATAAATAAGGGAGCTGGGGGAACGGGAGATTGGGACAAGGCCCAATAGACGGTTATTGGGTAAATCAACCACAATACATTTGGTAATTAAACATAGAAAAAACTTTATTGGTTGAATGCTATATAAGAAAATATTGTTGTCACATTTCAACCTAACAGTATGAATATACTCATGTAGGAGGAAGGGGTTTCTCCTGAGTACAGGTCCTTCTCAAAAAATTAGCATATTGTGATAAAGTTCATTATTTTCTGTAATGTACTGATAAACATTAGACTTTCATATATTTTAGATTCATTACACACAACTGAAGTAGTTCAAGCCTTTTCTTGTTTTAATATTGATGATTTTGGCATACAGCTCATGAAAACCCAAAAATCCTATCTCAAAAAATTAGCATATTTCATCCGACCAATAAAAGAAAAGTGTTTTTAATACAAAAAAAGTCAACCTTCAAATAATTATGTTCAGTTATGCACTCAATACTTGGTCGGGAATCCTTTTGCAGAAATGACTGCTTCAATGCGGCGTGGCATGGAGGCAACCAGCCTGTGGCACTGCTGAGGTGTTATGGAGGCCCAGGATGCTTCGATAGCGGCCTTAAGCTCATCCAGAGTGTTGGGTCTTGCGTCTCTCAACTTTCTCTTCCCAATATCCCACAGATTCTCTATGGGGTTCAGGTCAGGAGAGTTGGCAGGCCAATTGAGCACAGTAATACCATGGTCAGTAAACCATTTACCAGTGGTTTTGGCACTGTGAGCAGGTGCCAGGTCGTGCTGAAAAATGAAATCTTCATCTCCATAAAGCTTTTCAGCAGATGGAAGCATGAAGTGCTCCAAAATCTCCTGATAGCTAGCTGCATTGACCCTGCCCTTGATAAAACACAGTGGACCAACACCAGCAGCTGACATGGCACCCCAGACCATCACTGACTGTGGGTACTTGACACTGGACTTCAAGCATTTTGGCATTTCCCTCTCCCCAGTCTTCCTCCAGACTCTGGCACCTTGATTTCCGAATGACATGCAAAATTTGCTTTCATCCGAAAAAAGTACTTTGGACCACTGAGCAACAGTCCAGTGCTGCTTCTCTGTAGCCCAGGTCAGGCGCTTCTGCCGCTGTTTCTGGTTCAAAAGTGGCTTGACCTGGGGAATGCGGCACCTGTAGCCCATTTCCTGCACACGCCTGTTCAAGGTGGCTCTGGATGTTTCTACTCCAGACTCAGTCCACTGCTTCCGCAGGTCCTCCAAGGTCTGGAATCGGTCCTTCTCCACAATCTTCTTCAGGGTCCTGTCACCTCTTCTCGTTGTGCAGCGTTTTCTGCCACACTTTTTCCTTCCCACAGACTTCCCACTGAGGTGCCTTGATACAGCACTCTGGGAACAGCCTATTCGTTCAGAAATTTCTTTCTGCGTCTTACCCTCTTGCTTGAGGGTGTCAATGATGGCCTTCTGGACAGCAGTCAGGTCGGCAGTCTTACCCATGATTGCGGTTTTGAGTAATGAACCAGGCTGGGAGTTTTTAAAAGCCTCAGGAATCTTTTGCAGGTGTTTAGAGTTAATTAGTTGATTCAGATGATTAGGTTAATAGCTCGTTTAGAGAACCTTTTCATGATATGCTAATTTTTTGAGATAGGAATTTTGGGTTGTCATGAGCTGTATGCCAAAATCATCAATATTAAAACAAGAAAAGGCTTGAACTACTTCAGTTGTGTGTAAGGAATCTAAAATATATGAAAGTCTAATGTTTATCAGTACATTACAGAAAATAATGAACTTTATCACAATATGCTAATTTTTTGAGAAGGACCTGTATATGCACATTAGAATATAAAAAAACATGAAAAATACCATATACAGTGCCCTGTTGAAAAATGTAAAAAAGATGGCCCGGGTGGACATATACCGCCCGCTCAACTACTCCTAATGTCCTTACTATAAATGAACACTGAATTACCAAATAGATAACCTATCAATATCTAAAGCCAATAGCAATGATTGAATTTATGGACTGTACAGGCAAATTCCAGTTGAAGCTGCAAGATGGAAAATTACTAGGATCTATATCCAACCTGGAATGTCTAGATCAAGCCGTGTTGGCTAGTGTTCCTGCAGATTCAAAGTTCGTACCACACTGCTCCATATGCTACTAAATATGTTTGGTATTGTAAAACACTATTGACATCCATGTGGGGTAAATTGATTAGCACAGGATTGTGTTCAAACAAAACAGCATAGGATTACTTGTGATTTTAGTCTGGTGCGGACAGTCTATGAAAGGACCGAGATTATAGCCAAATGCTGGCCGAGACAAGTATGATGATATTTGATAGGGGGGAGGGGAAGGGCACAGTAACCATGTAGTAATATACTGGCTTACCCATCCATGACATCCAACCCGTGATTCGCCCAACATCAATGTCTCTTTTTGGCCCTTCCTCTATGAGTTTTTGATGGTTTTCCTGAGCTCTGTAGCTCACTTAGTGCTGCTGCTCAGAGGAGAGATCCTGCCAGCTTGTGGGAGACTGCTGCGTTGAATGCGTCCCTCCGTTGGGTCACGTGCGGCACATGTGATCCGATGGCTGTGTTTCACCGCATCAGCGCTGAGCGTTCTACTCTATACACGAGGTCAGGATGTGGAGGCCCTGGGCATGCTCTGCCCTGGATGTAATGAACTGTTGCGCCCCTTTGGTCAATGCCTATCCTGCGAGGAATTTCTTTTTGAAGTGGAACAACCCACTGATCCACCCCGCGCTTATCGGGTGGACTGGATTACAGGCACCATCACTCCTGAGGAGGCCTCCCTCACCCCTGCGGTTCAGCCCGCATGCACTGCAGATACGACAGCAAGGGAGTCTGGAGTGGATGTCGCCACCACCACAGAGCCACCAGCGGACATCGCAGCAGACGCTGCCACCGCCACTACTTGTGTCTCCATCCCGCCCGCAAAATGGAAGGTGGGCTATTTTAAGGCCTCCCGCAGCCGCGGCCGAAGCCTACCCCAGCGCCTGCCCGATCCGGACCTCGTGAGCAGTGAAGTTCCCGGGAAGTCTGCGACAGGAACCAGTAAGGAGGCTGGGGATAAAGTGACTGTTATGGCCCGTGTAGCGGGGTGTCACTTTATGGTGTTTACAAGAGACTATATTGCATTAAGTGTGTCCCGTTCTCCTCTGGTTCCTATTGGGTAATATACTGGCTATTGCTTGACAATAAGAAGGGAAGTGCATGGTGGGATTTGTGGTACAGGGAGGAGTTGGACTCCAATGTCAAGGGTACTACACAGACTACCATACCCACAGTGCAACCGAACATCCATCGTGCATTGCCCGGCGCAAGGTCTGCTGGGGATGGACTATTTAAGGAAAGGAGGAGCAACGCGCGGTCTCTTTGGGACATCGCACGCCCATCAACTTGGATCCTGTTGGGGCCTGTTGCGTTGGTTTAGGCCGGAGAGTCCGGGCCTACTGAGTGGGAGTAAGCCTGCTGGTCGGAGAGGGGGAGAAACCTCATCCAGAGAGCCTGCTGACATCTGAGTTCCTGAGGGTCGAGCCATCTTCACCTTCCCCATTGGTTGTCTGGAAGATCGGAGACTGCGGGTGACCGGGAGATCGCGTGCTGAAGCCTAGCAGTGAGATCGGTTGACGGATTGGTCTGGTCGGGTGAGAGAGCACTTGCTCAGGAATTCTTAACTGTGCTAGGCCTGAGATTCTTTACATGCCATAACAGCAGTGTGTCGCGCACCCAGTGATAGGGTGCTGCGCAGTTGAAGTTGGGCGTCTCTTTGCCTGTGACTTTAGGCCCAAAACTACAATAGGATTACAACTAACTGTGTTACCCCTTGGATTACAAATGTAAAAGTGCACCAACGTTGCTAGCGAAGATCCCTTCTTTTGAAGTGACTATAACTCACGGAGACATTGTTCGGGCGCCATATTGCCCACGAGGGGGGAAGCTCGCGAGCGCAGCTCTATTAGAGAATTTAGTGTGTATTACATTGTGTTTATAAGATTGGTATATCAAGACAGTGATCATACTGTGCATAACTTTGACTTTTCAGGGCCCTGCATGTTTAAATGCCTGTCTGTTAACTTACCCTTTTTATCACCCAGTAAAGATATATTATGGTTAAGCAATCACGGTGTGTAGAGTGTTAACTGTTCCAGAGAGACGGCCAGCACAGGTATTCTAGTCTTAAACAGTGAAGGTATACTGCATTGTGGGTTTTATTACTTGTATGCTACAGAATTTCCTTTGTTTAACCGCTGTGCCAGCAGAGGGTCAGAGCCAGTTTATTGGGGGTTGACAGCAGTAAAGTACAGGCCCAAATCAATACCAGCAGCTCTCTTAACTGGGGGTAGTGCTACACCCGTAATTACCTACCCGCTGAGGAGTTGGATTCCTCGGAATTGTAATCCTCTTCAGATGTTGGGGATGACGAGTTGATTGAAGAAATATTTCTAGAAAAGGGATGGGACAACTGAGGACGTGTTGCCCCGCTCCGCAGCCTTCAAGAGGGTTCCCCATGAGTTCTGGGGACACCACACCCCGGGTGGAAACCCCTACCCCTGTTGTAAAGAAGGAGGCTGTACCCAATGACGGGCCCTGGTCTCAATTTGCGACGTCTTTGGTCCGGAGGTCGCCGGACTCTTATGTGCTGCCCGGGATGGGAAACCCTGGGACTCTGTCTAAACTTGCCCGCCTACAGCGTATTTTAATGAAGCGGGTAGCTACCGAGTACGGCTTGGAGTTCCCCTATGTGCCCAATGAACTTATGCTAGAGATTGAAGCTCGCCACGAGCAATGGTATGGAGACGCCATCTGGGACTATCTTAAAGTACCCAAGCCGTTAAGGAACTTTGAACACTCGGTTAATATGACCAATCGATTTAAGGGGTGCCGTTTGGACTGGGGCTATGGCCGGCACATCCACGCCAATCGGGTTGTCCAAATAGGGAGGATGCAGTGTACTTTATAACCACCCTGGACAAACAGTGGAAATCTGTGACTCTACCTGATCCAAGTTTCTATTTATGACATTTTAAAATGGAAGCTTGACCCTGTTATTGCCTCCTGTATTCCTACAAGCGGAGAATGCTCTGAAAAAGGTGACTTTGTTCTCCGCTCGAAAACAATTGTTGCTTTGGAAAAGGAAAAGACAGAGAACGTTTTTATATATCTCTGAAGGACAGTTTTTCTTCCTCTAATTGAACTTTGGGGATTTAGCCAGATAGAATAGGGTTGCTGAAAGACGCCGTGTTCAACATTGGTTCTTTGTGTGTTTGTGATTCAAACCCTGCTTTAACCATTTAAGCCCCGGACCATTTTGGCTGGTTAAGGATCAGGCCACGTTTTGCGATTCGGCACTGCGTCGCTTTAACTGACAATTGCGCGGTCGTGCGACGTGACTCCCAAACAAAATTGACGTCCTTTTTCTCCCACAAATAGAGCTTTCTTTTGGTGGTATTTTTTATTTATTTTTATTTTGGTGCTATTTGACCACCTCTGGGGTTTTTATTTTTTGCTATAATAAATATCCCCCAAAAATATATAAAAAAACATTTTTTTCCTCAGTTTAGGCCGATACGTATTCTTCTACATATTTTTGGTAAAAAAAAACAAAAAACTTTTCTATACCTTCTACTTCTACTTCTCAACGTTTACTGCATAAGAAAAATAAAGTCTAACTGTTTGAGGTTTTACATCTGTGTGGACATTGCATTACTACAGACTTTCCTACCCGGACAACGCAGCTGAAGAAGTAACGTGCAAAACCCAAAATTATCCAGCGGCCCTCTAGGGGGTATTGCTACACTACATTTTTTATATAATAAATTTTAATTGGAATACTACACAGTAAGTAAGGATTTTTGGACCTTCTGGTCTAGGAAATGAAACCTTGACTCGAAGCATGCCAGGACTGCCAGTACCTCTATGGATACATTTGGGAAAGTCTTTCGCTACAGCGCTTGGCTTTTCCATTAATTTGGAAGCCAATACATTCTGGTAAGCTGCTATCTTCTACATTGTACGTGTTGCACACGGAGGATCTGGGGAAGCTGGCTTTTCTATGCATGCAGTCATCTGTTTATCTTTCCCGTGGAATATGCTCCTCCGGGACGCTGGAATCTATTCTCATATTCTATTGATTTTTCCTTTTTTCTAATCTCTTTTTTTTATTTTTATTTTTTATGAATTTGAACATTTCACCATCTCACGTATATATTGTCTAAATGTTTTTTAATTTACATTTTTGAGATAATGTTATGTCTTATTTCTTTCTCACAATATACCGGTATGTATTAATTGTTTTTGGGTGTCTTTATCTATTGGCCCGTGCTAGTAGCTGTTTTTCCATCACTCGCAGGTGTTTTTTCCTTTACACGCATATCTAGCGTGGATATTCTTTGCTTTGTTTCATGAGTGTAAACAGATAGCGGAGTCCCTTTACTATCAGCCTCCCACAGAGCAGAACGGGCTCTGTCTGTATCCACCCTGCAGGATCTGAGCAGATACGGATGTGTTATCTGCCTGCTCTGCTCCTAGATAGGGACTTCCCCTAACCTTGTGAGCAAGCCAGGAGTGGTGAAACGCATCAAAGAAGGCCAGTTTTGGGTTAGAGACATTACTGTATGTAGATAACACGTTCATAATTAAACATACTGCAAGAAGAGCTAAATTGTAGTGTGGCTGATTTTTTCCTATCATCCAGTTAGGGTTTACTTCCTTAATCATAAGGCCCCTTTCACATGGGGCAGATTCCGTTCCAATCTGCAGGGAATCAGGTCACAGATGATGATGACATATTTGTATCTGCTCAGTTTCTGCAAAGCGGACACTGACAAAGCCCGCTCTGCTCTATGGGCGACCAGGAGTAAATGGACTCCGCTGTCCATTTACACCTGACTACCCTCAGATTCAGTCCGCCTAAAAGAAAGGGGACACCCGGGACAGATTCCCTTCCGTTCTCTTATAGCAGACTGGATTGGACCCGGAGGTAGGCAGGTGTAACTGGACACAAGTCCGTTTACACCAGCCTGTCTACAGGAATGCATTGACCCAGTGGAGAAACTAGACTCTTTCACCCAGGGCAAAGACTCAGCGTTGGTTGGGCAAATGTAAATGGACAGATTCAGCCAATACATTTAAAGCGGAGCTCCACCCTAAAGTGGAACTTCCGCTGATCGGAACCCTCCCCCCTCCGGTGTCACAATTGACACCTTTCAGGGGGGAGGGGGGTGCAGATACCAGTCTAAGACAGGTATTTGCACCCACTTCCGGGAGTCCTCTCTGCAGGAAATCTGCGGGAGCACGTCACTTCCCGCAGAGTACCCGTTGTGTTCTGGGAGACACTCGGCTCCCAGAACACAGGGGAGCATTCAGAACGGTGCAGCGCGACTTGCGCATGCGCCGTAGGGAACCGGGCATGAAGCCGCAAGGCTTCACTTGCTGGTTCCCTCACCGAGGATGGCGGTGGGGGCAGCAGAGTGACGAGCGATTGCTCGTCCTCTGCTGCGGACGTCGCTGGACTCCAGGACAGCTAAGTGTCCATATATTAAAAGTCAGCAGCTGCTGTATTTGCAGCTGCTGACTTTTAATTTTTTTTTTTTCCGTGGCACCTCCGCTTTAAACAATGATTTTATCTTCCGTATGATATTCTCAAAATTGTGGTACCAATTGTAGGGAGGGCCTGTAAATAAGATAGTTTAAAGAGGAAGTAAACCCGGAAAAAATAAATAAAAATACAACCTGAATGACAAAGGCATAATGAGCTAGTATGCATAGCATACCAGCTCATTATTAATTACTTACCTGAGATCAAAGTCCCCACAGTGGCCCTCGTTCCTCTCCTCCACCGCCGCCATCTCACTTCCTTGTATCGCGGCTCCAGCGCTGTGACTGGCCGGAGCCGCGTTTAGGTCACTCCCGCGCATGTGCGCGGGAGCCGCCACTAACGGCTTTTTTGCCATTAGTAGCGGCACGCTCAGTGCACCTGCACACCGTTGTCTATGGCGCATGCGCCGTAGACATCGGTGCCTGTCTATTGCAAATATCTCCTAAACCATGTAGGTTTAGGAGATATTTCTTGTACCTACAGGTAAGCCTTAATCTAGGCTTACCTGTAGGTAAAAGTGGTCTGTAAGGGTTTACAACCACTTTAAAATTTCTTATGAGGAGAACATGAACCACCAGTGCATATATACGAATTGGGTGGAGTAATAGTAGATGTAGAGCAGGGGTCTCAAACTGGCGGCCCTCCAGCTGTTGCAAAACTACAAGTCCAATGAGGCATTGCAAGGCTGACAGTTACAAGCATCACTCCCATAGGCAGAGGCATGATGGGATTTGTAGTTTCACAACAGCTGGGGGGCCACGAGTTTGAGACCCCTGATGTAGAGGTTAGGTAGCGCCCGGCCCCCTCTAGTGGTAGGAAGTTGTAAAGTCTCTAACTACAGTCTAGTCGTTTTAGGGTACCAAAGGAATGTAGAGAGGATTGAGTCAATATCTTGAAAATAGGATTTTTGTACTCACCGTAAAATCCGTTTCTCTGGCATCCATGGACTGACACAGCGTGTCTTATACACCTTTACACGTGGGTTATGTCCCTGCTTGCAGGAGAAGACCTAGGCAGAATGTGAGATTTTATACATACATTCTAAACAGCCAGAGCTGAACAGCCCCGCCCAGGGGGGCGGTCCCTCCAGACATAACCCTCCCACTGCAGTCAGCAGACCTCAGTTCGTAACAAAGCAGTACAAACTTAAAAAGAAGGGTGGGTGCTGTGTCAGTCCATGGATGCCAGAGAAACGGATTTTACGGTGAGTACAAAAATCCTATTTTCTCTTGTCATCCATGGACTGACACAGCGTGTCTTATACACCTTTACACGTGGGATGTCCCAAAGCAGTGTCAAGAGGGATGGGAGCAGTATAAATGGAAAAACCAAAAACTTCACTCCAAACAAGGCAGAGCTCCTCAACGGAGGAGTTGCAACATCAAACAGCGGCCTGCAACACCTTGCGGCCGAAGGAAGCATCCGAAGATGCAGCCACATCAACCTTATAAAACTTAGAAAAGGTATGAACAGACGACCAGGTCACCGCCTTGCACACTTGTGCAACCGACGCTTGATGTCGGAAAGCCCAGGAAGCACCAATTGCCCTGGTGGAATGTGCCGTAACCGGAAAGGGAGGCGCCCGCCCCTTGAGAGCATAAGCTTGAATGACGGTTTGTCTGATCCACCTAGAAATGGTGGCAGACGAAACCGCTTGGCCCTGTTTTGGACCAGAGACAGCCACAAATAGTGAGTCAGACTTCCGAATAGAAGCAGTAGCAGACAGGTACACCCGCAAGGCTCGTACCACATCCAAAGTGTGAAGCGCAAACTCTCTGGGATGCGATGGGTGAGGACACAAGGACGGGAGGACAATGTCCTCGTTTAAGTGGAAGGCCGAGACCACCTTTGGCAGAAAGGAAGGTCGCGGACGTAACACCGCCTTATCCTTATGGATGACCAAAAAGGGCGACTTGCAGGACAAGGCCGCCAATTCAGACACTCGTCTAATGGAAGTAATGGCCACCAAGAAGGCCACCTTCTGAGACAAAGTCAAGAGGGGAATATCTCTAATATTTTCAAAGGGAGGTTCCTGGAGGACCGAGAGCACCAAATTCAGATCCCACGGGGGGGAGAGGAGGCTTGACAGGGGGGAGCACATGGCGAACCCCCTGCACAAAGGTGCTAATCAAGGGATGACCCGCCAGCGGTCGCTGAAAGAAGATGGCCAAGGCCGAAATCTGACCCTTAATGGTACTCAAAAGCGAGCTTTTGGGTCACGCCACGCTGCAGAAAATGCAGGATTCTGGGAACGGAATACGTTCGTGGGCGCCAGTCCAGCTCTTCGCACATGGCGATGTAAGCTCTCCAAGTACGGTGATAGATCTTTCTGGAGGAAGACTTCCGTGCCCTTAACATGGTCGAAATGACCGAATCCGAGAGACCTCGGTCTCAGCACCTGGCTTTCAATAACCATGCCGTTAAAACCAGAGACTGTAAAGCAGGATGAAATATAGGACCTTGAGACAGAAGGTCCCCCCGTATTGGTAACCGCCAGGGAACGTCTGCGACGAGACGTACCAGATCGGCGTACCAGTGACGCCGAGGCCAATCCGGAGCAATGAGGATCACCGGAATTCCCTCGGTCGCTACCCTGCGGAGCAGGTGAGGGAGCAACTGCAGCGGAGGATAAACGTATATCAGGCGATACTGACCCCATGGGGCCACTAACGCATCCGAGGCATCCGCCCAGGGATCCCTGGATCTGGCCACAAACCTCGACACCTTGCGATTGAGTCGAGAGGCCATCAGGTCCACATCCGGCGTGCCCCACCGTCTGCAAAGGAGTTGAAAGACCTCCGGGTGCAAGGACCACTCTCCCTGGTCCAGCGTCTGGCGACTTAGATAGTCCGCCTGCCAATTGTCTACGCCCGGAATGTAGACGGCCGACAGAGCCGGCACGCTTCTTTCGGCCCACCTCAGGATGCGGGCGACCTCGGAAGCCGCAGCTGAGCTCCGAGTCCCCCCTTGATGGTTGACATACGCCACTGCTGTGGCGTTGTCCGATTGTATCCTGATGGAGTGACCCTGTAGTTTCTCCGACCATGAGGAGAGGCACAGTCTGATTGCCCATATCTCCAGCACATTGATCAGTAAGAGGGCTTCGTCCGGAGTCCAAAGCCCTTGGGCCGACAGGACTCCCCAGACTCCCCCCCAGCCCGTCAGGCTGGCGTCCGTCGTGATCACCGTCCATTGGATGGGGAGGAACGACTTCCCGGACCGAAGAGCCGGGGACCTCAACCCCCACGTCAGGGACGCCCTGACCAGGTGACTCACCTGGATCTGAAGATCCAAGGACAACGGGGATTTGTCCCAAGTGGACAAGATCTCTTTCTGTAAAGCCCTGGTGTGCGCTTGGGCATAAGGAACGGCCTCGAAGGAGGCCACCATGAGTCCCAGGACTCTCATGCAAAAGCGGATTGACGACCATTTTCTGGACGTCAGCACCCGTACTGCAGACTGAAGTGTCAGTAGTTTGTCTGGAGGTAGGAAGACTCTTGCCTCCAAGGAGTCCAGAATCAGACCTAGATACTCCAGACGCTGAGTCGGGACTAGAACCGACTTCTGAACGTTCAGGAGCCACCCGAACTCCCTGAGGGTCTGACTGACGATAGTCACACTTTCTTCCAATTCTGAGCCACTGTCTGCTCTTAGAAGGAAATCGTCCAGATAGCCCACGATAGCAATGCCTCGCTGTCTCAGCAAAGCTAGGACCGGAGCAAGCACCTTGGTGAACACCCTTGGTGCTGAGGCTAGGCCGAAGGGAAGAGCCACAAATTGATAGTGGACTTCGCCGACCGCAAAGCGCAGAAACTTCTGGTGGCTTGCACAGATCGGAACATGCAAGTAGGCGTCCTTGATGTCCAAGGATGCCAGAAAATCCCCTTGACGGAGTGTAGCGACCACCGTGCGAATGGATTCCATGCGGAATTTTTGCACCTTCACGAAGGCATTCAGGGCCTTGAGGTCCAGGATTGGCCGAACCCCATCCTTTTTTGGAACAACAAACAGATTCGAGTAGAACCCCTGAAACCTCTCCTGGGACGGAACCGGCACAATTACTCCGGACCCGATCAAATCCTGTACAGCCCCCAAGAGGGCTGCCCGACGGGCAGGAAGGAGAGGGAGATTTGAGGGAAAGAATCTGTCTGGGGGCCAGGAGCGGAACTCTATTCTGTATCCTGAGGTGACCACCTCGCACACCCACCGGTCGGAGATCCGGGAGGTCCACCAATCCGTGAACCTGCAAAGTCGTCCCCCCACCCCAGAGACGGGCGGGGGCAAGACTTCACGCAGAGGCGGGCTTGGGAGCCGGCTTGTTCGGCTTACGCACCCAGGGGCGCTTGTGCCCGCCAGCCGCACTGTTGTCAGTCTGGGATGGCTTACCCGTGGACTCTGACGGACAAAAAAAAAACCGTTTTTGCTGGAAAGGAAGGACCCGGTTTACGTCGGGCCTCCTTACCCTTGATAGTTTGAGGAAGGAGAGTGCTTTTACCTCCCGTGACATCCTTGATGATGTCATCCAGAGCAGGACCAAAAAGTCTACCACCCTTAAAAGGTAGATCCGTCAGGAGCTTCTTAGAGGCTAGGTCAGCAGACCAGCATTTCAACCAGATGAGACGACGCAATACCACCGCCGAGACAGAGGCCCTGGATATTAAAGGGGCCGCGTCCAACGTGGCGTCGCACACATATATCAGACCCTGCACCATCTGGTGGGCCAGAGCAATAGTGTCTGGAGGAAGGTTATACTCCTGCACAGTTTGGTGCAAAATTTTTGCCCATTCCGTGAGTGTCTGAGACACAAGGGTCGCCGCTACTACGGGCCGTAGGGCGGATCCCAACAAGGCGAACATGGCTCTACTCACCACTTCTGACCTCCTGTCAGTGGGGTCCTTAAACGCAGGAGTCCCCTCCATCGGGAGAGTGGTGGCCTTGTTTAAACGGGCGACTGGAGGGTCGACCACCGGGGGAGAAGCCCACTTTTTAATCAGGGCGTCTTCAAAGGGGTATCTAATAGACAAACGCCGCGGGACCATAAAAGTCTTCTGCGGCTTTTCCCAGACCTGGTCAATGAGCTGGTCAAAGAAAGGTACATATGGAAAAACCTTTTTAGAAGGCTTGGTCTTAAAAGAACCAAAGGAGACTGTATCCGCCTGAGGTTCTGCGGTCGCAGCATTTAGCTTGAGAGTGTCCCTCACAGCATCAATGAGTTCACTAACAAGTGCCCTGTCATTTACTGACTCAGAACTGGAGTCTTCCTCACAAGGAATGTCCTGTTCAAAACCATCCAAATATTCAGAGCTAGGGTCCTGAGCAGCAATAGCTAGGCCCATATTTGAAGCAGAGCACTCCCCTTGTGGAGATAAAGTGGGGAGAGGGCGCTTTTTTGCTCCCTTGTGCTCACACACAGCTTCCATCCTGGTCAGAAATGATTCCAGGACTGCCGACAACTGGTCCATAGGGACCGCAGGTGCTGGAGCACTGGCTGCTGCCTCTGGCATGTTAAGGGAAGCTGGTGACTCTGACTCCATAATGTCCCTCTCAGACCACCCACAGGCTGTGCTGACTGAAGTAGGGGAATGCCCAGGGAACCCACCAACCTGACCAGGACCGCTCGTTTCCGCCGCTCTGTCTCACTGCGCCGCGCTGCTCAGCGTGAGTGAGCTGAGAGGGGAGAGTGTGAGGAGATTCGCGCCGTTCCCAGCGGCGCTAGAGGCCAAACTAGTGCCAGAAAAAACGTGCGGCTACAAGAAAATGGCCCCGCAATGTGCTCCGGCGGGCCCCGGCAAGATGGCCGCCAATGTAAAAATCAGCACACACACAAAACATGGCGCCGAACGGCGCCCAGGCCCACATCCAAAAACAAAACAGCCCCAGCGAATGCAGAGCAGCATGAGCCCCCCCAGGACAGTATGGCCCCCAGGCACCCCCCACAGTACAGCGCCAGCACTAGTGAACAGAGAGTGACATTAAAAAACACAGGGGGAGACAGGGAAATCCCCCCACACAAGAAACACACAGCATGTACTCACCTGCAGCCAGGAGAGACTACTTACCCGTCCCCTGAGGGACCCGCTGGTGTGTTTCTGACAGAACTATCACAGTGCGGTACTGAGTAGCTGTCGGCCCGGTCCACCGCGAAAGATACAGCCGGACTGTTCTATCTTGAGAGGACCGCGGAGCTGGAAGCCCACCGGCCACCCCTGGAGTCGTGGGGCATGTCGTGAACTGAGTCTCACGCACACAAGGCGAGGATCAGTACGCTCGATGGTCGGACAGGGAAGACTACGAGGATATCTTGTACCCAACCTGTTGCCCAGCCGACAGTTGATAGAAGAATAAAATAGGAAAAAAATTCCCAAAGGAATAAAAATAGGTCAGGAGACTGGCTCCTGAGAGAGCCACGTCTTCTCCTTCTGCTAGGCAGAAAAAAACTGAGGTCTGCTGACTGCAGTGGGAGGGTTATGTCCGGAGGGACCGCCCCCCTGGGCGGGGCTGTTCAGCTCTGGCTGTTTAGAATGTATGTATAACATCTCACATTCTGCCTAGGTCTTCTCCTGCAAGCAGGGACATAACCCACGTGTAAAAGTGTATAAGACACGCTGTGTCAGTCCATGGATGACAAGAGAAATCTTTTTTTTTTAAACAAGTATTTACAGGAGTTAAGTTCTTCTTTAACTTGGCCTATATTAGGGTTGGTGATGTCACAATCATCCCCACCCCTTTTCTTACTCCCAGCTGTGGGGCAGGAAATGTCCCAGATGCAGCTGATTGGCCCAGGAATGACAGCTGCCTTCTGGGTTTAAAACCCAGGCTCAGCCTCTTTTAAACAGAACAATGTAGTTCCTCCCAATCATGCCCTCTGTTGTGCCTCATTTGATTGACAGCTGCATTAAAAAAAAAAAAAAATCATAAAATATAAGGAGAGAGGGAGGATTAAGGCGGGCATAGAATCGCCTTATTATATGCCCAGTGTAATGTTCGGGGAACCAGCTAGATCGCAGGACACAGGCTTTTCAAACAAAAGGACGTTTATTTAAACTTAAATGGCTTCACAGCAGCAAAACAAAAGAAATAACAGTCTCACCGACTTGTAGAGTTTATAACTGCTATCGCAGTTAAACAGTCCTTACTTGGTGTTGCAGGTAAGTTTCCCAGATAGCAGGCTTCCATGCAGGCCACTGCCATGTACATTCACAGCTTCCCAGAGCTTTTCACAGCCTCCACAGCTTTTGCAGTGTCCACCATTCACCATGCAGACTTCACTACACTCCTTCTCCCTCTCACCTACAACTTCCTGTCTCTCTTAAACCACTTCCTTGGACAGGTGTGTTAACCATTGCTGTTCCCTTAAAGGAACCACAGCCCAAACAGAGGGGAAATATAGCGTTCTTCCAGGACTCAGCCACGGCGTCCTGTACACCAGTTTATGAAAAAGAACAAAACTAGTTCCTACATAGAACATCCTGTGTGGGACTGATCACATACTAGTGTAGCGACCTCACCCTTTTTTGCTCCCGTCTCTTTGGCTCACTCATGAGAGGAAAAGTCGCAAGGTGCCACCATGCCCGTACCCTCTGGTTTGCAGAGGTTAAGCACACTTGTTTCACCTACGGGTCTTTCAGCAAATTTCTCCTCAAAGTTGGTTTCTGCCCTCAGTGTGCAAGGACAGAGTCTCTATGCCCCAAGTAACTCCAAGGTCCACACAAGTATATCACTCCAACGTAGAGCTTTATTTTCTTTGCACAAAGAGAGAAAGGATAGACAGCCTTCAGGCACTTCTGGCTTTGTCGCCACTCGGTCCCCAGTGAGTATAGCTCACCCGGATAGCCACCAATGGTGCTAGCAGCCGGCGTGCAGCTCGAACAGTCAATCTAGATCCCTAATAGATGCGTCTAGGAGATCCTCTACCACAGGATCTATAGTGTCCCAAACCTCCTGATGGTCCAGATTGTTAGGCCCCTGGGTTCCGGATGGATGACATCCCCCTAGAGAGTTACTGGGCCCCTTTCATCACTGTGATCTCTCACCAGTCCTTCGGAACGGTCCTCCCCCAGCCTCCTCATCCAGAAACGGGTCTCCTCGCAAGGCAGCACCCTGAGATTCTTCCTTCCGAAGCGGGCTCCAGCTAAAGGTGCTGGGCCCAGGGCTGAAGTTGCAGTCTCAGGACTAAAGGTGCCTGGGACTGAGGCGTATGTGGCCCCATGGCCTGGAAGGCCACGCACTCAACTCCCGAACCCACAGGTTTCCTCTGGTACAGGTCCCCGGATGACTTCAACCCGAACAATGGCGTCCGCCCCTTTTTGTATCCTCTCCCAGCATGCACCGCAGGCTGACCCCGCCCACCGCATGGCTGCCGAGAGAGGACACCAAATCGCCACTCCAACACCTGTGGTTCAACCCCAAGTACAAATGTACTCCCACCCGTACTCTGCAGCAACCTTCTGGCTCAATAGCCACTGTAGACGAGCCAAAGGCGGCATGGTCGCCCGATCTCCAGCTCCTGGCAGAACGATTGCGTCCGGAGATCTTCTGGGGCGTACAGGCTCCAACTGTGGCATGGGAGACCCCAATGGTGGACGGGCCTCCAGCACAGCAGGCACAGTAGACACCGGAGCATGAGGAGCGGGCATGGGAACGATTTCTCCAGCATTAACAGGGGCTTCCACCCGGGGTGTAGTATCCCCAGAGTCCATGGGCGATCCCTTTGCATTACGAGGAGAAGTTAAAGAAATTTTGTCCCATCCCTTTTTGATAAACAGTTCATCAATTTCCCCATCATCCCCTATGTCAGAGGAAGAATCCATGTCCGAAGAGTCCCACATCTCAGCTGGCGGGCAAACTCTTGTGGACACAGTATCAACTTCCAAAAGTCTCTTTGGGTCAGGCACCCAAGCATGCCCAATCGAACGGACACTGACCTTTGTTTCTTTCCCCGGCCGGCCTCGACCTGCTGCTGCCGTGGATCGCTCTGAAGTTCCTCTCCCAGCATGCACAGCAGGCCGACTCCGCCCACCGCACGGCTGCCGAGAGAGGACACCAAATCGCCACTCCAACACCTGTGGTTCAACCCCAAGTACAAGTGACAGTGCCACCTATACTACTTAAGGCAAGCCAGGTGAAGCATCAACAAGGCAGAGTCCAGTAATTGAAAGACTTGAGCCAACAATCACTCAAGTCACCCCTAAATTTGGCATAACATAACCTCAATTTAGGACCCCCGCTACACTAGTGTAACCAGCAAAGAGATGTAAGTGAGTATAGGATTTGGTGCTGTCTGGCAGGGTAACTAGATCACAAGACTAGCTGTACAGAATTACAAATCCTTTGGCAGATAAAACTATTCAAATTTAGGAATTTCAATTTAGCTGTATTTAGCTGTTTGCCTGCAGTTCAGCTTTGATAATATTGAATGTGATTTTGAAATAGATGATCCAGGGGAAGGTGCATGTTATTAATTTGTGTAAACAATCTCAGCATGGTTTAAAGATATCTTTAGCAATTTTTCAGTGACTCTTTTATTTTTTTGCCTTCTTTTTTTGATTTTTTTTTACAGTTATCTGGGCTTCTCTGCTTGGTCTCTGTTATTTCTGAGAGTTTTCTTAGGGACTTTGTAAAAGCAGACTGCAATTATTTGTTTTCCAGTTTGCTAGCAGTTATAAAGACAAAAGCAGCGGGTGTGTTGTAAAATAATTGCTTGAGCAGAAGGGATTTTATGACAATTGTTCCGAAGCTTTACATGGAGCTTACTCATGTACAATCATTGAAACACTTATAGGCAGATGTTCTGCTAGAACAAATTTGTACACCAGTCATTTCAAAGACTGTTTTTTCTCTTTCTCTTGCCTTCATCTTTTTGATAACGTGGTACTGAACACAGCATTCACATCGGGAGCAATAGGCTGGCCAATGGTTGGCACAAAAATTCTGTATAACCAAAAGATTGCGCTACAAGAAAAAAACGTATATTACAACAAAAGATGTTTTCATTTTTGTTTTTGTCATCATTGCTTTCTCTAATATAATAACTCCCAAGCCTCAGCTTGTGTGAGTTTAGCACAAGTTGGGGTTGATTTCATATAAACCATCTGCACGTTGATTCGTCCAGCAAAGGTTAGGAGAACAGCCCACCACTTTGGGAATAATGAAATTACAGTAAAATCATGACATAATTGCCTGTTGAAGTAATTGGAAATGGCATGTCATGGCGGACTGCCACTGGGGCACAACACACGGTTTAGCTTTAGGCTACAAAAAAAAAAAAAAAAATATCTTGCTCTTCCTCTCCCGTTCTTTCTTTCTTCTTTTTACCGTTCTTCGCATTTCTCTTATGATTTGTGGTTTTATTTACATGGATGCAAATGAAGGGTCCATAGAACCTCTCCTACTTCAATACACTATATTACCAAAAATATTGGGACGCCTACCTTTACATGCACAAGAACTTTAAAGGAGTTGTAAAGGTTCGTTTTTTATTTTCTAAATAGGTTCCTTTAAGCTAGTGCATTGTTGGTTCACTTACCTTTTCCTTAGATTTACCTTTTAAATGTTTTTTTTTCTTTGTCTGAATTTCTCACTTCCTGTTTCTCCTCAGTAAACTTCACACCATCATCCGAGCGGTGTGGAGTCAGCCAGAACAGCTTACTGTACAGCTTACTGAGGAGGAACAGGAAGTGAGAAATTCAGACAAAGAAAACAAAGAAAATTTTTTTTAGAAGGGAAATATAAGGAAACGGTAAGTGAACCAACAATGCACTAGCTTAAAGGAACCTATTTAGAAAATAAAAAACGAACCTTTACAACCCCTTTAATGACATCACAGTCTTAGGCCCACCCTTTGCAGCTATAACAGCTTCAACTCTTCTGGGAAGGCTGTGCACAAGATTTAGGAGTGTGTCTATGGCAATGTTTGACTTTTCTTCCAAAGCGCATTTGTGAAGTCAGGCACTGATGTAGACGAGAAGGCCTGGCTCGCAGTCTCCGCTCTAATTAATCCCAAAAGGGGTTCTATTGGGTTGAGGTCAGGATTCTGTGCAGTTCACAGCATCTCCCCGCAGGGATGTAGTCCCAAGAAGGGGGCGAGCATGCTGACTAACCCCCAGCCAGAACGACTTGGATGATGGGGGCAAGCTTACTGAGGAGGAACAGGAAGTGAGAAATTCAAACAAAGAAAAAAACATTTAGAAGGGAAATCGAAGGAAAAGGTAAGTGAACCAACAATGCACTAGCTTAAAACAAACCTTTACAACCACTTTAACAACTGTAAATGACAATAAATGCAATTATGAATGCGTAAAGTGTTTGTTCCCAGCATTTCATATTCCTGATATGTACCTGCTGTACCAGGTACATGAAACATTATCCTGTTCTCTTTGTAGTGCTTCCTTTGTGTGAAATCACTGGTGTTTTTGTCAGTCCCTCTGCTTTCCTATTTTAAAAAAACTGACCACACTAAGCAGGAGAATATACCAAGGTCAGTTCTCTAGAACTCAGCCTGCTCTCCTCCAATGAATAGACTTGTCCTGACCCCCCAACCTGCTGATTCTTTCCTTCATACCTGGGATGTCTACTAGACTCTTGTTTGGACAGATTTTAGTGTGTTATTACTAAGAATTACAGGCCTACAATATAAAACGCCAAATTTCCATGCAAAACAATGTACCGCGTTGAGATTAAAAAACCTGACATAATCATGCCGCCAGTGAGGTTAAGATACATTGGAACAGAGCAAATAAAGTTCCTACAGAAAACCTATAAAGTGTGAGCCTTTTTCTTTCTCTAAAAATGCATTGTTCTTTGAGTTTGGTCGTTTTTAACATTTAAGGTATTAGGATATGCAGAGGGGAAAGAAAGGGGAAATTACCTTGTGCAAAGGAGGAAGGGGGTGATAACAACGCAGGAAGTAAACCAAGGGGTGGGTGGAATGGGGCTTGTGTAGAAGATATATGTCCAAGACTCACCAAATAGAGAAGCAAGGGTAAGGGGCAGCCTAAGTGCATACCTCCCAACTTTTTGAGATGGGAACGAGGGACGCCTATTAGCAAAACTATGTAGGCATAGGACACACACCCTGCCATGCCCCCATAAAGGAGGGACAAATGAGGAGGAAAGAGCAACAGAGGGACCTTGTTCTGAATGAGGGACAGTCCCTTGAAATCAGGGACGGTTGGGAGCTATGTGAGTGGTTATGAGGTGTCCTGGTCTGAGGGCTTTACTAGGCAGGAGGTGTACTCCTTTGTAAACCTAAATTCACACCACTAGGAAGCAAGGCTTCCTCTTTACACTTAAAGTGCAGTTCCATCCAAAAATGGAACTTTCACTTATTGGAATCCTCCCTCCCCTCCACCGGTGTCACATTTGGCACCTTTCAGGGGGGAGGGGGGAGCAGATACAGGTAGTAATACAAGTATTTGATCCCACTTCTGGGCATAGATCACCTCTGTGATCGAGGTGACCTACGCCACTTCCGGCGCCTACTTTGTCCTCCCCCACTGTCTTCTAGGAGACACAGAGGTCCCAAAAGACAGCAGGGACCAGTGAGGATGCACAGCGCGTTTCGCGCATGCGCAGTAGGGAACCAGGAAGCGAAGCCACAAAGCTTCACTTCCTGATTCCCTTACCGAGGATGGTGGCGGCAGCAGCCGAGAGCTGACTGACAGATCAGCTTTGGCTGCCGACATCACGGGAGCCCTGGACAGGTAAGTGTCCATATATTAAAAGTCATCAGCTGCAGTATTTGTAGCTGCTGGCTTTTAATATTTTTGTTTTCGGTGGACCTCCGCTTTAATAATGGATTTAAGGTTCTCAATGAGTTTAAACTCTTGTATTATGGAAAACGAATGTGTCAAAGATGGGGGGTTCAGCCAATGTCAGAGAGCAGGGATCATGGCCAGGCTGCATTATTAGATCAGGGGTCTCCAAACTTTTGAAACAAAGGGCCAGTTTATTATCCTTCAAACTTTAGGGGAGCGAGACTGTGGCCAGTGGGAGTGGAAATTTTCTTGGCATCAGTGGGAGTAAACATCGCCACACTTGGTATTAGGGGGAGGAATAGTGTCCCATCGTTGGTTTCAGTGGGAGGAATGATGCCCCAAAACTGACATCAGCTGAAACCGTGACATTCACACAATATTAACCAGGTAACGGTTTTGGGTACCTTGGAAATAGATGCCTTTTGCTCAAAGCCGAGGACACGCCTAGTGCACTGGAAGAATGACCAAATAACAGGGCGTGGGAACTCCTGTCCCTTAATAAAATACCCCTGGAATATAACACGGTGAATCCAATGTGTAATAATAGCTGTAGATGCTGTGAACCTTTGCAGGGAACCTCCAGGATGACGAAAAGTGACTTGAATTTTCAGAGGGGGGCGATAGAAGATAGGTAATTCCTGACCATCCACAAAATGTCCAGTGAATAAAGAGTAATTCTATAATAAGAAGGAGATTGACAAATAGAAGAAAGCACAATGCCTTCATTGGGATGATATGATAATACCATAGAAAGAAGAGAACGATTGGGTTTTTAAAAAGTACCTTGTCCCAGTGGCATCACTAACACCAGGCACCCAAAAGCAAACATTTATTATATCACAAACCCGCAACAGTGTGAACCCAGCCTAAAACGGCACCTCAATTACCTGTATTTACTGCCCCCTTGTCAGAGAACTCACCTTGCTGGACGTGTTGTGCATACTCCTGTGCGCGCTGGTTCACGTCCTAGACTGCGGGTGCGCGCGTCTGTGCACGATGGTATGCCTGTGCATTGCGTGCGCCGATGCGCGCCAAACAGTCCATTTAAACCCCTGGAATACTTCAGACCGGTGCTGTCTGATCTGCAGTTACCTGTGACCTTTTGCTCCTGATACCTGTCTGAACACTTACCTCTTGAATACCCGGCCTGTCCATCGGATAGGGCTGGGCGATTTTCCCCAAAAATAAAATCTGCGATTTTTTTATAAAAAACTCGATTTACGATTCGATTCGATTTTTTTTAAATTATATTAATTGAAGTGCATCAACAAACAAAATTGCAAAGGCAAACCCTTTCTCTAACTGCAAAGTCAGTGTGCAACAAAGATTGTTAAACATCCAAATTATTAATACTGTATTTGGATTTAGCTAATAAAACAACAAAAAATCTTGAGGTTACTCTTAGTTGAATTTAACTGTGCCCGTGTCTCACTGTGCCCGTGCCTCACTGTGCCCATGCTTCAATCACTGTGCCCGTACCTGATGCAGATTTTCATGGGATACGGATTTTACTGCTACACCGGCGGCCATTCCAGTATTCAAAAGCCCCGCCTCCTCCTCGTCTGTGATAGGCGGAACACTCAATTTCCCAGCATTCAGTGTTCCGCCTACCATGGACATCCGCTCATCCTCATAACACAGACGAGGATGAGAGGATGTCCGTGATAGGCTGAACACTGCCTGCTGTGAAATTGAGTGTTCCGCCTATCACAGACGAGGACTCGGGAGGCGCGGCTTTTGAACACTGCAATGGCCGCCGTCTGTCTGCATGACACGCTGATCAGATAGGCAGACGGCGGCTTGCGGTTAGTTAGTGTTACATTACATCTACTCGCAGCGGCTGCGGCGAGTAGATGTAATTGGGGTAACGCTGCCCAGTGCCATTCCGGATACGCCCCCTGCAGCCCTGCTACGGAAACTTTGAAGGGAAAAAAAAATCGATTTTCTTCAAATCTGAATCGATTTGAGCTCAAAACTCGATTCAAGATTAAAATCGATTTTTTTCCCAGCCCTACCATCGGATTACCCTTGTCTCCTGCCTGCACCTGACCTCCGCTAGCCTTGACCTTGAACCTGCCTGTTCCTCTGCACTTCGCTGCCTGCCTGTTGCCGATCCTGCCTGTGACCCGACCATCCCGCTCTGCTCCTGCTCAGCATCCTCTGCCTGTGCTCCTGTTTTCTGTTGCCTGTCCGGCCGGACACCTACTCCTCTGCACCTGGATCCAGAACCGCATCCCCTGCAACTACCCGCCAGGATCTCATACCACTCTGCACTCCCGTGCCTCCTGTTCATACTATCAGGGGCCGTGAGTCAGACACGTAAGGGAGACCTTCCTCTGCTCCATTGGGCTCACCAGTCTGGTACGTATAAGTCTGACACCCCTGCACCATGATGATAACCAGCAACAGATATAACCATATACTTTATTGATGGCGTGGCTATTATGCTGTATATGGTTAACTACATGCATTAAGGGACACATTTTTTCCTTCTTTTCCTTTCTTCCTCTCCTCTCCCCCTCTCTTTTCCCTCCCCTCTCTATCCTTTTCTTCTCACTTCCACCTTTTCCATCCGTTCTCTTTCTTTCCTTTTCTTCTGTTTTGCATCCATGTCCATACTTCCCTTTACTCCATTATACAACATCAATAAATTTACCCACTGACAGGTCACCATTCAGTTCATTACCCATTAACTCAGATATATATATATATATATATATCTTTATTACAGTTGTCCTGATACATATGGCCAATAGGGCAATTCAGAATACACACTCTGTCACCCTTTTGCCTCGCCATGGTCACTCACCCCCCCCCCCCCCCCGCTGGGCCCTCGACTTTTGGCGTGGGTCACACCCCTTCAGCTCCCGGTTGGAGAATATCCGCTGTTGCCGTGCGGGATCAGTCCATTGGATCAATCAACCACAAAGTAAGTATGGAGTGCCTCATAGAGGTCACATGCTTTTTTCTCTAACCTCAAACATCATGCAATGTGATATTCTACTGTTATTTACTATTTTTTAGATATCTTGTATATGCATCAACTCCTGAGGAAGCGAGTGGAGCTCGCGAAACGCGTCAAGTACAAAATATGTATATGTATATTATGTATCTCCAAAGACTGTATTGAACACATCTATGATTTTAAACCATATGCTTCATGATGTCTTTATGCTAATTTTTGGTTATGTTCTTGGAACTATATGTAGCACTACCCCTGCAGGAGCTGCTGGTTTAATTTTGGGCCTTGCACATTACCTCATTGTTCCATGCGCAGCGGTTCTCCTTGAAGAGTTGTCCAGAAGAAAGTTTGCACCAACACAAAGTCTCTTTCAAAATATGAAAATTAGCATAAACACACAGTAATCACATCACTATACACTTACAATGTTCCCATATCTCTCTCTATCTAACCCACCCATTCTCCGGTGGTTCTTGATGGAAGATTTTAATGCCTAAAAAAACAAAAAAAACAAACACATGCAATAATATAACATATCTTCTGAGAAGCAAAGCCTCACTTCCTAGAGAAATTAGCCTTTCTTCCTCCATATATACAGGTCCTTCTCAAAAAATTAGCATATTGTGATAAAGTTCATTATTTTCTGTAATGTACTGATAAACATTAGACTTTCATATATTTTAGATTCATTACACACAACTGAAGTAGTTCAAGCCTTTTCTTGTTTTAATATTGATGATTTTGGCATACAGCTCATGAAAACCCCAAAATCCTATCTCAAAAAATTTGCATATTTCATCCGACCAATAAAAGAAAAGTGTTTTTAATACAAAAAAAGTCAACCTTCAAATAATTATGTTCAGTTATGCACTCAATACTTGGTCGGGAATCCTTTTGCAGAAATGACTGCTTCAATGCGGCGTGGCATGGAGGCAACCAGCCTGTGGCACTACTGAGGTGTTATGGAGGCCCAGGATGCTTCGATAGCGGCCTTAAGCTCATCCAGAGTGTTGGGTCTTGCGTCTCTCAACTTTCTCTTCCCAATATCCCACAGATTCTCTATGGGGTTCAGGTTAGGAGAGTTGGCAGGCCAATTGAGCACAGTAATACCATGGTCAGTAAACCATTTACCAGTGGTTTTGGCACTGTGAGCAGGTGCCAGGTCGTGCTGAAAAATGAAATCTTCATCTCCATAAAGCTTTTCAGCAGATGGAAGCATGAAGTACTCCAAAATCTCCTGATAGCTAGCTGCATTGACCCTGCCCTTGATAAAACACAGTGGACCAACACCAGCAGCTGACATGGCACCCCAGACCATCACTGACTGTGGGTACTTGACACTGGACTTCAGGCATTTTGGCATTTCCCTCTCCCCAGTCTTCCTCCAGACTCTGGCACCTTGATTTCCGAATGACATGCAAAATTTGCTTTCATCCGAAAAAAGTACTTTGGACCACTGAGCAACAGTCCAGTGCTGCTTCTCTGTAGCCCAGGTCAGGCCGCTGTTTCTGGTTCAAAAGTGGCTTGACCTGGGGAATGCGGCACCTGTAGCCCATTTCCTGCACACGCCTGTTCACGGTGGCTCTGGATGTTTCTACTCCAGACTCAGTCCACTGCTTCCGCAGGTCCTCCAAGGTCTGGAATCGGTCCTTCTCCACAATCTTCTTCAGGGTCCGGTCACCTCTTCTCGTTGTGCAGCGTTTTCTGCCACACTTTTTCCTTCCCACAGACTTCTCACTGAGGTGCCTTGATACAGCATTCTGGGAACAGCCTATTCGTTCAGAAATTTCTTTCTGTGTCTTACCCTCTTGCTTGAGGGTGTCAATGATGGCCTTCTGGACAGCAGTCAGGTCGGCAGTCTTACCCATGATTGCGGTTTTGAGTAATGAACCAGGCTGGGAGTTTTTAAAAGCCTCAGGAATCTTTTGCAGGTGTTTAGAGTTAATTAGTTGATTCAGATGATTAGGTTAATAGCTCGTTTAGAGAACCTTTTCATGATATGCTAATTTTTTGAGATAGGAATTTTGGGTTGTCATGAGCTGTATGCCAAAATCATCAATATTAAAACAAGAAAAGGCTTGAACTACTTCAGTTGTGTATAATGAATCTAAAATATATGAAAGTCTAATGTTTATCAGTACATTACCGAAAATAATGAACTTTATCACAATATGCTAATTTTTTGAGAAGGACCTGTACATATGTAGCTAAGTGCAGAAGAGTCCAGTTTCTGCTGAGCAAATCTCCGCCACCTAGTGGTCGAAGGATAACCTAACAAAGTCACTTTTTTTTTGTACAAGTACTGGACAGGGTAAAGAAATCTTGACTCAAAGTTTCCAATGCTCTAGCACTAACTAGCTATTTTACCCCAAGTCCTTCAAAGAAGAAAATAAAAAAAAAAAGAAATCTTCTTCTTTAACAAAGTGAAAAAACTGGAATAGTCACTAGAGATGATCACCAGTAAAAGCAGGGGTCAGGCAGAGTTAGTGATTTCCCCTGTCCGTCCAAAGTAGTAATGAAATAGACGTAGTCTTCCTTTCCAGGCCGGCAGATGACCACCTTGTCAGCATGAATGTGCCGACCATAGCTCCAATGCAACAAGCACCCTCTGAAGCGTTCGGAACGGTTTAGATACGGCAAGGTAGTCCCACACAGCTTCACTGTACCATTCTTCTCTTTTGGCCTCAATCTCCTGCATGGTTTCCCTGGGAACGTAGGGAAACTCTAGTCCATACTCCCTGGCTACCCGTTTATTCAGCAGTCTTTGTGATCGGGCAAGCCTCTGCAAAAATCTGGTAATTCCATATCCAGGAGGTATACAAGAAACTGGGGACTTGTTTACCATGCGATTCACAGGCAGTTTTCCTGACCCATATGAATTGGTAACTTTAGGCAGGACTTTACTGGTAACAACCGGGACTTCCACTCTGGCTGTTGTCTCCCCGGAATCCATGGCTGTCAACTCCGAAAAAATGTACTGAGGCAACATCCTCCATATTGCTCCACAACAATTCTTGAGACATGGTCTCGAACAGATAATCATCTCCAGTATCCAACAGAGAGTCTAATTCAGAGTCTCCCCACTCTTCAAGGGCAAAAAGGTGAGCACAGTCCCAGATAATTTTTCCCCAGATGTCTTACCGGTTCCTGACGTGGACTTCCCGAGGATATCACCTCTCTCGGGGTCCGGTCCCGGTGGTCTCTGTGGTAGGCTTCCACCGCGGCCGTGGGAGGCCTTCACGTATCCCACCTTCTTCTGAACAGGTGCAGCGAAGATAGGTGCAGCGAAGGTGGATGCAGTTGAAGTAACAGTGGAAGTGGCATCTGCTGGTAACCCACTCACAGTGGTAACAGTAACATCCTCTTCAGGATTACTCACAGCAGCAGATGCGGCGGGCATGGGCTGGACAATTTGGTTGAAGGCAGCAGCTTCTTCTGTCACGTTGCCCGTGACCCAGTCCACTTTGTAAGCGCAGGGTGGCATGGTGGGTTGCTCCACAGAAAACAGGTACTCCCCGCATCGTAGGCATCGAACAAAAGGACGGGGTTGCATAGCCAGTCCATCACACCTGTTACACAACATACCCAGGGCCTCCACATCACTGATCGTGTAGAGCATGAACCGCCCATGCGGCTTCAATCGGATACCAGTGTCCGTCAGCACTGTTCCCGGCAGCATGGTACTTGCAGTGGCACCCACATCCTGGAAGCATCCTGGGCCCAAAAACAGACTGCAACGATAGCATTAAAGACATGGCGGTGCTCCGTTTCTCTGAGTGCTGGACATACATGTGGCGTCTCACGCAGCAAGCAAGCGGGAACTCCTCCCACTTGCTCTTTTTGGCACGTAGCACGCGGGCTTTTCTTTTTCTTGACTCCGCCCATGGCTCACGCGGTCAGAAAGTGATCGCAATTTTCTTCCCCGTTTTAACACAGTCCTTCTCCCTCAGTAGAATAGGTCCCAAATGAACAGTCTATTTTAGTTGCGAGAGGTAACAGCAAATATCGGACTCAAGCCCCCACATGTAGCACTACCCCCGCAGGAGCTGCTGGTTTAATTTTGGGCCTTGCATGTTACCTCACTGTTCCATGCGCTCGTCTCAGGGGTTCTCCTTGAAGAGTTGTCCAGAAGAAAGTTTGCACCAACACAAAGTCTCTTTCAAGGGGTTTATTAATTAAAGTTCCAACAGAGGGGGGATGAAGGGATGGGGAGGACTCAGGTACCTTACTTGCAGATCACAGGTATTTTCTTAGGTCCAGAGGAACAACTGTCTCCATGCTGGACCCAGCAACCACCGAATAGGCCCACTATCACTGGCCTAGCAACCAGTGCGTAGCTCGATCACAGATAGTCTCTGCCACAGACTTGTGAAAATGGAATTTGCTCAATAGTCTCTGCCACAGACTTGTGCAACCATTCACTGGGTTACCTTCTGAAGAAAAGAACACAGTTCCGGCAGCACTGTGAGGTAGAATTTGATCCGGATACATCCTCCAATTGAGTCCTCAATTGCTCGGTCCCTTACCGCAGGCAAGGCGACACAGGATCATCCCTGGATCAGTAGGCCCCAGTAACTCCTGGGCCTACAGTAGGTGCCGCCGATATTGTATTTCTTTTTTTTTTACAGAAAAGGTTTTTATTTCGAAAAAATAGGATAATACAACAGTGACAGAGTAAAGTCTCAGGCATAATACAGAGTTAGTAGGCAAAGTGAGCTTAGCTGTACAATCAGAGAAAAATATTCGGGGGAACACTCAGGAACATATGCTGACAGGGTCCTTACATCATACTATGAACCAGGGGTACAGTAGGAGTTACCGCTGGGGTACTCTACCCAGGGGTTCCCCACCCCCCCAACACGGGGGGGGAACAAAGGGGCAGCCAGTGGGGAGTAGGCTACCAGGGGGGGAGGAGTGAGGGAGGGGGAAAGAGGGGGAAGGCAGTAGGAAAAAGGGGGGTCGGGGAAGGGGAGGGGGAGGGAGAGAGAAAAAAAAAGGGGGGGGGAAGCAGGATGAGAGGGGAGGCCGGACGCGAAGGAAGAGGGAAGAGGGGGGAAGGGCAGAGGAGGAGAAGGGAAATAAGTCAGGAGACATCACAGAGTTCATCAGCTCCACTACCAGGTTCTTCATTGTCTGTGGCCAGGTGTCATGTGCCCATGAGGCCATCTCCCCACCCGTCCAACCAGGAGGACCAGATCTTGTCAAACTTTACCGGGCAGTTCCTACTCTCATACGTAATCTTGTAAAGTGGCAGCACCCTATTAACCGTAGCCTCCCAGGAGGCCCCAGAGGGGACCTCTGTACTCCTCCATTTTAGAAGGATTTCTCTCCTGGCGTAGAACAGTAAGAAGGTTACACAGAGTTTGGTGTATCTACTCCCCTCCATGTCTCCCAGGAAACTAAGCAGAAAGAGCTTAGGATCCGGCGTCAGGTCCATGCCACCAATCCTCCCCACGGTCTCTGCTACCTCCTGCCAGTAAGGCTGAATCCTTGGGCAGGTCCAGACCATATGGAAGAAGGAGCCCTCATCCCTTCCACATCTTCCACATAGCGGGCTCAAGGAGGGATAGATGCTGGCCAGTCTTTGTGGAGTGTAGTATGCTCTATGTAGGAATTTGAGCTGTATGAAACGGTCCCTGGACGCAATCATGGACGGAATATAGGAGGAAACCAGTTCCTCCCAGGTTTCCTCATCTAGGTCGGGAATGTCTTCCCTCCATTTATGGAAGAGAGGAATTGTGTTGGCGTCATAGGCTATCGTAAGGTATAGATAAAGGGTGGAGAGAGGCCTCTCCATCGTTCCAGACATAAGTCTTCTCTCAACTCGATCCGACTCAAGGATAATGGGCTCCGGGAATTGCGCGTTAATGGCATGCTTGAGTTGCCAATATCGAAAGAAAAAAGATGAGGGGAGTCGATGGGTCCGTTTCAGACTCGAACGCCGCAACTTTCCCGTCCACCATAACATGTTTGAGTTTTACAACCCCGTGGTTAGCCCAGGCTGCCGGGTCAGGTACTGAATTAAGGTGGGGGAGCAAGGGATTGCCCCACAACGGGGTGTGTGGGGAGTGCGTAAGGGGTTTGATCCCCGAGGCCCTGGAGGTCTGCCACACCCTAATGGTAGTCTTCATTGGTTCGGTCACTCGAGGATGTGCCCTGGGTCCCCTGAAAACTAGGTTGGAAAGAGCTGCATATGACCCAAGGAGAGCCGCCTCGAGGGTGACAGCAGGGTTCTGCTCCGGCTGGGAGAACCACCACCGCACCGTGACCAGGACCGCCGCCCAGTAGTATAGAAGGAAATTTGGGAGGGCCAAACCTCCCGCAGACAAGGGGAGATAAAGGGACCGTTGAGCCACCCTAGGGGAGAAGTCGAAAGTCGAAAGTCGAAAGCCTTCTCCGCGTCGAGTGAGGCCACCACTCCTGGGGCATCCGGGTCAGCACTCGCTATATGCGTGTGCAACCTACGGATGTTAATGTCAGTACCCCTCCCCGGCATAAATCCTGTCTGGTCTGGGTGGACCAGAGCTGTGATTACCGTAGTAAGGCGGTTCACTAGAATTTTCGCCAAGACCTTGGCGTCTACATTTAGGAGGGAAATGGGGCGATACGAGGAGCACTGCAGGGGGTCTTTGCCCGGCTTGGGAATAACAACTATGACTGCCTCGCTCATCGAGTCTGGGAGGGCCCCCGAGTCGAATGCGTGCGTTAGAGTCCGGAGCAGTCTAGGGGCCAGGTCTTCCATATATGTCTTGTAAAATTCCACCGGGAACCCGTCCGGGCCCGGGGTTTTATTTGTCTGCATCCCCTTCAAGGCCGACTGAATTTCCTCTAACTTTATTGGGGCGTCCAGTTTATTGGCAGTTACTGTCGTAAGGACCGGTATATCAATCTCGGCTAGGTAACGGTCAAGGTCTGTCTGATCATATGTCACCCTGGAAGTGTACAGGTGCTGATAGTACTCGGCAAAGCTGCGGTTAATGTCCTGGGGAGTAGAGAGTAGGTGCCCATCCTGGTCCCGTATTTGTGCTATGGTCGCCACCCCGGACTGTTCTCTAGACAGCCACGCAAGGAGTCTTCCCGTTTTGTCCCCTTGCTCAAATATCCGCTGAGATTGATGAAGAAGCTTTTTTTGCGTGAGAGAAGTGCGAAGGAGTAAGGCCTGTTGCGTTAGAGATTGGAGTTGGGTATAGTGTGTCGGGTCGCGTGTTCGAACATAGAGGGCTTCCGTCGCCGACGCCTCCCCCTCCACCCTCTCAAGATCTACTCTACGTTCCCTTCTCACCGCAGCTATGATAGTTTGATAGTGTCCCCGTGAGGAGGCCTTAAAGGCATCCCATGTGGAGCTGTCCCCGGCCGACCCCAGATTCTCCTCCCAGAACCCCTGAAGGGTGGGGTGAAATCTAGAATCGACATCCTTATCCGAGATCCAGAACCTGGAGAGAGTCTCCAAAGTCTGTCTGAGGGATCCGCGGTCAGCTCCAGGGACAGCAACAGTGGGGCATGATCGGAGATTCCGCGAGGGAGGAAAGCTATTTTCCGGACTCTGGGAAGGACAGGCGCCGCCACGTATGCAAGGTCAATTCTAGAAAATGATTTGTGTGTGGCTGAGTGGCAGGTAAACATTCTGGAATGGGGATATTTCCACCTCCATACATCAGTAAAGCCATAGGTATCAGCCCAAGTGGCTAGGCCCTGGCGGGTCGCACCCGCTGCAGCACATCTGTCCCTATCAGAGTCCGGCACTAAATTGAAATCCCCCAGAAGGATGACATTGTCTGGGGGGAACTGGGCCAGCTTGGCCGTGAGTAGATTCAGGAGTGCAATGGAGGCCGGGGGGGGCAAGTAAAGAGCCACCACCACCCAGGGAACACCATGTATTAAGGCATGGAGCAGTATATATCTGCCATCAGGGTCCAGGATTAAATCTAACAGTTTAAATGGGAGGGTTTTTGCCACCAACACACTGACACCCCTGGCATAATTAGAATAGGTTGAGTGGTAATGATGTCCCACCCATGGCTTCTTCAGACTCATTGTTTTGCTGCCCACCAGGTGCGTCTCCTGCAACACACAGATGTGCGGGGTATATTTTTTAATAAACTGGAAAACCAGTGAACGTTTAATCGGAGAGTTCATACCCCGTGTGTTCCAGGAGAGGACATCAAGCTCAGCCATCATCATATCCTGAGACACAATAAAGAGGATAAATACATATTACGAGGCCCGGGGCTCCTCCACCCCTTCCTCCCGGGTCAGGGGGAGAACCGGGCCTCCACAGCAGTATAACAGTCACCACCAAGAACACATCTGTCACATAACAAGTAATCATCAACTGGGAGCCAAAAATACAGCTCAACTTTCCCAAACTCCCCCCCCCACCCCGCCCCCCCCCCCCGTCCCCGGAGGAAGGCCTGAGTCCCCAAACAATTGTCAGCCCATTTGCTGAACATGAGGGCAGTGAGCAAGAGGCAACAGGCCCCTCACCAACAAACTGGGTAAGGCAAGCTTGTGAATCCAATGCAGGATATGTGTCATGGATCTCCCGGATGTTCCGGGGGCATTCTTCTTGGGTAAAAGGGTCATGTGTTGAGTCCCACAAAGGTCTGAGCAGCATCTAATGACCGGGGGGGGTGTCCCTCCAGAGCATAACACCCCTCTCCAGCTCACACAGAATTGCTAGAGGGGGACAGATCAGAGTCCATAAGTGGGGAGTATGATGAGCATCAGGAGAAGAAGGATCAGGTCCCCATGGAAAGGCAGCAGGGGGAATTGGAGGAGTTCAACTTACCAAGCCCCCCCCCCGGGGCATACTCACAGTCAGTGGGTGCAGATGAAGGGTCTTCAGGCACGAAGGTATTCAGCCCACTCCACCGCCTCCCTGGGTGATGTGAAGAATTCAAAGCGATCTCCATCTTGGACCCTCAGCTTGGCGGGGAAAAGCATGCTGTACTTGATGCCTTTAGCTCTCAGGATGGCTCGGGCTGGGTCAAACGATTTCCTCTGCCTCTGAGTTTCTACAGAATAATCAGGGAAGATCAGCAGCTTTGTGTTCTGATATTTCAAATCCCCTTGCACACGGGCCGAACGGAGGACAGTGTCTCTATCCCTGTAGTGGAGGAGCTTAAAAATAAAAGTGCGCGGCGGCGCTCCGGACGGACCTCGGAGGGCCGGGACTCGATGCGCCCGTTCAATGGAGAAATGCGAGGAGAAGCGGGCCTCTGGGAGCAGTGTGGGAAGGAGATGTTCCATAAATGCGACCGGATCTGAGCCCTCCACACCCTCCGGTAGGCCCAGGACCCGCAGGTTATTCCTGCGGTTCCGGTTCTCGGCGTCCTCTGCTCTTACCTCCAGGGCCCGCACCTTGGATTTAAGGATCTGCAAGTCCGCATGTTGCTCCCTCTGCGTATCTTCTGCGCCCGAGATCCTCCTCTCCGCCTCCGCCATCCGGTCCCGGAACCTGTCCATGTCGCGGCGGATGAGGGCGGTTTCAGCCTGAACATGGTCTATCTTGACCGTGAGCGCTGATTGGCATCCCAGGATTGCCTGCATCAGGGCATCGAAAGCCGGCGAGCCCGCCTGGGTGGCTCCGTCTGAGGAGGATGCCGTCTGTGTCTCCATGTGGGACGTTGGCGGTGATGTAGGCCCAGGCTTCGGCGGCGTGCAGGCAGCGTCCAGTCCCCTTCTCCTCTGTGTCCCCTTGTTGCCTTTACGCATTCCCCAAGAGCCCCGGGAGTGTTTTAGGAGGTTTTACAGGATCTCCGGGGTAAATCCACGACAGGATGGAGAAGGATTAGGATTCAGAGCGGGAGCCCAGTAATCAAGCGTCCGCTCCCTGCGCTATCTTGGCCACGCCCCCCGATATTGTATTTCTATCGCGCTCCCATCGCCGAGATTCTCGGCGACAGGAGTGCCGAGATCTCGGCAGCAGGGTGGCGACACGTGTCGCGCTCGCTGCAATAGCGAGGAGACGCGACACTGTATTGAGCGGGGATCCGACGCGGATTCCCGCCAATGCCAGGCACTGCGTTTAGTATGAATCCTGAGCGGGAACTCCACGCCAATTTTTAAAGAAAAAACGGCGTGGGTTCCCCCTCCAGGAGTATACCAGGCCCTTGGGTCTGGTCTGGATTTGAAGGGGAGCCCTACGCCGAAAAAACAGCGTGGGGGTCCCCCTCAAGATCCACACCAGACCCTTATCCGAGCACGCAACCTGGCAGGCCGCAGGGGAAGAGGGGGGGACGAGAGCGGCCCCCCTCCCTCCTGAACCGTACCAGGCCACATGCCCTCAACATGGGGGGTTTGGTGCTCTGGGGCAGGGGGGCGACCTGCGGCCCCCCCACCCCAGAGCACCCTGCCCCCATGTTGATGAGGACAGGGCCTCTTCCCGACAACCCTGGCCGTTGGTTGTCGGGGTCTGCGGGCGGGGGGCTTATCGGAATCCGGGAGCCCCCTTTAATAAGGGGGCCCCCAGATCCCGGCCCCCCCACCCTATGTGAATGAGTATGGGGTACATCGTACCCCTACCCATTCACCTGGTGGAAAATAAATGGAAATAAAAACACAACACAGTTTTTAAAAGTATTTTATTGCACCGCTCCGGAGGTCTTCTTCCGACTTCGGGGGTCTCCGGTGTCGTCGCCGCGTTCTCCGGTTCTTTCTTCTGCCGGGCCTCCGCTAACTTCTTTTTAGCTCTTTTGCTAGCAGAGGCCCGGTCTTCTCCGTCGCCTTCTTCTTCTCCCGCTCTCCGGTTCTTCTCCCGCTCTCCTCCCGCTCTCCGGTTCTTCTCCCGCTCTCCGGTTCTTTCTTCCGCCGGGCCTCCGCTAACTTCTTTTTAGCTCTTTTGCTAACGGAGGCCCGGCCTTCTCCGTCGTCTCGTCCGGCTCTCCGTTGTCCTTCTGCCGGCCCCTCCACTAACTTCTTGTAGCTCTTTTGCTAGTGGAGGAGCCGGTCTTCTCCGTCGTCGCCGTCGGTGTCTTCTTCCCTCTTCTTCTCCTCCTCGATGTTAACTCGTCGCTTCCTCTCGCAGTAATGATAAATCTTCGGTCCGCAGAGATTAATATAGGCTTCACATGACGTCACAGTCACATGCTCCGGGGCACATGTGCACATGACGTCACAGTCACATGCTCCGGGGCACATGTGCACATGACGTCACAGTCACATGCTCCAGGGCACAAGAAGGAAGGAGAAGGAGAAGAAGAAGGCGACGGAGAAGACCGGGCCTCTGCTAGCAAAAGAGCTAAAAAGAAGTTAGCGGAGGCCCGGCAGAAGAAAGAACCGGAGAACGCGGCGACGACACCGGAGACCCCCGAAGTCGGAAGAAGACCTCCGGAGCGGTGCAATAAAATACTTTTAAAAACTGTGTTGTGTTTTTATTTCCATTTATTTTCCACCAGGTGAATGGGTAGGGGTACGATGTACCCCATACTCATTCACATAGGGTGGGGGGGCCGGGATCTGGGGGCCCCCTTATTAAAGGGGGCTCCCAGATTCCGATAAGCCCCCCGCCCGCAGACCCCGACAACCAACGGCCAGGGTTGTCGGGAAGAGGCCCTGTCCTCATCAACATGGGGGCAGGGTGCTCTGGGGTGGGGGGGCCGCAGGTCGCCCCCCTGCCCCAGAGCACCAAACCCCCCATGTTGAGGGCATGTGGCCTGGTACGGTTCAGGAGGGAGGGGGGGCCGCTCTCGTCCCCCCCCTCTTCCCCTGCAGCCTGCCAGGTTGCGTGCTCGGATAAGGGTCTGGTTTGGATCTTGAGGGGGACCCCCACGCCGTTTTTTCGGCGTAGGGCTCCCCTTCAAATCCAGACCAGACCCAAGGGCCTGGTATGCCCCTGGAGGGGGAACCCACGCCGTTTTTTTCTTTAAAAATTGGCGTGGAGTTCCCGCTCAGGATTCATACCAAACGCAGTGCCTGGTATTGGCGGGAATCCGCGTCGGATCCCCACCTATCGGCAATGCGTGTCGCTCATCATGAAAGGAACATTTTTTCCTTTCCCGATGACGAGACAGCTCGGTGCTGGCTCTCGCGACGGAGCTCATAGGGTGTCAATATCGCCGCTGGAAGCAGCAAGATTGACACAATGTCGGCGGCACCTACTGTACATCTCAGTAATGGAGCCTCAGGCCAACGTGGCCCCGAGGCGGGAACATCCAGCACATCCCTGAGGCCAGGAGGGCCCTCAGGTTGGGATCGTGAGGTGCCCACCACCAATGAAAGCCCCACAAAATGGTGTCTGTCTCTTAAGTACCCTCTCCCAGAATGCACACCGGGTTGACCACGCCCCCTGGGCTGCTTCTGGGAAAGAGATACCCAATGCATTCAGCCTGTTGCCTTTCCAACCCTGACCAGTGGTGACAGCGACACCCATTGTCAGAGGGAAAATCATGCAACTAGCTGAACTGAATCAGAGTATAATTTGAACACAATCCTTCTGAGCCAAACTATTGCTCAGACAACTATAATTTTACATATAGCGCCCACTCATTGGGAGCAGGGCACTACATATAATAAATTGTAATTTACTTCATTCACTTGTCTTGATCTCTATGATCAACTCATTTAAAGTCCCATGGGCAAACCTTTTTTGTAATTCATGCAATTCAGGAAGGAGTTGTTTCATTTTAAGTGGTAGCAGCCAGACCGTCTTCTTATTTGTCATTATCCTTCAGACTTTACGGGAGTCGAACTGTGGCCAGTGGGAGTGGAAATTTTCTTGGCATCAGTGGGAGTAAACATTGCCACACTTGGTATTAGGGGGAGGAATAGTGTCCCATCGTTGGTTTCAGTGGGAGGAATGATGCCCCATTGTTGGTGTTAGATGGCAGAATAGTGTCTCATATCAGTGGGAGGAATAGTGCCCCAAGGGCCAGATAAAGGCAAACAGAGGGCCACAGTTTAATGACCATCTAATTAGATGAATGAGCACAGACCTCTTATATGTCTTCCTGGCAATCACACTATAAGTTTCATGCTACTGCTAAATTTACAAAGGAATATTCACGGTGGAGAGAGACATATGGAAAAAAACGTTGTTGGTTGTTGCTGTTAAGTGCTTTTTGACCATTAATATCTGTGGCCAACACCGTTTTTAGAGGGCTCATTCATTCCAATAAAAGCACTTTGATGGGGAGCTGCATTGGAATTGTGAATTTCAGCACTTGTGCACTTTATCTTTGCCATTTGCACTGATAAAGTGGATTGATGAATAAAAAATACCTATGGACATCTGATTTTGGATTGTATTTATTCACTGATAAACTGAGTATTTATCACTTAATATTACACTTTTTTAAATTTTATGGCTTTAGTAGTTTTTTTATTGTTGGAGATTTATTTACTAAATGCTTTTTATAATACAAAACTGACATCAGCTGAAACTGTGAAGCCTCGTACACACGGCCGAGTTTCTCGTTGTTAAAAACACGTCGTTTTTTTCGACGAGATTCTTGTTAACCTTGACGAGTTTCTCGTCAAGCTTTCCATGCGTACACACTGACAATTCCAAATTTCCTCATTGTTCAGCGCGGTCACGTCCAGCACGTACGACGGCACTATAAAGGGGAAGATCGATTTCCCTGGTGCCACCCCTTGGGCTGCTTTTGCTGATCTCGTGTTACCGCGTGTGAAGTAAAAGTTTGGGAAGAGACGATTCGCGCTTTCCAGTCTTCCTGCTTTCAGTTCGTTTTCTGCGGTTCAGTTTGTGCTTGTGGGTTCGTATCTTGTCTTTCAGGGCGTCTCGGCAGGTCGTATCTGTTTTACAGTGCGTTCTTGCCCGTTCGTTTCTGATTTTCAGTTCGTTATTCATAGGCCTTGCTGTTCTAAAGTGCGTTCTGTTCTGTACGTTCTGATAAGACAACCGTTTCCTAGCCATGTCGCCTGTACGTTCTCGTCGTCGAGTTGTTTTGGACCAAGACCAGTCCATGAACGGGGAGAGGAGGAGTTCATGGACCAAGAATTGGTTGCTCCAGCGGGACCAATTCTGCCATATGCCTCTGCTGCGGGAGATCGTCGAGAATAATCCTGAGGACTTCAGGAATTTTCTGCGGATGTCTGACCCCGTTTTTCAGCAACTGTTGGCTTTGGTGTCCCCCTATATTACCAGGCAGGACACCGTTATGCGGGAAGCCATCAGTGCTGAGCAGAGGCTCATCGCCACCTTACGTTACCTGGCGACAGGGAGAAGTCTTCAGGACTTGAAGTTCACGACAGGCATCTCCCCCCAGGCTCTGGGCCTCATAATCCCAGACACCTGTTCTGCCATTATACAAGTCCTGCAGCCATCTGTCCTTGATGTCTTTTCCTGCCCTCGATGTTGCATCAGCCAATCATGTTACCGTTAAACAGACTTGGTGAACATGATTGGCAGAGCAGCCTGTCAGTGTTTAGCCAAGGAATGTCCCCCCCCTGCGTCCCCTATTTCACTTTTAGCAAGCCAATTACATCCCTCAGGCTGTAATTTGCAAGCCTATTTGCCCCCCTGTTTCTGATATGCAATTTTCACCACAAAAATGCCGCAGTTATTCATATGTCCGTCGCTCAACAGGGGGCCATCCACCTGAATAGTGGGCGGCATTGACAATACATAGGTTAATGCAAGGCATGATCCTATGTATTGTTCTGAGTGACGGGCGCAGGATAGAGGGGGCAGTGCTCCAGCGCCCACTCTGGACGCACCGCCACTGCAATGCTATCCTGTGGCCAAACACATCTACCCCCCCCCCCCCAAATTGGGTTATAATGGACCATCAGAGGGGGTGATGAATATGAAACTTGAGCCTTCCATTATACTTATTAAAAACACCTTAAACTGAGAATTTGATTGATGTTGGGCTCTAATGTATTTTCTTATAATCTGCTTGCAATGTTATAATTTAAATTTCTAATTTTATTTCATCTTGTTTGACTCCCCAGCTTCCTTCCACGCCACAGGAATGGCAGACTGTGGCATCAGAGTTTGCCACGCGGTGGGACTTCCCCAACTGCGGTGGTGCCATAGACGGGAAGCACGTCCGCATCGTGCCGCCACCCCGTTCTGGGTCCTACTACTACAATTACAAGGGGTTTCATAGCATTGTGCTGATGGCGGTGGTGTCAGCACGGTATGAATTCCTCTATGTGGATGTGGGGAAGAATGGCCGGATGTCCGATGGGGGATCCTTCATTCAGACGGAGTTTGCCCTCCCTCTCCAGAGTGACGACCTTGCATTGCCACCGGATGCAGGGAATGTTGAAGGACTCCCCTTTGTTTTTTTGGCTGATGAAGCCTTCGGACTCGGACCGCACCTCATGAGGCCATTTCCACTGAGGACCCTGACCCCAGAGAAGAGGGTGTTCAATTACCGGCCGGCCAGGGCCTGAAGAGTCGTTGAAAATGCCTTCGGGATAATGGCCAGCCGGTTCCGCCTTTTTATGACTCCAATCCACTTGGCGGAGTACAAGATAAACTATGTTGTTTTATGCTGCTGTGTGCTCCATAATTTTCTTTGCCGAAAATCAAGTACTTATATGGCCTCAGTATTGCCTGAGGCAGGACTTTCCCATGCCAATCCCCTGCCGGGCCTCGAATCTGCCCATCCTGGCTTGCCCCCCCAAAATGCCCGTGAGGTTCGGGATAAATATATGGACTATTTCACGGGTAGGGCGGCAATTCCTATGCCAGGCCATGACTAAAGATTTGTGCATAAAGAACTCATTAAAATTCATTTTAAATCTTGTAACTTTGTTTGTTTCCTGTCTCCTAGTTTGTGTTACTGCATTTGTATTGCCAAGTTTTGTTTCCTTTAGTAAATAACAACCATTTTACTATGAAACCCAAACAAATACACAAATAAGGTTAGAGCGTATTTGAAAAAGAAGCTACACTTTGTTTGTGTTCAAACATTTTACTCTGTGCACATTCTCACACATTGTATATTTTTTTAAATTTTTTTTTTTTTTTTGGCTGTCCACAAACCGCCAATTTTTTTTAATGAAAATACAAAACCATCGGTTGCATTCCAAAAAGTACAACATTGGATACCTCTGAGCAATATGAGACATTCACTTACACAAAATATGTCTCTATGTGCCCGTCCTAATATGGGGTCTTGGCACCCCTGGCCCAGCCAAAAATTGAATATGCACACATTTTGTTGTAATTTCCAATATGGATTTTAGACTCCTGATCCCTATTGTCAACATGTGCCATCTGCCATCAGGGGTGATCAATGGACGTGTTTTGTGGGTGCAACCCCTTCTTCAGTTCACCTACTTGAGATACGAGGAAGGGGTTGCACCCCCAAAAGCCGTACATGGATATCCCCCGATGGCAGATGGCACATGTTGACACACTGTGTGCATATTCAATTTTTGACTGGATTGATTGTCAAAAAGAGATTAAAAGGGGGAAGAACAAACTGTAACCAAAAATTGGGGTTTTGATGCCTTATTCAATTCTCCCCAAAACATCTAGGATGTCTTTAAAGGTGTGATCCATCACATGAATTCTTTGTTTAATTCTGTCCAGTTCTGTGCTACATTCCATCACTTGCTGTATTATTCGTAGGGCACTGTCAGCAGAGAAACGTGTACTTTCTTTCACCACAACATTTACATCCCCTAAAAACAAAATAAAAAGGTATTATAACTCTGCAGGCCTACATCTCTTACCTGAAGCTGTGGTGACAGATACTGTCCTGTTGTGGTGACCAGTTCCACCACGTCATCCACTTCTCCTTCCTGCACTTCTCCTTCCTCCAGGTTGGGAGGTTGGGGTTGTGTTGAAGCTGTGGGGTTCCTGTGCTCCCCGGAGTGTTCTCCTCCCAGTCTTCTCTCCCCTATGAGAATCAAACAAAAGGTCTATTTATCACACTGAAATTCTCTATGAAAACTAAAAATTGCTTGGAAGTGGGGTACAAGTGTGTGTTTGTGCATTTCCACATGAAGACATTATTTCTTCACAAAAATATGTTTAGTATTCACCTTTGGCTGTCAATTTTTAGACATGGAGGCACCACAAAAATTCACTGATGCACCTGTGTGGGACCCCCAAAAAAGGCGGTTCTGTTGGCCCACACTATAGTGCTCAAAAGTACAGATGTGGAACCAGCTGCTGAGTGTCCTCTCCTTTACACTGATTAAAGTTTGCATTTCATTCTCTTTACAAACACATCATCTAGCCAACAATGTAAGAACAACAATTGAATCCAAACAGGCAGATGTCTAATTTAATTTAACCCTGTAAAATAATCAAAAAATGAGGATAGTGGCCGAACGATGTGTCTGTAACGAACGATTACTGTGCCAAACCAATTTCAAACTACGACATTTTGTAAGGTAGTACAATAGAAAAAAATAATATATATGGAGCAACATGTAAGTTGAGAAATACATTAATAGCGTATAATTAGAACAAGTACTTACTTTTTGCTAGCATTCTCTTAATGCTCCTTAACTGCTCCGGCTCCCTCAGTTTGAGGTCTGACCACCTCTTTCTGAGCTGCTCATTTGATCGTTTCACCCCAAAATTCTTCTTCAGACTCTTCACGACTTTCTTCAGGATTTTGGCCTTCCTTCTATTAGGTTTGCTATACGGCCCATGCTTTGCGTCATAATCCGACTTTAGCAAGATGTCCACCATCTCCGCCATCTCCGCATAAGACATATTAGATGCCTTGAATCTCCTCCTTGATCGTGACGTTTCCTCAGTCTCCGGGCTTGTCTCCTCCTCGTTATTTGAGGAATTATCAGACACCTGCTGTGAATCCGCCATATCTGTCTGCGCGCCGAAACAGAAGGGGCGGGGAAAAGATGTTAGTTAGAACGTCATGGGCGGGCGACGTGTGCGGAGCGACGTGTGCGGAGTTTCACGCATGCGTGGTGTATATATAGCAAACACACATGTGACTATACTAAGTTCGGTGTGCGGAGAGAGGAGTTCAAGTGACGGACGTGCAAACGAAGGTATGTGATTTTGTGACTTTGATAAATTGTTGCCCTATACTGTCTTGAGAATGTTCGAGGATATATATGGTGAATAAGATTTTAACCACTTAAGCCCCGGACCATTTGGTAGCTAAAGGACCAGAGGTGAATTCAGAATTTTGCACTGCGCTGCTTTAACTGTAAATTGTGCGGACATGCAATGTTGTACCCAAACGAAATTTGCGTCCTTTTCTTCCCACAAATAGAGCTTTCTTTTAATGGTATTTGATTGCCTCTGCGATTTTTATTTTTTGCGATATAAACGGAAAAAGACCGAAAATTTTGAAAAAAAAATATATTTTCTACTTTTTGTTATAAGAAAAATCGAATAAACTCAATTTTAGTCATACATTTAGGCCAAAATGTATTCAGCCACATGTCTTTAGTAAAAAAAATGTCAATAAGCGTATATTTATTGGTTTGTGCAAAAGTTATAACGTCTACAAACTAGGGTACATTTTCTGTAATTTACACAGCTTTTAATTTATGACTGCCTATCTCATTTCTTGAGGTGCTAAAATGGCAGGGCAGTACAAACCCCCCCCCCCCAAATGACCCCATTTTGGAAAGTAGACATCCCAAGGAAATTGCTGAGAGGCATGTTGAGCCCATTGAATATTTTTTTTTTTTGTCTCAAGTGATTGAATAATGACAAAAAAAAATAAAAAAAATTACAAAAATGATATATTGCTCACACATGCCATGGTTATATGTGGAATTGCACCCCAAAATACATTTTGCTGCTTCTCCTGAGTACGGGGATACCACATGTGTGGGACTTTTTGGGAGCCTAGCCGCGTACGGGCCCCCGGAAACCAAGCACCGCCTTCAGGATTTCTAAGGGCGCAAATTTTTGATTTCACTCCTCACTACCTATCACAGTTTTGAAGGCCATAAAATGCCAAAATAGCACAAAACCCCCCCAAATGACCCCATTTTGGAAAGTAGACACCCCAAGCTATTTGCTGAGAGGCATGGTGAATATTTTACAGCTCTCATTTGTTTTTGAAAATGAAGAAAGAAAATATATATATATTTTTTTTTTCAATTTTCAAAACTTTGTAACAAAAAGCGAGATCTGCAAAATACTCACAATACCTCTCAGCAAATAGCTTGGGGTGTCTACTTTCCAAAATGGGGTCATTTGGGGGGGTTTTGTGCCATCTGGGCATTCCATGGCCTCCGAAACTGTGATAGGCAGTGAGAAGTGAAATCAAAAATTTACACCCTTAGAAAGCCTGAAGGCGGTGCTTGGTTTTTGGGGTCCCGTACGCGGCTAGGCTCCCAAAAAGTCTCACACATGTGGTATCCCCGTACTCAGGAGAAGCAACTGAATGTATTTTGGGGTGTAATTACACAAATGCCCATGGCATGTTTGAGCAATATATCATTTAGTGACAACTTTGTGCAAAATAAATAAATAAATAAATAAATTGTCTTTTTTCCGCAACTTGTGTCAACATATAAAATATTCCATGGACTCAACATGCCTCTCAGTATATAGCTTGGGATGTCTACTTTCCAAAATGGGGTCATTTGGGGGGGTTTTGAACTGTTCTGGCATTTTATACAAAACATTAGGAAGCTTACATCCACTCTTCTAACCACTTGAAGACAAAGCCCTTTTTGACACTTTTTGTTTACATTTTTTGCAAGAAAATTATGTTGAACCCCCAAACATTATATATATTTTTAAAGCAAAGGCCCTACAGATTAAAATGGTGGGTGTTGCATTTTTTTTTCTACACAGTATTTACGCAGCGATTTTTCAAACACATTTTTTGGGGAAAAAATACACTTTTTTAATTTTAATGCACTAAAACACACTATATTGCCCAAATGTTTGATGAAATAAAAAAGATGATCTTAGGCCGAGTACATAGATACCAAACACGACATGCTTTAAAATTTCGCACAAACGCGCATTGGCGACATACTACATACATTTTTAAAAGCCTTTACAGGTTACCCCGTTAGATTTACAGAGGAGGTCTACTGCTAAAATTACTGCCCTCGATCTGACCTTTGCGGTGATACCTCACATGCATGGTGCAATTGCTGTTTACATATGACGCCAGACCGACGCTTGCGTTCGCCATTGGGCAAGAGCAGGGCAGGACAGGGGTGCTTTTTTTTAATTATTATTAATTTTGCTTTTTTATTTTATTTTTAAATTGTTCCTTCCATATTTTTTTTTTTTTTTATCATTTTTATTGTTATCTCAGGAAATGTAAATATCCCCTATGATAGCAATAGGTAGTGACAGGTACTCTTTTTTAGAAAAAACTGGGGTCTTCCAGACCCTAGATCTTTCCTCTGCCCTCAAAGCATCTGACCACACCAAGATCGGTGTGATAAAATGCTTTCCCAATTTCCCAATGGCGCTTTTTATATCCGGGATGGGACATTCCCTCCCACTGCTTGTAAAAGCAGTCCAGGGGCTAATTAGCCACTAGGATTGCTTTTACATGAAAGACGGCCGCTGGCTGAAAAGAATGATACCAAGATGATACCTAAACCCGCAGGCATCATTCTGGTATAAACATTCAAAGTCCAGCAACATACCAGTACTTTGCTGGTCCTTGTTGGACATGTATTTTAATTTTTTTTTTCATGCAGCCAGTTGGCTGAACGAAAAAAGAGATTGATCGGTGGGTATGCCCACCATTAGAATACCGCCCTTCATCCACCCACTTCTAATTATGGGCATACATGCACCATTTATATATGCCGAAGCATGGGGGCATCCTCCCGCAAAAAAGTTATGCCGCACACACATGGTCGGACTTTTCCACGGGCAAGCCTCCGTCGGAATTTCAACCGTATGTACGCGGCATTAGGAGCAAAATCGCTCCTCCGCCCCTGCTGCCCCAATGCTTCGGCATATATGCTTTTTTTTTTTAACTGTGGTGGTGAAATCACCTCCTACAGCACTGGAGTCGCAGGGATCAGGCCTGTCTCTGCGAACGCTGCAGTTATGTGTGTTGTGTTTTGTAAGTGACAGTGATCGATCGATACTGCACTTGGGTGGCCTGGGCTGGACGGAGGGGCAAAACGCAGGTGCTAGCAGGTATCTGGGCTGATCCCGCTAACACTGCGTTTTTGGGAACCCTAAACTGCTGGGGACGCTAGTATAGATCTGATCAGATCAGATATTGATCAGTTCAGATACTATACCACTAAGGGAGGTGTATGCTTCACGCGTGGGTGTTAGCGTTACTGGCACTAACCTGACGCTGCCTGGGGTGTGACGCAGACCCTCTCTGACGCTAAAACCTAATTGATATCACCCGCCGGGCGATCAGCGGGTTAAACCTTTATTGGGTTATATACGGCGGGTGCCCTGACACTATAAAAAGCAAACTAACTAACCAGCATCACCAGTAACACTTAAATGGTGATCACTGGTGAAAGGGTTAACTAGGGGCAATTAGGGGGTTAAAACCTTTATTAGATAATATATGGGGGTACCTGACGCTATAAAAACCTGCGGCGAACCTAAAAAAAATTACTGGCTACCGATCGGCATCACCGACACTAAGACAGCGATCAGAAAAACGATCGCTTAGCGACAGTGGTGATAGGGGGTGAAAGGGTTACCTGGGGGGTGATCAAGGGGGTTAAACCTTTATTAGATCATTTATGGGGGTACCTGACGCTATAAAAACCTGCGGCGAACCTAAAAAAAATTACTGGCTACCGATCTGCATCACCGACGCTAAGACAGCGATCAGAAAAATGATCACTTAGCGACGGCGGTGATAGGGGGTGAAAGGGTTACCTGGGGGGCGATCAAGGGGGTTAAACCTTTATTAGATAATTTATGGGGGTACCTGACGCTATAAAAACCTGCGGCGAACCTAAAAAAAATTACTGGCTACCGATCTGTATCACCGACGCTAAGACAGCGATCAGAAAAATGATCGCTTAGCGACAGTGGTGATAGGGGGTGAAAGGGTTACCTGGGGGGTGATCAAGGGGGTTAAACCTTTATTAGATAATTTATGGGGGTACCTGACGCTATAAAAATCTGCGGCGAACCTAAAAAAAATTACTGGCTACTGATCTGCATCACCGACGCTAAGACAGCGATCAGAAAAATGATCGCTTAGCGACGGCGGTGATAGGGGGTGAAAGGGTTACCTGGGGGGCGATCAAGGGGGTTAAACCTTTATTAGATAATTTATGGGGTTACCTGACGCTATAAAAACCTGCGGCGAACCTAAAAAAAATGACTGGCTACCGATCTGCATCACCGAGGCTAAGACAGCGATCAGAAAAACGATCGCTTAGCGACAGTGGTGATAGGGGGTGAAAGGGTTACCTGGGGGGCAATCAAGGGGGTTAAACCTTTATTAGATAATTTATGGGGGTACCTGACGCTATAAAAACCTGCGGCGAACCTAAAAAAAATTACTGGCTACCGATCTACATCACCGACGCTAAGACAGCAATCAGAAAAATGATTGCTTAGCAACGGCGGTGCTATGGGGTGAAAGGGTTATCTGGGGGGTGATCAGGGGGTTAAACCTTTATTAGGGGAGGTTAGGGGGCTACACTGGACCTAAAACTAACTTTAGTGACACTTTTACAGTCACAAATGTCACTGATTGCAGTGATCAGTAAATAAATGGTCACTGCAATCAGTGACACTGTGACTGGGGGCTGGGGGGTGATTTGGGGGTGTCTGGGGGGGGCGATTTGTGTGCCTATGTGTCCTGGTGTCAGTGTAGTGTTTTGTGTACTGACCTGCATCTTCTCCTGTACGGCGCTCGGTATATGTGAGCGCCGCAGGAGAGATGACATCACTTCCTCCAGCTTCCTCTGCCTGTGTTTACATTACAGGACAGAGGAAGCATTTTCATTCGCCGGGAGCGATCGCGGGGGGGGGTGGCCGGAATCGAACGGCCGTCCCCTCATCTCGGATCGCTCCCCAATGAATACCGACCGCTCACTGTATGAATCGGACCCCCCCAACTGTACAAAGGCAATCACGTACACTGTACGTGATTGTGCCTGTCGGTGCCATTCTGCCGACGTACATATACAGTGAGCGGTCGTTAAGTGGTTAAGGAGGTTAGACTGTGTGCCTCACATTAGTTATATAATTTTTATTTTACTTGCAGACCAAAAATGAATGTCTTTATAAGCGACAAAGAATTCCTTGCGGAATTTATAGACCGGGTAAGGGAGCTGCCCGCTCTGTGGGAAACCAAAAACCCCATCCATAAAAAAAAGGGGTACGAAAAGCAGCGCTGGAGAGCCTGCTCCCATTTGTGCAGACCAAGGTGCCCACAGCCACAGCAAAACAGGTGGACACTAAAATTGGGAGCTTGAGAGGCACATACAGGACTGAACGCTCTAAGGCCCTGGCTTCTCAGAGGTCAGGAGCAGCAGCAGATGATGTGTATGTCCCCAATTTGTGGTACTACAGCAGGATGTCCTTTCTGGATGACCACATTGAGGCAAGGCCATCACTCTCCACTCTTCCCCCCAGACTTCCCTGCAGCCAACCTGAGCCTTCTCTGGAGCAAGAGGAGGCAGCCATCCTGGATGAACCTGATTTGGCCATCTGGAGCCAGGTATAGTATTTAAAACAAATGTATTGGGATAAACTTAATGTTTGAAAAATAAGTCAAGATGAAAATCATAAACTATTTTGGGTTCCACAAGTGAAATCAAGATCTCTAGACATTAGTCTGCCCTAAATTGGGTGCTAAATAGTCAATCTGATGTAGTCGAAAAAACATTTAATTGTTTTCTTGATTTACATTCAAATTGCTCCATTCATGATCTGAAAGTTGTATGAAAATAATAAAACAAAAAATTAAACTATGTCCCTTTTTCATACACAGGATGAAATCAGCCAGGAGGAGGGTCAGGAAACTGTCAGGCAGGAGGAGGCAGGGCCAGTGGCAGCCAGGAGGTGGCAGGGCCCAGTGGCAGCCAGGAGGTGGCAGGGCCCAGTGGCAGCCAGGAGGTGGCCGGCCCAAGGAGAACCACAGGTGCCTCCCATCCGCCTTCCAAAAAGAAGCAGGAGGGACAGGACCACCAGTGAGGCAGCAATGGCCCTTATTAGAGAGGCCCATGCCACCCTCCAGGAGCCCACATCCCCTGAAGAGGCCATTGCCGGCCTAGTGGAGGCAAAGTTCAAGGTGATGAGCATGGAGCAACGCCTCCTATGCGAGCCCCTGCTCATCACCTTGCTGAACAAGGGGGTGATGGAGAGAATTACCCCCAATACGGCCATATGTGAGGTGGCACAACTATCCCAACCTCAACCTCCTCCTCCACCTCCACCTTCTTCTTCTGCCCCACCCCCTTCTCCTCCACCTCCTCCTCCACCTTCTTCTTCTGCCCCACCCCCTTCTCCTCCACCTCCTCCTCCACCTTCTTCGTCTGCGCCACCCCCTTCTCCTCCACCTCCTCCTCCTCCTGACAGGAGTACCCCTCCAGTGGCCCAGCCTCCAGCCACACAAAGAAGGAAGGCTGCAGGGAAGGCTTCAGGGAAGGCTGCAGGGAAGGCTGCCAAGAAGACGAGGAAGTGATGGCCTTGCTTCATTGTGGTCGGACAGAAGGCAGCCTGTTGTAGTACCACACACTTGGGACATATATATCACCTGCTGCTGTTCCTGACCTCTGGGAGGCCAGCATCAGATTGTGCTCAGAACTGTTGGCCTTCTCAAGCTCCCAATTTTAGTGTCCACACAGGGTTGATGTGTGCTCTGGGGTCCCTGGGATGCACAAATGGCAGCAGGTTCTCCAGCGCTGCCTTCTCTTTATTTAAAAAAAAACATGAATAAATGTTTTTTTGGTTTAAGTTCATACTTGACTATGTTTATTTTTTCAAATTTTTAATTTAGCTAAGGAGTAAGCAGATACATTTGACAGCAAAAAAAGGACAGATAACAACCTCAAAAAAAAAAAAATATAAAAAAAATATAGGGTGTAAAATTTAGACAAAAAAAATTTATTCAGAAGATCTTGCACGATATAATACACCTAAATCTACTTAAGAGCAGCATGAAAAAGGTTAAAAATATATAGTCATAACTCTGTGTGAATATCAGCAGCAAAACAAGTTCATTCGTTTGGATTAATGTAACATTCTAAAGAAGATTTCAATGCACAACATTTAAACGATGCAATAATTTAGAGCGTGACGAATGTGCTATCTCCATTACGAAGGCTTGATTTAGCAGAAGATGCGCTCCCGTCTCATACTTGATTCTGAGCATGCGCGCTTTTGGAAGAGTCGTAAAAGCATACACACGAACCATTTTCTCGTCACAAAACAGGCCGACGAGAAACACGACAAGGAAATCTTGAATCCTGGCGAGAAAATAGAGAGCAGGTTCTCTATTTTCTCGTCGAGATTCACGGCAGTTTTCTCGTCGTAAAACCATACACACGAACGGTTTTCTCGACAATAAAGCTCTCGCGGCACTTTTCTTGCCGGTTTTGGACGAGAAACTCGGTCGTGTGTACGAGGCTTGACATTCACACAATATTAACCAGGTATCGGTTTTGGGTACCTTGGAAATAGATGCTCAAAGGCCAAGGACATGCCTAGTGCACTGGAAGAATGACCAAATAACAGTGTCCCTTAATAAAATACCCCTGGAATATAACATGGTGAATCCAATGTGTAATAATAGCTGTAGATGCTGTGAACCTTTGCCGGGAACCTCCAGGATGACAAAAAGTGACTTGGATTTTCAGAGGGGGGCGATAGAAGATAGGTAATTCCTGACCATCCACGAAATGTCCAGTGAATAAAGAGTTATGCCGCAAACATACGATCGGACATTCCGACAACAAAACTGTGGATTTTTTTCTGACGGATTTTTGCTCAAACTATTCTTGCATACACACGGTCACACAAATGTTGCTCAGAAATTCCGATCGACAAGAACGCGGTGACGTACAACACTACAACGAGCTGAGAAAAATTAAGTTGAATGATTCCGAGCATGCGTCAAATTGATTCCAAACATTCGTAGGACTTTTTTGTGCGTCGGAATTGGATACACACGGTCGGAATTTCCGACAAGAACTTTGGTTGTCGGAAAGATTGAGAACCAGCTCTCAATCATTTGTTGTCGGAAATTCTGACAGCAAATGTCCGATGGAGCCTACACACGGTCGGAATATCGCGACCAAAAGCTCACATCGAACATCTGTTGTCGGAAATTCCGATCGTGTGTACGCGGCATAATTCTATAATAAGAAGGAGATTGACAATTAGAAGAAAGCACAATGCCCTAATTGGGATGATAGGATGATACCATAGAAAGAAGAGAACTATTGGGTTTTTAAAAATCACCTTGTCCCAGTGGCATCACTAACGCTAGGCACCCAAAAGCAAACATTTATTATATCACAAACCCGCAACAGTGTGAACCCAGCTTAAAACGGCACCTCAATTACCTGTATTTACTGCCCCCTGCCATATGTGTGAAAGAGGAGCTATGAAGTACCTCCATCGTGGAACCCTGACTGGACATAGAAAATCTATACACTCTAAAATTTAAACATTTACAATTGCTAATATTTTACATGGATTGTGATTCTTACTATTTTCATTAAGGAACATTTTAATGAACATTTCTTTTTATACAGCCTTAAACACTTCAGACTCCACTGCCAAATCTGTGAGGAACATAAGGCCTGTGCATTTCAGACATTCCTTCTCATTATGCAGGTCATGTCAGGGTAAGTGTGGTAAAGATAAACATGGGGAGACAGGGTCATTTATTTTTCCCATATTTAAAATGTCACAAAATGAATTCAGCACGGCACAGGGCCAACATTCTGCATGTAATAGGAATGCCCAGTTATTTATTCAGAGATATATGACTAGTGACTGGGGTGGAATTGAGGAGGAAGTTTTGACTAATTAATTGTGATGTTTGCTAATATATTAAATATAATTATTGGTTCTTTGACACTTGAAATCTGTGTTCTATGATAAACATCACAACATTTTACAGAGAGCATTAGGTAATAACTGACATTAGTCCCTATTCCAGTGATTTACAATCTAACCACATTTTTTGCTACCTGTATGTGTGTGTATATATGTATGTATGTACAGTTAGGTCCATATATATTTTGACACAGGCACAATTTTCATACTTTTGGCTCTGTATGCCACCAGAATAAAATGAAAACAAAACAATGTGCAGACTTTCAGCCTTAATTCAAGGGGTTGAACATGAATATCAAGTACAAATTTTAGGAGCTGCAACCATTTTTATACACAGTCCCCCCATTTTCAGGGGCTCAAATGTAATTGGAAAATAATATAATCATAAATAAAATGTTCATTTTTTATTTTTTTTGAGAACCCTTTACTGGCAATAACTGCCTAATGTCTGGAACCCATGGACATTACCAAAGACTGGGTTTGCTCCTTTCTGATGCTTTGCCAGGCTCTAACTGCAGCTGTCTTCAGTTGTTCTTTGTTGGTGGGTCTTTCTGCCTTTAGTTTTGCCTTCAACAAGTGAAATGCATGCTCAATTGGGTTGAGATCAGGTGATTGACTCGCCATTGCAGAATATTCCTCTTTTTTTCCTTCAAAAGCTCCTGGGTTGCTTCTGCATTGTGTTTTGGATCATTGTCCATCTGTACTGTGAAGTGCCGCCCAATAAACTTTGCTGAATTTGGCTGAATCTAGGCTGACAGTATATCTATAAACACTACAGAATAGATCTGGCTGCTTCTGTCTTCTGTCACATCATCAATTAACACCAATGACCCTGTGCCACTGGAAGCCATTCATGCCCATGCCTCCACCATGTTTTACAGATGACGTTGTGTGCTTTGGATCATGAGCTGTTCCAAGCCTTCTCCACACTTTTTTCTTCCCGTCATTCTGGTACAGATTAATCTTAGTTCTATCCAAAGAATGCTTTTCCAGAACGGGTCTGGCTTTTTTAGATTTTTTTTGGCAAAGTCTAATCTGGCTTTTCTATTCTTCAGGCTTATGAATGGTTTGCACCTTGTGGTGAATCCTCTGTATTTGCTCTCTTGATTGTACACTTTGACAACCTCCTGGAGAGTGTCCTTCACTTGGCTGGATGTTGTGAATAGGTTTTTCTTTACCATAGAGAGGATTCTGCGATCATCCACCACTGTTGTCTTCCATGAACATCCAGGCCTTTTTATGTTGCTGAGCTCACCAGTGCGTTCTTCTTTCCCCAGAATGTACCAAACTGTTGATTTGGCTACTCCTAATGTTGCTGCTCTCTCTCTGAGGGATTTGTTTAATTTTTGAAGACTTACAATGGCCTGTTTGACTTGCATGGACAGCCGTGTGGAACGCATGATGTAGGTTCACAGCAATAGATTCCAAATGCAAATACCACACATAGAATCAACTCCAGACCTTTTACCTGCTTAATTGATGAAGAAATGACGAAGGAGTGGCCCACACCAGGCCATAAAATCAGATTTTGATTCAATTGTTCAATTACTTTTGGTCCCTTGAAAAAAAGGGGGGGTGGCTATTCTTAAGAGCTGTAAATCCTAAAACTTTCTTCCGATTTGGATTTACATACCCTTAATCATATCCATTATATAACTATAGCTTGAATATATTTTGGCAAATAACTGAAAAGAACTAAAATTGTGTCTGTGTCCAAATATATATGCACCTAACTGTGTGCAGCAGCCCCCCTCTAGCCCCCCTAATACTTACCTGAGCCCCATCTCAATCCAGCGATGTCCACGAGAGACTCAAAACTCAACTAAACCTTCAGAATTAAGCACAGGACTTATTAAGATATTGAGAAAATAAACCGTGGAACCCATCACCATGTCTAGAAGAGAAACCTGGGTGATACACACGCTATTTACAATCCTCCCAGCCAGTAAAATATATGCCGGTACCTGGTATATGCTGGTATATATGCGAGTACAATAATGTGTGTATGTACTGTATATACTGTATATCAGGGCTTTTTTCTCAGAGAAAAGGTGCAGAACTCACCCTCCTCCCCTAGGTCACGCCTGTCTCCGCCCCTACCCACCCCTAGACCCACCCTTAAACCCGCCCCTTTTCTCTTCACCCTTACACACCCCCTAGCACCACCCGCTTTAGAGAACAGGGAACCAAATATAATTTTTTTGTGGGGGGGGGGGGGCGATACAAATAATTTTGTACGGAGTTTCAAAACATTGGAAATATCCAGCAAGCCCAGAGGCACTTCCAGATGGTTTCAACAGACCCATATGCAGCAAAAAACATCCCTTATATCCAGAAAGAGACATCCCTTATCCAGCAAGATACATCCCTTATAAAGCAAGAGACATCCCCCTTATCAAGAAAGAGACACCCCTCATATCAAGCAAGAGACACACCCCATATCCTGCAAGAGACACACCCCATATCCTGCAAGAGACACACCCCATATCCTGCAAGAGACACACCCCATATCCTGCAAGAGACAGCCCATATCCTGCAAGAGACAGCCCATATCCAGCAAGAGACATCCCTTATCCAGCAAGAGACATCCCATATCCAGCAAGAGACAGTCCATATCCAGCAAGAGACAGACCTTATCCAGCAAGAGATGTCCCATATCCTGCAAGAGACATCCCATGTCCGGAATGAGACATCCCTTATCCGGCAAGAGACATCCCTTATCCGGCAAGAGACAGCTCATATCCTGCAAGAGACAGCCCATTCTTGAAAGAGACAGACCATATCTAGCAAGAGAGCCCATATCCTACAAGAGATAGCCCATATCCTGCATGAGACAGCCCATATCCTGCATGAGACAGCCCATATCCTGCATGAGACAGCCCATATCATGCAAGAGACAGCCAATATCCAGCAAGAAACATGCCTTATCCAGCAAGAGACATCCCTTATCCAGCAAGAGAAAGCCCATATCCAGCAAGAGACAGCCCATATCCTGCAAGAGACAGCCCATATCCTGCAAGAGACAGCCCATATCTTCTAAGAGATAGCCCATATCCTCTAAGAGATAGCCACTATCCTGCAAGAGACAGCCCATATTCTGCAAGAGACAGCCCTTATCCTGCAAAGAGACATCCAGGCAGCCCCCATATCCAAGCAGTGTCAATAGACAGCCCCCGTCCAGCAACACTGAATAATTAACTTTCCAAAAAAGCAATGTCTCCATAGGAAAGTAGGCTAGCACATCGTACCACAGCTCTTCCTGACAGCTGAAATTGGCACCAAAAAGGAGCAAGTCCGGTCTGCAGAGAAAGGCAGAGTGCAGATGATATCACTTCGCCTTCAACTCTGTAAGGACTGCAGCCGCGCTACAGAAGCTGTTAAGTCTTATGCGGTCGCCAGCTTACTCCGCTGCTGGCGACCTAGGAAAGTAAAAGATATAGTTGTAGCAAGGTCCCAGGCCTCCTTTGGTCTAATGAGAACCTCCAGGACCAGGGATAGCTGATATCCTTCTGTATGTAGTGGGTTGTGAGGCATGGTGGGTGCAGAGTAGTTAGAGTTATTGGGTGCCAGACACTTCTTGAATACAAAATAAAGTTTATTTTTCTTAAACTTTTTTGGGGGAGAGAGGGTTAGGGCCAGGACACCCTTAGGTAGCTACAAGATTAATTGGCAGACTCTGAGACTTCAATAGGAGGACAGCCATGCACGGAAAGACATCCAGCAAGATGCCACATCTGCATGTGTAGGAATGCTGTCTCCTATGGCAAGAGTCTTTAACAGTTCCAAAGACAAGGCTTAACAGTTACTTCACTTTCACTACAATCACTCCTTATAGTTCTTCAGCACACTGAGCTCCCGGTCTCTCACTAGACCCACTGATTCACTGTCACTGAATCCCTTGAGCTCCTTCAATCTTCACAGTGGTATCTTCATCAAGCGTCACCCTCGCTTCTCTGCTGAGTCCCTAGCTTGGCACTCTAGATACCTCTCAAGCTTCACCCACACTGGCCTGCTCGGTACCTAGCTTGACACACAAGGCTGCTCTACAAGCATCACTTCCGCTGGCCGCGTCTCTGGCTTGATTCCCACTGAAGTTTCCCAATTCTTCACCATTCCCAGTTGGTGAGAATACTTCTCCGGTACTTGCTTCACTTACTCACTGTGGTCCCTGGTAATAAGACGGATAGTCCCTTACTGGCGACAGCTTCCCCTCTACCTCCGACCACGACAGGTTCTCCGACCGACCTATTGGAATCATTCCAGACTTGCTGCCAGAGCATGCCTCAGAGAAGAGAAAGCCCCCGTGGAACAGTGCCTTGAAGAAGTATTCATATCCCTTGAAATTTTCCACATTTTGTCATGTTTCAACCAAAAACGTAAATGTATTTTATTGCGATTTTATGTGATAGATTTTATGTAAAAGATTTTATGTGATAGACAAAGTGGCACATAATTGTGAAGTAGAAGGAAAATGATAAATGGTTTTCAATTTATTTTTACAAATAAATATCCTAAAAGTGTGGCATGCATTTGTATTCTGCCCCCTTTACTCTGATAACCCTAACTAAAATCTAGTGGCACCAATTGCCTGCAGAAGTCATATAATTAGTAAATAGAGTCCACCTGTGTGTAATTTAATCTCAGTATAAATACAGCTGTTCTGTGAAGCCCTCAGAGGTTTGTTAGAGAACCTTACTGAACAAACAGCATCATGAAAGCCGATGGAACACACCAGACAGGTCAGGGATAAAGTTGTGGAGAAGTTTGAAGCAGGGTTAGGTTATAAAAAAATATCCCAAGCTTTGAACATCTCACGGAGCACTGTTCAATCCATCATCCAAAAATGGAAAGAGTATGGCACAACTGCAAACCTACCAAGACATGGCCATCCACCTAAACTGACAGGCTGGGCAAGGAGTGCATTAATCAGAGATGCAGCCAAGAGGCCCATGGTAACTCTGGAGGAGCTGCAAAGATCCACAGCTCAGGTGGGAGAATCTGTCCATGGTTGTAACATGACAGATTGTGGAAAATGTAAAGGGGTGTGAATACTTTTTCATGGCACTGTATATATATTTCCCCTGATCTATTGTAGCAAAAATTGCAAAGTAAATACAATAGTATATGTTTCTATGGGGTCTCATGACTGCCAAGCCCTCTCTGTGTGAATGTGCTGTTAATGGCAGAGAACTCTCTCCCCCACCTACAAGGACTAGAGCTATAGACACTGGCGGATGAGATCATGGCTCTGTGAAAATCAGCCCGGTTGCTGGTCATCTAAAGCAGGGTTAGGCAACCTGGGACCCCCTAGCTGTTGTGGAACTACATTTCCCATGAGGCATTGCAAGGCTGGAAGTTACAATTACTCCCAGAGGCATGATGGGACTTGTAGTTCTGCGACAGCTGGAGGGCCCCAGGTTGCCTACCCCTGATCTATAGTACACAGTCCGCATGTGACTGCATGTGCATTTACACAGTCATGTACATTTGCAGTCATGTGACTGCATGGAAATTTAAAAAAAAATTATATGTATAGTCTTAACTTCTACCTTTAAAGCCCATCTAAAGTCACAGAAGTAGATATGCAGTCAGTACTGGGACAGGATCGTCCAGGGCCCAGAGAGAGGATGCAGAACTGCACCCCCCCCCCCCAACGCATGCCATAGAATGGGTGTACCACCTCGTGCCCATTCTTTGCCCCCTTGCTTGACTGTCTATGGTAGGCATGGAGTGTACACTGCCCATGCAAGGCCAAATGCTTTTTTTTCTTGTAGCTAGAAAGTAGTTGCACATCTGCAGTGTGTTTTTGTGTTAGCTTTTGGTGGATGGGATAGGAAGCGGGTATGTTGGAGCAGAATGGGACAGCAGCAGCTGTCAGTGCAGACATTAAGCTGCGGCCCACTGGTTGCCAGCCACCGATCTGGAGCATGTGTGCAGTAAGGAGGCGCCCTCCCCTGCTACTGTGACCTGGGCAGCTGCCTCTTCTGCCCATCCCTTCTCCCTGCCCTGTATGCAGTAATTTACAAACTGTATCTCCATTTTCATTACTTCCACTGTCCAGTTACAACAGTTGTGCACAGGGTCTAAAGATAAATGTGTAGTTCAACAGGCACTAGACTTATACAAGTGTAGCGGGGTCTCTAAATTTAGGTGGGGTACACCTGGGTGGAAGTCCAGGTGTGTAAGTATGGGAGTAATGGACCATTTGTATTCGTGGAGGATTGGGCGGTGTAATAATCTCCTTGGCCTGTGGGTGGCAGGTGCCCGCAGGCTCAGGGTAGATTCACTGCCATAGTGCTGTCCCTTTTTGTCCCTTCTCGGAGATGGTACGGCAAGGGCGGGGAACCTGCCGCGGCGTCATTGGAGGGGATAAAAGGGGGAGACGCCCTGGTCACGAGTCCTTGCTCTTCTGGAGGTCGATCATCACGCGCCCAGGCACCTTAGGCCTGGGTGCGGACGGTTCTAAATTCCAGCTCAGGTGCCCTAGGCCTGACCGGAATGTAGTTGGAGTCCATCTCAGGCACCTTCAGCCTGGGGTGAGGTACTAAACCAGGAGGCCTGGGGCCCAGTGACTTCGACTGAGTCCCGCGAGGGTGGAGAAGTCCGAGGGTCCCTGAGGTGGATGGGGCCTATGTCTGAGGTGAGGAGGCCGGGGAGGTTACCCATTCGGAGAGTCTGGAGCAGCATCAACCCAGTGACGGATGGGACTCTGGTAACTCCCTTGGAGGGACATCTTCCCCTGACAGGGGCCGCAACGCAGCAAAGGTACTCCTATCTATGTTCTCTTGAGTCGCTGGTAGAGACTCTCAAGTTCTAAGTCCTTTCTAGCTAAGGCTATAGTAACCGCTGGCGAGATCGCAGTGGTTTAGCTGACAATCAGGACAGTGCCTCGACCTGCTCATCCCCTGTATCCAAATGTTATCAAGTCGCAACCAGTTGGCTACTGAAGCACTGTTTATTGTGAGATATGCAATAAAACAAGAGTTGGACTGTGATCGGTGTGTGGAACTCTGGTTAATGGGAGCAAAGGGAAGTGTTGGCACAGCAGGACTTAATCCTTTACAGAAGCACACAGGCCCAAGGAAATATCTGGTACTGGCCTTCACCTCACCCACAGCCATGGGGAGGACATGGGCCGTAGCGCATCTCACCCTATCGTGTGTGATACCCCTAGAAGAAAGAGATGGGGTGAGGTCGCTACACAAGATATTGTATACTCTGTAATGTAATACCCAACGCTGTATCCTGGCCTAGGCCAACAAGGCCCAGGCCTGGGGCAGCACTTTGCAGGGGGGCAGCACGGAAAGAGTCCCCGTCGTATTGTGCTATCCTGTTAGTGTAACGCAAGCTGCTTCTAATTTTGACTGTCCTATCAGTCTGGACCACAAACCTTCCTCACTGTGCTATATGTTTTCTGTTGCACCAGTGGCATGGTTATATCTTCTTAGTCCTCTCCATAAAATTATCAGAAATTTGTGCTTAAAGTAGAACTATAGGCAAATGTTTTTTTTCACTTTGGATAGAGTAAGGGAGGGTTATAGCCCCAGTCTGTTTATTTTTTACCATCCCTGACCCATTGCAGAGATTTCCCTTCACTTCCTGCCCCATAGCCAAACAGGAAGTGAGAGGAAATCTATGCAAATTAAGGGAATCCATTGCCCCCCCCCCCCCCCCAGACCCTAAGAACTAGTGTCCCCACTCGAAAATTTCAGGGTGGGTCTTAAACACAAAGGGGTGTGGCCTTGACAGGAAGAGGTGGTTCATATTTAAATTAGGGGGTGCACGAGTTTAGTCAGGCCTAGGGCAGCACAAAACCTAAATACACTACTGGTAATACCGTTGGTCTGAAATCGCCTTTCCTCTTCTCTGCAATACAATCTGTGAGAGCAGACATGTGCTAAGGATGATTACTCAGCTCTGTAATGCTGCGTACACACGGTCGGACTTTCCAACAGGAAAACTTCCATGGGAATTTCCGACAGAAAAATAGAGAATCTGCTGTCTATCTAAGTCTGTTGGAATTTCCGACAGAAAAAGTCCGATGGCGCATACACACGGTCGTAATTCCCGACCAAAAGCTCCCATCTGACTTTTTCTGTCGGAAATTTCGACCGACTGATTTTGCAGATATTGAGTTCTGATTGGCTATAATGTAATATTTAACCAATTAGATTTGATTTTACTGTGGTCCACGAGTTTAGTTACTTCTAATATATCTGATTTGTCCATATTGGTTGCTAAACACACATTGCATGTATTAGAATTTTTGTGAAAGACATAAGGGGATATTAAACAGCCTACTTATCTTATACATGTTTTCTGATATATTTTTCTCATTTGGAGTCTCTAGCTATGACTCTATTTGCTTGGGCATTTTTCTGTGAAAGAAAGTTGGTTGAAAATGCCTAGAAAGTCATACACTGATAATTTTTTTCGGGCTCTGCAAAAAAAAATCTAACAGATTCCTCCATCCATTCTAAACAGCGCAGATGAACGAATCTCCCTTGCTGACTTTTGTATTTTGACAGCCAGAGCTACAACCTGTCAAAATACTCAAACAGTACCTGCGCCTGACTGGATGCAGGTGCTGTCTAGCTGACAATTTTCCACCAAGCTCCTTCAATTTTTCAAAAAAAACATTCAAAAGTGACTCCGTGCATGGCCAGCTTAAAGCGGAGTTCCACCCTAAAGTGGAACTTGCGCTCATCGGATTCCCCCCCCCCTTCGGTGCCACAATTGGCACCTTTCGGGGGGGGTCCAGGATACCTGTCTTTGACAGGTATCCTTTCCCACTTACGGGAGTCCGGGCCGCGGCCTCCTCCTCCCCCGGCCGCCGGGCCAATAGGAGAGAGGAGCGGGGCCTCACGCATGCGCAGTAGCTGAAAGGCTACACTGCCGGGTTCCCTTACCCGCAATGGCGGCGGCACGCACCCGACAGCTAATGGAAACATCAGCTGCGGTGCCGACATCGAGGGACTTCAGGACAGGTAAGTGTCCTACTATTAAAAGCCAGCAGCTGCAGTATGTGTAGCTGCTGGCTTAAAAATTTTTTTTTGGGCCGGAAAACCACTTTAAGGCTACATGTACACTACTTATAAAAATGGTTGCGCTATAGATATATAGATATGGGTGCAAGTAACAAATGAATAAAGCAATATGTGAATAAATCCCAATAAGCATAAACAGTGAGAATCCTGTAAATAAGACAAAAATTTCAAAACGATATTCTAAAAGAAATTATAAAGTGGAAATGAACCACTAAAAACAATCCTGTAAGAAAAAATATATAAATATATATATATATATATTGTGAGGGGGTTAGCTCGGCAGCGGGTGTGGGTGACCCCCGGGATGGGCTCCCCACACAAAAACAGGCCCAGCAAACGGAGGTTGTGGTTTTCAAAATCAAAAAGGTGCGGTTTATTTTCTATTTACAGTGACAAAACACAGCAAAGCAAAAGAAACATAAACAAAATAAATCCTGGTCAACTTGACCTCTAACTAAACATACAGGTTTCCTAACTAACAACTGGGATCAGCCTAGTGCTGTCCTAGTCCCTAAGTCCCTGGTTTTAAATGTCCAAGCAAATAGCCACACAGGCTTGGTCTCACCGCACAGGGGTTCACTCTCCCTAGACAGTCCACACAGGTCTGGTTCCAGGCATGAGCTAACATCTAATGAAGCTGGGAGTTCTTATAGAGGCCTAAATGAGCTGACAAGCTTCAGCTGGTCTCATCAACTCCCTGTCTGTACGACGCCCCACACTCTCCCTAGAGGTATGAGTCATCCATGAGCCCACTAGCCTTAGCTGGGCTTATACAACTCTCCGCCTAGTTGTATAAGTCGGCGTAAAGCCTGAATCTGGGCGAAATATATCTACCCCCCTGGATGCAACCAGGTGACTTTACCTTCCTGCTGTCACATACCCCCCCCTCTTGTTTTAACCTCGGGGTTGGAACACCAGCAATCAGGCATTCATGTACTCGAGACAAAGCATCCACATTCCCCATTTGAACGCCAGGGCGATGCTTTACTGTGAAGTTGAATTCCTGGAGGGCCAGGAACCACCTATTCACTCTTCTATTTGTTTCCTTGTTTTGAGCCATCCACTTTAACGGAGCGTGATCCGTAACCAAGTCAAAGTGCCTACCTAGCAGGTAGTACCGAAGGGAATCTAGAGCCCACTTCACCGCTAAACACTCCTTTTCAACGGTGGCGTAATTTACCTCATGGGACTTCAACTTCCTGCTGAGGTAAATGACTGGGTGCTCTTCCCCGTTCCAGACCTGGGACAATACTGCTCCTAACCCCACATCTGACGCATCACTTTGTACGACAAAGTCTTTAGAGAAGTCGGGTGAGTACAACACTGGCTGGCTACATAAGGCTTGTTTCAAGAATTGGAATGCTGCCTCAGCCTCGGGGGTCCATTTAATCATGACCGACCCTTTCCCCTTCGTCAGGTTGGTTAGGGGCACAGCCTTAGAAGCAAAGTGGGGAATGAATCGCCGATAATACCCAGCGATTCCCAGAAAGGCTCGTACCTGCTTCTTGCTGTTGGGACGTGGCCAACTCTGGATGGCCTCGACTTTGTTGAGTTGGGGTTTTATTACTCCCCTCCCAATGGTGTACCCAAGATATTTGGCCTCTTCCTGCCCAATGGTACACTTCTTGGGGTTAGCCGTAAACCCCGCTTCCCGAAAAGAGTCCAGGACTGCTTGCACTTTTGGCAGATGTGAGGCCCAATCTGTGCTATGGACAATTACGTCATCCAGGTAAGCCGCAGCATACTTCCGATGGGGCCTCAGCATCTGGTCCATTTTCCGCTGGAATGTGGCCGGCGCATTCTGTAACCCGAACGGCATTCTTTTATATTGGAACGCCCCGTCTGGGGTTACAAATGCGGTTTTCTCTTTGGCCGACTTGGCCAGGGGGATTTGCCAATACCCTTTTGTGAGGTCAAGAGTCGTCATGTATCGGGCTGTTCCCAGCCGGTCGATCAACTCATCTATACGTGGCATGGGGTAGGTGTCAAATTTTGTAACTTTGTTCAACTGACGAAAATCGTTACAAAATCGCCAGCTCCCATCCGGTTTAGGCACCAACACAATGGGACTAGACCAATCACTTTGGGACTCCTCTATCACCCCTAAGTTCAGCATTTTCTGTACTTCCTCCCGTATTGCCTCCCGTCGGGCCTCTGGGATCCGATAGGGTTTTAACTTCACCCTTTCACCGGGCGGGGTAATGATGTCATGCTCTACCCCAGATGTTTGTCCCGGCAGCTCAGAGAATACCTCCTTGTTGCGAAGCACAAACTCCTTAACCTCCTGTTGTTGGGGTTGTGACAAGGTGGCTGCTATTCCAACCTCAGGAATCACGCAACCAGTTTGAGCTGGTGACCAAGTGTCTGCGACTAGGGACTCTCTATCCCTCCAGGCTTTCAACAGATTAACGTGATAGATCTGTTCGGGCTTTCGCCTTCCTGGTTGTCTGACCTTGTAATTCACTTCGCTCACTTTTTCCATTATCTCGTAGGGGCCTTGCCATTTGGCAAGGAATTTACTTTCAACCGTAGGGACAAGTACCAGTATCTTATCCCCCGGGGAAAAGGTACGGGTCTTGGCTCCACGGTTGTACACTCTCTGCTGTGCTAACTGCGCTTGGGCCAAATGTTCCTTCACGATGGGCATTACCTGTGCAATTCGGTCTTGCATCAGGGCGACATGCTCAATCACACTCCTGTGGGGAGAACTCTCACTTTCCCAAGTTTCCTTGGCAATATCCAACAGCCCTCTTGGGTGTCTCCCATACAGTAACTCAAAGGGGGAGAATCCCGTAGAGGATTGGGGCACCTCCCTAATAGCAAACATCAGATAAGGAAGTAGACAGTCCCAATCCTTTCCATCTCTATCCACCACTTTCTTCAACATTTGTTTTAGGGTTTTGTTGAATCTTTCAACCAGCCCATCGGTTTGGGGGTGATACACAGATGTACGTAATTGCGTCACTTTGAACAATTTACACAGCTCCTTCATAACCCGGGACATAAAGGGTGTACCTTGGTCCGTAAGCAGTTCTTTACAAATACCCACCCGGCTAAACACAAGAGATAGCTCTTTGGCTATGGTTTTGGCCGAGGTATTTCGGAGAGGGATCGCTTCTGGATAACGGGTGGCATAGTCCATTATAACTAATATGTACTGGTGCCCCCTAGCGGACTTGATTATAGGACCTACCAAATCCATGGCGATCCTCTCAAACGGGACCTCAATGATGGGTAGAGGGACCAGCGGGCTACGGAAATGTGGCATCGGGGCCGACCTCTGACACACAGGGCAGGAGGAACAATAATTTTCTATGTCCTTCATCACCCCCGGCCAATAGAATCTCTGTAATACCCTCTCTCGGGTTTTCTCTGTCCCCAGATGACCTCCAAGAATGTGCCCATGAGCCAACTCCAACACCAACTTCCTGTAAGGTTTGGGCACCACAAGCTGCTCAACGGTTTCTTCTGCCCTTTTTGCCACCCGATACAGTAGGTCCTTCTCTACGCTGAAGTATGGGTAAGTGCAGGTATTATCTGGGTTCACTAACTCGCCATCTATTTTCACTACGTTTTCCCGTGCCTTTATTAGGGCGGGGTCTTTCAACTGTTCTGTGGCAAAGTTTTCCCTGTGAACCTCAAGATCAGAAAACTCCACAGACGGTAGGTTTTCGTCTGAGGAGGTGGGCTCCTCTCCAGTTTCTTGAGTCTCCCCTGCCAATACTGATAAGGGAAATTCCGGAGAGTCCTCACCACTCTCAGGGGAGTTCTGGCTATCACATTCCGGGTACATAGGGGCACCAGTGGGGGGCTCAGGATCATCCCACAGTTCCCAGAACTTCGGAAAATCCCTTCCCACAATGGCGTCATGCGGTAACTGAGATACTAAGCCCACTGGATGAAAGAGGGTACCTTTGGGGGTCTCGAAACACACTGTAGTCACTGGATACTCTCGGGTGTCCCCATGCACACAAATAACAGCTACCTTGCTATTCCCAGAGACCTCTGTTTTAACTAACTCAGCCTTTATCAGGGTCACAAGGCTACCTGAATCCAGCAATACCACAACATTTCTACCATTAACACACATTTTGCATAAATGTTTCTCAGTTCCTCGAATGGCAGTGCATGCGACTGTCGCACACAGCGACTGACGTCTGCCCGTCAGAAAGTCACACTGCATGGGTTCCTCCACAACCGGGCAATTGGCTGCAATATGTCCCGCTTGCCGGCAGCGGTAGCAAACGATCCTTCTTGCCGCCTCTTGAGCCGCTGATTTCCCAGGCTGTTCTCGCCAAACTTGGGGTAGAGCTCCCACCCTCTCACTCTCTCCACCCTCACCCCTTGGAATCCTCTTATCCGCCCCTGGGGATGGTCTGGTCTTAGGGTGGAAAGTCCGAGTGTCTCTGGAAGAGGCCGTCAGGTTCTCTGTAGCCAAGTATTTCTCCACACGATCCACAAGACCATCGGCCGTCTCTGGGTCTCCATGGCTTACCCACTTTTGGATGGCAGTAGGAAGAGCTCTCAAAAACCGATCCATTACAACACGTTCCACAATCTTTGGTGCGGACAAAGTCTCTGGCTGTAGCCACTTTCTGCTCAGGTGAATGAGATCATACATTTGAGACCTGGGGGGTTTTCCAAGCTGGAAAGTCCAGTTATGCACACGCTGAGCCCGGACAGCCAGGGTGACACCCAGCCTTGCCAATATTTCAGCTTTTAGCATCACATAGTCTTTTGCTTGGTTAGGCTCTAGGTCATAGTAAGCTTTCTGCGATTCACCAGTTAACAGAGGAGCCACCAGTCCAGCCCACTGCTCCTCAGGCCACTTTTCTCTTTCAGCGGTCCTTTCAAATGTGGTCAAAAATACCTCTGGATCATCCTCTCCAGTCATTTTTGTCAATAAACGACTGACCCCAAAGGACGCGGTATTAGTGGGATGGCTTTCCTCACTGGTCTGCGGACGTTGCTGCATTACTGCTTCCATCTGTTGTTGTAGTCTCTGCTCTTGCTTCTGCAACAGGTCTATGAAGCGGGCCTCAGATTGCTGCTGGGCTTGTTGCTGAGCCTCCAGACTCTGTTGCAAAGTTGCGTTTGTCTGCTGCTGGGCTGCAAGGCTCTGTTGATGAGCTTGCTGCTGGGCTGCAAGGCTCTGTTGATGAGCTTGCTGCTGGGCTGCAAGGCTCTTTTGCAAACCTGCATTTGTCTGCTGTTGATTGGCATTTGCTAGAGCCAGCTGTTTCAGTATCTCCTCCATGCTGGCTTAAAAAAAACTGCCCGCATTCTCCACCAACTGTGAGGGGGTTAGCTCGGCAGCGGGTGTGGGTGACCCCCGGGATGGGCTCCCCACACAAAAACAGGCCCAGCAAACGGAGGTTGTGGTTTTCAAAATCAAAAAGGTGCGGTTTATTTTCTATTTACAGTGACAAAACACAGCAAAGCAAAAGAAACATAAACAAAATAAATCCTGGTCAACTTGACCTCTAACTAAACATACAGGTTTCCTAACTAACAACTGGGATCAGCCTAGTGCTGTCCTAGTCCCTAAGTCCCTGGTTTTAAATGTCAAAGCAAATAGCCACACAGGCTTGGTCTCACCGCACAGGGGTTCACTCTCCCTAGACAGTCCACACAGGTCTGGTTCCAGGCATGAGCTAACATCTAATGAAGCTGGGAGTTCTTATAGAGGCCTAAATGAGCTGACAAGCTTCAGCTGGTCTCATCAACTCCCTGTCTGTACGACGCCCCACACTCTCCCTAGAGGTATGAGTCATCCATGAGCCCACTAGCCTTAGCTGGGCTTATACAACTCTCCGCCTAGTTGTATAAGTCGGCGTAAAGCCTGAATCTGGGCGAAATATATCTACCCCCCTGGATGCAACCAGGTGACTTTACCTTCCTGCTGTCACAATATATATATATATATATATATATACATACAAAAGCTCATATCAGACTTTTCTTGTCAGAATTTCCAGTCGTGTGTACGCGGCATAAGTGTACATGGACATGGAGCTTAGGAAACAAAATAAACGCCAGAAGCTCCTAAACTCAAGATAAGGAGCTGCCAGTGTACATGAAGCTGTATGCTGGTTATTCACTGAATAATATGTGGGTATTACAATTCTTTTCTATACCAGTTGTGCCAAGGGAGGGTTCGAGCCAGTTAAGGGGTTGAGAATCAGAGGGCAGACCCAAACAAAACCAGCAGCTCCTGCGGGGGTAGTGCTACATATATTTGAGCCACTTTTTGCAAAAGAACTTATTTGGGATATATACACATTTTTTTCTTACAGGATTTCTTAGTGGTTCATTTCCACTTTACAATTTCTTTTTGAATATTGTTTGGACATTTTTGTCTTAAGCCTCGTACACACGACCGAGTTTCTCGTCGTTAAAAACACGTCGTTTTTTTCGACGAGATTCTTGTTAACCTTGACGAGTTTCTCGTCAAGCTTTCTATGCGTACACACTGACATTTCCCAATTTCCTTGTTGTTCTCCGCGCTCACGTCCAGCACGTACGACGGCACTATAAAGGGGAAGATCGATTTTCTTGGCGCCACCCCTTGGGCTGCTTTTGCTGATCTCGTGTTACCGCGTGTGAAGTAAAAGTTTGGGAAGAGACGATTCGCGCTTTTCAGTCTTCGTGCTTTTCAGTTCGTTTTCTGAGGTTCAGTTTGTGCTTGTGGGTTCGTATCTTGACTTTCAGGGCGTCTAGGCAGGTCGTATTTGTTTTACAGTGCGTTCTTGCCCGTTCGTTTCTGATTTTCAGTTCGTTATTCATAGGCCTTGCTGTTCTAAAGTGCGTTCTGTTCTGTACGTTCTGATAAGACGACCGTTTTCTAGCCATGTCGCCTGGACGTTCTCGTCGTCGAGTTCGTGCTGTGCGTGCGCTTGGTGTTGGTCTGCTTGTTTTGGACCAAGACCAGTCCATGAATGGTGTGAGGAGGAGTTCATGGACCAAGAATTGGTTGCTCCAGCGGGACCAATTCTGCCACATGCCTCTGCTGCGGGAGATAGTCGAGAATAATCCTGAGGACTACAGGAATTTTCTGCGGATGTCTGACCCCGTTTTTCAGCAACTGTTGGCTTTGGTGTCCCCCTATATTACCAGGCAGGACACCGTTATGCGGGAAGCCATCAGTGCTGAGCAGAGGCTCATCGCCACCTTACGTTATCTGGCGACAGGGAGAAGTCTTCAGGACTTGAAGTTCATGACAGGCATCTCCCCCCAGGCTCTGGGCCTTATAATCCCAGACACCTGTTCTGCCATTATACAAGTCCTGCAGGAGGACTATATTAGGGTAAGTTTTCTCCTTTAACATCACATTTTATGTATTCCATGTATGCTAATGTATTGTATTTCTTTCATCCTTCCCTAATTACCATGATTGTAATATGCTGAGAATGTCCCCTTTGTCCCCATGCATGCTGGAAGCTTTAGATTGCCCCTTTTTTCTCCTCCATGCATATTTCCCTTTACTAACCTTTCCAGCAGGGGCGCCTGTTGCAACAAATGTTTGGGGGTCCAACCCCAATTTAGGAAATAAACTTCCTCCATTTTTGCAAAGGTGCCTATTAAACGCCCCAGTTGTCCCCTTCAATGCAGCCATTTTGTCCCCTCCAATGCAGCCATTTTGTCCCCTCCAATGCAGCCATTTTGTCCCCTCCAATGCAGCCATTTTGTTCCCTCCAATGCAGCCATTTTGTCCCCAGCCCTGCACATACCTTCTTGTGGTCAGCGCCATCCTTCTTCTGTCCTTGATGTCTTCTCCTTCCCTTGATGTTGCATCAGCCAATCATGTTACCATTGACTTGGTGAACATGATTGGCAGAGCAGCCTGTCAGTGTTTACCCAAGGAATGCTCCCCCCCCGCGTCCCCTATTTAACTTTTATGAAGCCATTTACATCCCTCAGGCTGTAATGTGCAAGCCTATTTGCCTCCCTGTTTCTGATATGCAATTTTCACCCCATAAATGCCACAGTTATTCATATGTTGGTCGCTTAACAGGGGGCCATACACCTGAATAGTGGGCGGCATTGACAATACATAGGTTAATGCAAGGCATGAACCTATGTATTGTTCTGAGTGACGGGCACAGGAGAGAGGGGGCAGTGTTCCAGCGCCCACTCTGGACGCACCGCCACTGCACTGCTATCCTGTGGCCAAACACATCTACCCCTCCCCCCCAAAATCATGTATTAATGGACCATCAGAGGGGGTGATGAATATGAAACATGAGCCTTCCATTATACTTATTGAAAACACCTTAATAAACGTAGAATTTGATTGATGTTGGCCTCTAATGTTTTTTATTATAATCTCCTTGTAATGTAATATTTTTAATTTCTAATTTTCTTTCATCTTGTTTGACTCCCCAGCTTCCTTCCACGCCACAGGAATGGCAGACTGTGGCATCGGAGTTTGCCACGCGGTGGGACTTCCCCAACTGCGGTGGTGCCATAGACGGGAAGCACGTCCGCATCGTGCCGCCACCCCGTTCTGGGTCCTACTACTTCAATTACAAGGGGTTTCATAGCATTGTGCTGATGGCGGTGGTGTCAGCACGGTATGAATTCCTCTATGTTGATGTAGGGAAGAATGGCCGGATGTCCGATGGGGGATCCTTCATCCAGACGGAGTTTGCCCTCTGTCTCCAGAGTGACGACCTTGCATTGCCACCGGATGCAGGGAATATTGAAGGACTCCCCTTTGTTTTCTTGGCTGATGAAGCCTTTGGACTCGGACCGCATCTTATGAGGCCATTTCCTCTCAGGACCCTGACCCCAGAGAAGAGGGTGTTCAATTACCGGCTGGCCAGGGGCCGAAGAGTCGTTGAAAATGCCTTCGGCATAATGGCCAGCCGGCTCCGCATTTTTATGACTTCCATCCACTTGGCGGACTACAAAATAAACTATGTAGTTTTATGCTACTGTGTGCTACACAATTTTCTCAGCAGAAAATCAAATTCATATATGTCCTCAGTATTGCCTGAGGCTGGACTTTCACCTGCTAATCCCCTGCCAGGCCTGGAATCTGCCCGCCCAAAATGCCCGTGAGGTTCGGGACAAATATATGGAATATTTCATGGGTAGGGGGGCAATTCCTATGCCAGGCTATGGCTAAAGATTCCTAGAGAATGATTAAAATAAAATTCTGATTTCTAATTTTAACTTAGGTTTGTTTCCTGTCTCCTAGTTTGTCTTAGTGCATTTGTAGCGCCAAGTGTATTTTCCTTTAGTAAATAACAACCATTTCACTATGTAACCTTAAAAAAAACACAAATCAGGTTAGAGCGTATTGAAAAAAGAAGCTACACGTTGTTTCTGTTCAAACATTTTACTCTGTGCACATTCACACACATTTTTCCTTTTTTATTTTTTATTTTTCTGGCCACAAACCGCCAATTCTTTTCTTAGCAAAATACAAAAACAGTTGTATTCCAAAAATTACAACATTGGATACCTCTGAGCAATCTGACACATTCACTTACACAAACTATGTCTCTATGTGCCCGTCCTAATATGGGGTCTTGCCACCCCTTGCCCAGCCAAAAATTGAATATGCACACATTTTGTATTATTTTCCACTAGGGATTTGAGACTCCTGATCCCTATTGTCAACATGTGCTATCTGCCATCAGGGGTGATCAATGGACGTATTTTGGGGGTGCAACCCCTTCCTCAGTTCACCTACTTTAGATACAAGGAAGGGGTTGCACCCCCAAAAGACGTACATGGATATCCCCTGATGGCAGATAGCACATGTTGACACACTGTGTGCATATTCAATTTTTGGCTGGTTGCATTGTCAAAAACAGTATAAAAGGTTGATGAACAGTCATTCCTGAAAAAAAAATGGGGGTTTGGTTGACTTATTCGATTCTCCCCAAAACATCTAGAATGTCTTTAAATGTTTGATCCATCACATGAATTATTTGTTTTATTCTGTCCAGTTCCGTGCTACATTCCATCACTTGCTGTATTATTCGGAGGGCACTGTCAGCAGAGAAACGTTTACTATCCTTCACCACAACATTTACATACCCTAAAAACAAAATAAAAAGGTATTATAACTCTGCAGGCCTACATCTCTTACCTGAAGCTGTGGTGACAGATACTGTCCTGTTGTGGTGACCAGTTCCACAACGTCATCCACCTCTCCTTCCTGCACTTCTCCTTCCTCCACCTCAACTTCCTCAACATCCTTCGGTTGTGGGTCTTTGGGAGTTTGGGGTTGTTGTGAAGCTGTGGGGTTCCTGTGCTCCCTGGAGTGTTCTCCTCCCAGTCTTCTCTCCCCTATGAGAATCAAACAAAAGGTCTATTTATCACACTGAAATTCTCTATGAAAAATAAAAACAGGCTAAATTGCTTGGAAGTGGGGTACAAGTGTGTGTTTGGGCGGAAGTTAAAGATAAATGCATTATTTCTGACCAATAATATGTTTAGTATTCACCTTTGGCTGTCAGTTTTTAGACATGGAGGCACCACAAAAAATCACTAATGCACCTGTGTGGGACACCCAAAAAAGGTGGGTCTGGTGGCCCACACTATAGTGCTCCAAAGTACAGATGTGGTACCAGCTGCTGAGTGTCCTCTCCTTTACACTGACTAAAGTTTGCATTTCATTCTCTTTACAAACACATCATCTAGCCTAAAAATTTTGAACACAAATGTTAAAAAAACACGCAGATGTCTAATTACTTTTGTGGCTATAAAATAAGCCAAAACAGCGGATAGTGGCCGAACGAAGTGTCTGCAAGGTAACGAACGATTACTGTGCCAAACCAAGTTCAAATTATTAAATTATGGAAGGGAGTCCAATATGATAAAATCACAAAAAGGAGCAACATGTAAGTTGAGAAAAACATTAATTGCCGAAAAGTGTACATTTTACTTACTTTTTGCTAGCATTCTCTTAATGCTCCTTAACTGCTCTGGCTCCCTCAGTTTGAGGTCTGACCACCTCTTTCTGAGCTGCTCATTTGAGCGTTTCACCCCGAAATTCGTCTTCAGACTCTTCACAACTTTATTGAGGATTTTGGCCTTCCTTCTATTTGGTTTGCTATATGGCCCATGCTTTGCGTCATAATCAGACTTGAGCAAGATGTCCACCATCTTCGCCATCTCCGCAAAAATAGGATTTTTATAACAGCTTACCTGTAAAATCCTTTTCTTGGAGTACATCACGGGACACAGAGCGACATAGTCATTACTAATGGGTTATATAGTTACCGTCAGGTGCTGGCACTGGCAACTTCCAAAACCGGAAGTACCCTCCCCTATATAAGCCCCTCCCATCCGGGAGCACCTCAGTTTTGTAGCAAAGCAATAAGTGTCCCCAAAGAGGGGCGGGAGCTCTGTGTCCCGTGATGTACTCCAAGAAAAGGATTTTACAGGTAAGCTGTTATAAAAATCCTATTTTCTTTCTCGTACATCACGGGACACAGAGCGACATAGTCATTACTAATGGGATGTCCTAAAGCAATGCCAAATGAGGGGGGGGATACACCATATATAAGCTGAGCGCTATCAGACATGAGGATCTTTTGTGGCCTGCAACACACTTTGCCCAAAGGCGACATCCTCCTGACTTCTAACGTCCACCTGGTAGAACCTAGTAAACGTGTGTACCGAAGACCATGTTGCGGCCTTACAGATTTGAGCCAGGGAGGCCTGGTGATGCACTGCCCATGAAGTTCCAACTGCTCTCGTGGAGTGCGCCCTAACTTTGAACGGAGGCTGTCTACTTCTCAAGCTATAGGCTTGTATTATGACCTGTCGAATCCACTTGGCTAAAGTAGATTTTGACGCTGCCTGACCCTTTCTGGGGCCTTCCGGCAGAATAAACAAAGTATCCGTTCTGCGAATCTGAGCAGTGGCTTTTAGATAAGCTTTAACTGCTCTTACTACATCCAAAGAATGCAATAACTTTTCCTCTACCGAAGTAGGCTTGGGGAAAAAAGAAGGAAGAACCACATCTTGGTTCAAATGAAAACTCGATACCACCTTAGGAAGAAAGGCTGGATGAGGACGTAACACTACTCTGTCCTTATGGATAACCAGATATGGCTCCTTACAGGACCTAGCTGCTAATTCCGATACTCTTTTAGCCGAACAAATGGCTACTAGAAAAATCAATTTCCTGGTGAGAAGCACTAAGGAAATATGCTGTAATGGTTCAAATGGTTGTTTCTGTAGAACCGACAGAACCAAGTTTAGATCCCATGGACATATGGGAATATTAACCGGAGGACTAATACGCATCACTCCTTGTATAAAGGCTTTGACTAGTGAATGCAAAGCCAAGGGCCTTTGAAAAAATATTGACAAGGCCGAAATCTGACCCTTGATAGTACTCAAGGCAAGCTTCCTATCTACAGCCCATTGTAGGAAGTCCAGAATCCTACCTATTACGTATTTACGTGGATGCCATTTCTTGGCTTCACACCAGGCGATGTACGCCTTCCAGATTCTATAGTAGATCTGCCTGGATACCGGCTTCCTGGCATTGATCATGGTAGATACCACAGCATTAGAGAGCCCTCTCTTTTTTAGAATGTGGGCTTCAATAGCCAGGCCGTCAAACCTAGGGCTGGTAAGGAAGGGTGGTATATCGGTCCCTGCGAAAGCAGGTCCGGACGATGTGGGAGGGTCCAAGGACTCCCCACAGACATTTTTACAATCTCCGCGTACCATGCTCTTCGGGGCCACGCTGGAGCCACCAGAATCACTGGTTTCTTTTCTACCCTGATTCTGCGGAGTAATCGAGGTAACAATTGTGGCGGTGGGAATGCATATATCAGCTTGAACTGATCCCAAGGGAACACTAGGGCATCCGAGCCGCACGCTAGGGGATCCCTTGCCCAAGAGACAAACCTGTCCACTTTTGTGTTGAATCTGGATGCTAGCAGATCTACATCCGGTGTTCCCCACCGCTGACATATTGTCCGGAAAACCTCGGGATGAAGGGACCATTCCCCTGGGCATAATTGTTGGCGACTTAGAAAGTCCGCCTTCCAATTCTCCACCCCTGGAATGAATACCGCAGATATGGCTGGGACATATCTTTCTGCCCATCTCAGGATGTAATTTACTTCCCTTTGGGCTGCACGACTCCTGGTGCCCCCCTGACGATTGATATATGCCACTGCTGTGGCATTGTCTGACTGAACTCTGACAGGGGACCCTTGGAGTTTGGATGTCCATGCTACTAGGGCATACCGGGCTGCTCGTATCTCTAAGAGATTGATGGGCAGGGCCTTTTCCGCATCCGACCATCTGCCCTGGAGAGACCATTGCTCCAGTACTGCTCCCCAGCCTATAAGGCTGGCATCTGTAGTGACCACCTTCCAGGAAATCGGACTGAAGGATTTCCCTCTTTCCAGATTCTGGGGAACCAACCACCAGCGGAGGCTCCTGCGAACGGAAGGGGACAAGGACATTGGTAAGTCCAGAGCCTGAACTTTTTTGTTCCAGGCTGACAGTATGGCCCTTTGCAACTTCCTTGAATGGAATTGACCGTAGGGTACTGCTTCGAATGATGCCACCATTTTTCCCAGCAGCCTCATGCACAGGCGTATGGATGGCTGTCTTTTTGAACCCACTAAGTGGATCAAATCTCTCAAAGACGACCCCTTTTCTTGAGGCAAGAAAATCTTTCTCTGGTCTGAATCCAGCCTTAGCCCCAAGTATTCCAGACTTTTGACTGGTTTTAGGGCTGACTTGTCTCGGTTGATAATCCAACCGTGATATTCCAGATACTTGATTGTCTCGTGAACAACCACTTCTAGTTTTTCCACTGAGTGGTCTATCAGCAACAAGTCGTCTAGATATGCCATTATCGTTACACCTCGTGTTCTTAGATTGGCCAATAATGGGGTCAGAATTTTTGTGAACACTCTTGGTGCTGTGGCCAGACCGAAGGGTAAGGCTCTGAACTGAAAATGGTGCCCTTCTACCGCAAAGCGTAGAAATTTTTGGTGGGCTGGAAAGATGGGGATGTGCAAATAAGCATCTTTGATGTCGATCGAGGCTAACCATTCCTCCCCTTGTAGGGCAGTGGCTACCGATCGGATCGACTCCATCCGGAAAGTCCTGATATGTAGGAATTTGTTTAGCCCTTTTAGATTTAATATGGGCCTCACGTCCCCGTTTGGCTTCGGAACTGTAAAGAGGTTTGAGTAAAACCCGAACCCCCATTCTTCCAGGGGAACCTCTATAATTACTGCTTGAAGCAATAATTGTTCCAGTGCCAACAGGAGGGATCCTCTCTTCTGGGGATCCCTTGGCACGTTTGACCTTATAAAGCGGGAAGGAGGGGAGTTTTTTAACTCCAATTTGTATCCCAGATTTACTGCGGAGAGCACCCATCTGTCTCGGATCGTGTCCCGCCAGGTTTCTGTGAACAACTGAAGTCTTCCCCCCACCCGATTGGGTGGGGGCAACCCTTCATGCATTTGACTTTGGGGGAGGTTTTGTACCTCTCCTGCTCCAGGGCTTCTTGTTACCCTGCAACTGTCCCTGATTTGACCGGGGAGGCCGTCGGAACTGTTTCACAGCCGATGTCCTAGGGACTGGAGAAGCCGGCCTCTTAAAGGAGGGACCTCTAACTCTATTTTTAACCGGCAAAAGTGTACTTTTACCGCTGGAAATTCTCTGGATATACTTGTCCAGGTCTTCCCCGAATAAGCGCTCCCCATGAAATGGGAAGCTGACCAGCAATTTTTTACAGGGAGCTTCAGCAGACCAGTTTTTGAGCCATAGAAGCCTGCGCATATGTACTACAGACAGCGTAAGGCGGGAGGCCTGATGGATTGAATCCTTTATAGCGTCCACCGCAAAGCATAAGGCTCTAGGTAGATCAGCTAGGGCAAGAGCCTGCTGATCCGGCAAGTCTCTTAAGACCTGTTTCAACTGATCCTTCACTGCTTGGCAGACCCCTATAGCTGCCACTGCTGGTTGTGTCACCAATCCTGCTGTAGAAAAAGCAGATTTCAATAATGACTCCAATTTTTTATCTATTGGGTCCTTGAACATTTGGACATTTTCCACCGGACATGTCAGTGATTTATTCACACAAGAGATGGCTGCGTCCACTGTAGGGACCTTCCATTTTCTGATGAACTTATCCTCCATGGGATAGACCACCGGAAATCTCTTGGGGGGAGTAAATATTTTGTCAGGATGCTCCCAATCCTGGTAAATGAGCCCCTCCAGTAAAGGATGGATCGGAAAGGAACAAACAGTCTGGGGAGCTTTTAGCGACCCCAACGAGGAGACAGAAGTGGAGGATGGCTCCGCAAGTGGCATTTTAAATGCTGATCGGACCATATTAGTCAGGGACTGAACCCATAACCTCTCAGCATGTGATGCTGAGAACGGCTCTTCCACTGTTGATTCCTCTACAACCGAATCAACCTCATCCTGATCCCCCTCAGGTAGGTCGACCTCTGTATGGGACTGTTGCTCTGTTAACAGGCACTCTGAGGGAGGAGACGGAGATCGAGCGCTTTTCTCCTGTGACAGGGAAGCAGCGATTAATGCTGACAATCTCTCTTCCAGTCCTCCCAGAGCTGAGGAAAAAACCTCCTCTGTTACATACACAGGAGCAGGTGAACTGAGGACAGCCACAGTACCAGGTACTCCTGGGGGTGCCCTACGGTCACTAACCTCTGATTCTTCAGGGGAGACTGGTGCAGCCAAAGCATGCCCAAGATCCTCAGAGCCCGATGGAGACCCCCTATTCCTCCTGGAATTTCTAGTCCCGGAGTTTTTAGACGGCATATTCCTAAGCCACAAAGCTGAGGTATTCCAGCCGAAATACACCAGTTACTGATAATAGTCTAGCATAAATGCTGCTATAATAAACAGTTGGTGTCTACTAATGTGCCTTTCTAGGGGATGCCTGTATCAACCGCTTGCTGTATGCCTTTAAATGTTGCCAGCTCTGTCTCTGTACTTCATAGCCAGCTTACTACAATATTGTGGCTTTTTAAAACCTGCTGGGACGCCCGCACATGCGCAGAAGCGCTGCGGCGCGCACAGAGCGTCATCCCCCAGGCTCCGCCCCCTTTCCCGGCTCACCTCTATATATAGAGGCGCGTGCACGCGCACGCGCGCGGCCACGTGCGCCCTCGGCGCTAATTTCAAACATGGAAACCAGGGACAGGAGCCAGGGCCCCTCTTTGCCGCAGGCCGGGGGATGGACGAGCACTGCAACATGGCAGAGGAAGCAGTTTCCTATAGGAGAACTCACCAACTGCCTGGACTTTGCTCTCTGAGAAGAAACTAGTCCACATGACAAGAAAACATTCCACAGCGGCCTCTAGTGGACAAACACAGGTACCGCAGTCTAATATACTAAATATATATAAAAAAACATTTTTTTTTTTTTTTTTCTTGACCACCATTAAAAATTATTACATTTTTTTAGTAGTTACAGGCATGCACAGAATCTTGCGGGAATACCATTAGGTAACAGATAGGGATGAGCTTCGTGTTCGAGTCGAACATACGTTCGACTCGAACATCGGCTGTTCGATCGTTCGACGAAGATCGAACGATTTGGGCCGTTCGCGCCAAATTCGAGTGACGCGAACGGCCCACAATGCACTACGCCATCGCAGTGTCATCCAGGCGCTGTGATTGGCCAAGCATGCACTGTGACCCCGCATGCTTGGCCAATCACAGCGCCGGCAGCGAGGAGAGCAATGATTGGCCACAGGCAGGATGCCTGTGGCCAATTATTGCTGAGGGTGTTTAGTACACGCCCCACACTATAAAAGGCCGCCAGCACGGCGGCCTAGTGTAGTGTGTTCCGGAGCAGGGATAGAGCAGCATAGGCAGGGACAGTGACTGTTATTTCTTTCTTGCTTAACCTGGATTCCTTTAGTTTAGGGAAAGAGAAGGATAGGTAGGGAGAGTGTCAGTGTGTTTTGTGCTTGTGCTATAGTGTGCTTAAAAAAAACATTTATTCTAGGGACAGAAAACTGTAGGTAGGGACAGTGTCAGTTTCTTTCACTCTGCAAGTCCTTGTTTCCAGGGACCTGGAAGGACAGTGAGTGAATTGTCCTTGTGCTATATTGTGCTTAAAAAAACATTTATTCTAGGGACAGAAAACTGTAGGTAGGGAGAGTGTCAGTTTATTTCACTCTGCAAGTCCTTGTTTCCAGGGACCTGTAAGGACAGTGAGTGAATTGTCCTTGTGCTATATTGTGATTAAAAAAAACATTTTTTCTAGGGACAGAAAACTGTAGGTAGGGAGAGTGTTTTTTTTCTTTCACTCTGCAAGTCCTTGTTTCCAGGGACCTGGAAGGACAGTGAGTGAATTCTCCTTGTGCTATATTGTGCTTAAAAAAAACATTTATTCTAGGGACAGAAAACTGTAGGTAGGGAGAGTGTCAGTTTATTTCACTCTGCAAGTCCTTGTTTCCAGGGACCTGTAAGGACAGTGAGTGAATTGTCCTTGTGCTATATTGTGATTAAAAAAAACATTTTTTCTAGGGACAGAAAACTGTAGGTAGGGAGAGTGTTTTTTTTCTTTCACTCTGCAAGTCCTTGTTTCCAGGGACCTGTAAGGACAGTGAGTGAATTGTCCTTGTGCTATATTGTGCTTAAAAAAAACATTTATTCTAGGGACAGAAAACTGTAGGTAGGGAGAGTGTCAGTTTATTTCACTCTGCAAGTCCTTGTTTCCAGGGACCTGTAAGGACAGTGAGTGAATTGTCCTTGTGCTATATTGTGATTAAAAAAAACATTTTTTCTAGGGACAGAAAACTGTAGGTAGGGAGAGTGTTTTTTTTCTTTCACTCTGCAAGTCCTTGTTTCCAGGGACCTGTAAGGACAGTGAGTGAATTGTCCTTGTGCTATATTGTGCTTAAAAAAAACATTTATTCTAGGGACAGAAAACTGTAGGTAGGGAGAGTGTCAGTTTATTTCACTCTGCAAGTCCTTGTTTCCAGGGACCTGTAAGGACAGTGAGTGAATTGTCCTTGTGCTATATTGTGATTAAAAAAAACATTTTTTCTAGGGACAGAAAACTGTAGGTAGGGAGAGTGTTTTTTTTCTTTCACTCTGCAAGTCCTTGTTTCCAGGGACCTGTAAGGACAGTGAGTGAATTGTCCTTGTGCTATATTGTGCTTAAAAAAACATTTATTCTAGGGACAGAAAACTGTAGGTAGGGAGAGTGTCAGTTTATTTCACTCTGCAAGTCCTTGTTTCCAGGGACCTGTAAGGACAGTGAGTGAATTGTCCTTGTGCTATATTGTGATTAAAAAAAACATTTTTTCTAGGGACAGAAAACTGTAGGTAGGGAGAGTGTTTTTTTTCTTTCACTCTGCAAGTCCTTGTTTCCAGGGACCTGTAAGGACAGTGAGTGAATTGTCCTTGTGCTATATTGTGCTTAAAAAAAACATTTATTCTAGGGACAGAAAACTGTAGGTAGGGAGAGTGTCAGTTTATTTCACTCTGCAAGTCCTTGTTTCCAGGGACCTGTAAGGACAGTGAGTGAATTGTCCTTGTGCTATATTGTGCTTAAAAAAACATTTATTCTAGGGACAGAAAACTGTAGGTAGGGAGAGTGTCAGTTTATTTCACTCTGCAAGTCCTTGTTTCCAGGGACCTGTAAGGACAGTGAGTGAATTGTCCTTGTGCTATATTGTGATTAAAAAAAACATTTTTTCTAGGGACAGAAAACTGTAGGTAGGGAGAGTGTCAGTTTATTTCACTCTGCAAGTCCTTGTTTCCAGGGACCTGTAAGGACAGTGAGTGAATTGTCCTTGTGCTATATTGTGATTAAAAAAAACATTTTTTCTAGGGACAGAAAACTGTAGGTAGGGAGAGTGTTTTTTTTCTTTCACTCTGCAAGTCCTTGTTTCCAGGGACCTGTAAGGACAGTGAGTGAATTGTCCTTGTGCTATATTGTGCTTAAAAAAAACATTTATTCTAGGGACAGAAAACTGTAGGTAGGGAGAGTGTCAGTTTATTTCACTCTGCAAGTCCTTGTTTCCAGGGACCTGTAAGGACAGTGAGTGAATTGTCCTTGTGCTATATTGTGATTAAAAAAAACATTTTTTCTAGGGACAGAAAACTGTAGGTAGGGAGAGTGTTTTTTTTCTTTCACTCTGCAAGTCCTTGTTTCCAGGGACCTGTAAGGACAGTGAGTGAATTGTCCTTGTGCTATATTGTGCTTAAAAAAACATTTATTCTAGGGACAGAAAAGTGTAGGTAGGGAGAGTGTCAGTTTATTTCACTCTGCAAGTCCTTGTTTCCAGGGACCTGTAAGGACAGTGAGTGAATTGTCCTTGTGCTATATTGTGATTAAAAAAAAACATTTTTTCTAGGGACAGAAAACTGTAGGTAGGGAGAGTGTTTTTTTTCTTTCACTCTGCAAGTCCTTGTTTCCAGGGACCTGTAAGGACAGTGAGTGAATTGTCCTTGTGCTATATTGTGCTTAAAAAAAACATTTATTCTAGGGACAGAAAACTGTAGGTAGGGAGAGTGTTTTTTTTCTTTCACTCTGCAAGTCCTTGTTTCCAGGGACCTGTAAGGACAGTGAGTGAATTGTCCTTGTGCTATATTGTGCTTAAAAAAAATATTTTTTCTAGGGACAGAAAACTGTAGGTAGGGAGAGTGTCAGTTTCTTTCACTGTGAAAGTCCTTGTTTCAAGGGACAGAGAAGGACACCTGAAGGTAGCCCTTATTTCTTTTTTCCCATCTCCCTGCAGGCCATCTATTAGAATGTCTGGAAGGCAAACAAGGAGAGGCAGACAGTCAGGAGGCAATAAAAGAGGGCAAGCAGGCTCTGTGTCTGGGGGCAACAGTGCTGGTCGTGGACGCGGTGCATTGTCATCAGCACATGGCCATGGGACACGCTTGTCCTTCTTTTCGGCAGCTGGACATGTTGAGCCACATCATGCCGAAGACTTGGTAGAGTGGATGACCAAGCCCTCCTCCTCCTCCTCATCCTCTCTCACCCAGGCTCAGGGTACTGGAAAAGCAGCTGCCAAAGCGTCGTCTTCCCTGGTATCAATGTCAGACAAATCATCAGTCACTCCTTCCCTAGACCCACCATGTCCTCCTCCTGAGGAGTCCCCCGAACTGTTTCAGCACAGTGTTGGGTACATGCTCCAGGAGGATGCCCAGCGTTTCGAAGGTTCTGATGATGAAACCCAGCTAGAGGAAGGCAGTAGCGTGAGAGCAGACAGAGGGGATGCTCAAGAAGGACACCAATCTGGCAGTCATGTTCCAGCAGCTGCAGCATACTGCCAGATTGGCTCCAGTGATGAGGAGGGAGGGGATGATGAGGTCACTGACTCCACGTGGGTGCCTAATAGGAGAGAGGAGGAGGAGGAGGATGAGGAGGAGGCACATCTCCAACGAGGCAGGATGCCCTTTGGTGGCCAGCGTAAGGGCAGTACACCGACGGAATCACACCGCAGAGCTCCGCCTGTGCAGGGCGCTGCCTCTGCCCGTCATTCAAAAAGTTCTTTGGTGTGGGCCTTTTTTGAGGCTAGTGCATCAGATCGCACAGCTGCTGTTTGCAACATATGTCTCAAGCGTATATCGCGTGGCCAAAACATCAGCCGCTTGGGTACCACATGCCTGACCAGACATATGTTGACCTGCCATGCAGCTCGTTGGCAAGCCTACCTCAAAGACCCACACCAAAGAACAAAGCGGACCTCTCCTTGCACCGCATCAGCTGGGATCTCCAACCCCACTATAACTTCAGTCCTCTCTGAAACATGCACTGAGAGGAATGAAGGTGTAGAATTAGGTGTGTCACAGCCAAGTACTTGCGCCCACTCTGCTAGCAGTACACCGACGTCCGATTCTAGCAGGCAAATTTCCCTGCCCCAGCTGCTGGACCGTCGAAAGAAGTTCACTCCCAGCCATCCACATGCCCAGCGGTTGAATGCTAGCTTGGCTAAATTGCTAGCGCTTCAACTGCTGCCTTTTCAGTTGGTAGACTCGGCCCCCTTCCGTGAGTTTGTGCAATGTGCGGTTCCTCAGTGGCAGGTTCCCAAACGCCACTTTTTCTCACGGAAGGCTATTCCGGCTCTCTACCGGCATGTGGAAGGCAATGTCTTGGCCTCGCTGGACAGGGCGGTCAGCGGTAAGGTGCATATTACCGCTGACTCATGGTCCAGCAGGCATGGACAGGGACGTTACCTTTCTTTCACGGCCCATTGGGTCACTCTTTTGGCAGCTGGGAAGGATTCAGGACAAGGTGCAGTAGTGTTGGAGGTTATCCCACCGCCACGCCTCCAAAATGCTACTACTGGTTGTGACACACCTCTCTCCTCCACCCCCTCCTCTTCTTCTTCCTCCATGGCCTCTTCCTGTGGTTTGTCCTATGAACCAGCGGTGCTCCGTAGCCGTTCACGGGGCTACGCAAGTACGCAGGCAAAAAGATGCCATGCCGTGCTTGTGCTGGTGTGTTTGGGGGACAGAAGCCACACTGGGGCAGAGGTCCTGTCTGCTCTGCAGGGCCAGGCCGAGAGGTGGTTGACGCCACGCCAGCTTAAGCCAGGAATGGTGGTTTGCGACAATGGCACCAACCTCCTCTCCGCCCTCCGACAGGGACAACTGACCCATGTGCCCTGTGTGGCTCACGTCCTTAACCTGGTGGTGCAGCGCTTCTTGGGCAGGTACCCGGGCTTACAGGATGTCCTGAGGCAGGCCAGGAAAGTCTGTGTGCATTTCCGCAGATCTTATAATGCCAGTGCTCGCCTGGCTGAGCTGCAAAAGGAGTTGAACCTGCCCAAGAACCGCCTTATATGTGACATGCCCACCAGGTGGAACTCAACGTTGGCCATGCTGCAGCGGCTGCACACGCAGCAGAGGGCCATCAATGAGTACCTGTGCGACTACGGCACCAGGACAGGGTCAGGGGAGCTTGGTTTTTTTTCTCCACGCCAGTGGGGCATGATCAGGGATGCATGCACTGTCCTGGCACCATTTGAGGAGGCCACGAGGATGGTGAGCAGTGACAGTGCATGCATCAGTGACACTGTACCTCTTGTCCACCTGTTGGAGCACACGCTGCGTGGAATAATGGACAGGGCACTTGAGGCAGAACAGAGGCAGGAAGAGGAGGACTTCCTTGCCTCTCAAGGCCCCCTTTACCCAGACAGTGTTCCTTCTGTCCCACCCATCACACAGGAAGAGGAGGAGGAGGAGGAGGAGGAGGAGGAGGATTGTGTCAGCATGGAGGTGGAGGCTGGCACTCAGCATCATCAGCAGCAGTCTTTTAGGGATGATTTACAGTCCCAAGAAACCAGTGGACTTGTACGTGGCTGGGAGGAGGTGGCTGCGGATCATGTCGTCCTTAGTGACCCAGAGGACTCCGGAGCGAATGCCTCAGCAAACCTACGCTGCATGGCCTCCCTGATCCTGCAAAGTCTGCGGAAGGATCCTCGTATTCTTCGGATCAAGGAGAGGGACCATTACTGGCTGGCCACTCTCCTTGATCCACGGTACAAGGGTAAGGTTGCGGACCTTATGTTACCGTCGCAGAGGGAGCAGAGGATGAGACAACTCCGGGAGGCCTTGCAGAAAGGTCTGTGCAACGCGTTCCCAGAGACTGGGAGGTTGCAAACTCCTGGTCCTGGACAACGAGTTGCTGAGGCTTCGGCCAGTCAAAGAAGGAGCGGTGGGGAAGGTGGCCGTCTGACCGATGCGTTCAGACAATTCTTTAGTCCGCAGCCCCAAAGTATGATCGGTTCCAGCAACCATCGCCAGCGTCTGATAAACATGGTGCAGGAATATCTAGGGGCAAGGTCAGACTTGGACACCTTCCCCACCGAAAATCCTCTGGCTTACTGGGTCTTGAGGATGGATCACTGGCCAGAGCTTGCACAGTATGCAATTGAGCTACTGGCCTGTCCTGCATCCAGCGTTCTTTCGGAACGCACATTCAGTGCTGCTGGAGGATTTGTCACGGATCACAGGGTGCGCCTGTCCACCGACTCGGTTGATCGACTGACTTTCATCAAGATGAACCAGTCTTGGATCACCACCAGCTACCACACACCTGATGCTGATATAACAGACTAATTGATTTTAACATGTCACATCCCTTCAAGACTGATGCTGATGCTGAGTGCCTGTGCTGTTATGTTGACTGGCTATCCTCCTCCTCCGAGTCCTCAATGATACGATTGATGATGATAGCTTGTAAGATCATTTTTGTTTATGGGTGCCGCCACCAGTGCCTAACGCCCAATTTTTCAGCCCCTGTTTAACAGGGGCGTGTAATTACAATTTTTGAAGCAATACTTTGCAACAGGGCTCATTGCTGTGCTCCAAGTACAGTATCTGTGAGGAGTTGCAGTGTTGTGCCACCAGTGCCTAAGGCCCAATTTTTCAGCCCCTGTTTAACAGGGGCGTGTCATTACAATTTTTGAAGCAATACTTTGCAACAGGGCTCATTGCTGTGCTCCAAGTACAGTATCTGTGAGGGGTTGCAGTGTTGTGCCACCAGTGCCTAAGGCCCAATTTTTCAGCCCCTGTTCAACAGGGGCATGTAATTACAATTCTTGATCTAATAATTCACAGCAGGGCCCATTGCTGCACCCACCAAGAGTAACTGTCAGGGCTTACAGTGTTGTGGCACCAGCACCACCATCAAAGGCCCAATTTTTACTACCACTGTTCAACAATTATATGTAATTAAAATTCCTGATATAATAGTTGACAGCAGGGCGTTCCAGCACCAACCAAGAGTAACTGTGAGTGCTTACAGTGTTGTGCCAACACCAACAACTAAGGGGCCTATTTCTGCAGAGTATATACGGCAGGTCCCTACTTTCAAACATACAACTTACAAACTACTCCTACTTGCAAACGCAAGAAGACAACAGGAAGTGAGAGGAAATCTACCACTAGGAAGGAAAATTCTCTCCTGTAAGAATAAATATGGGAGAAAGGTGTCTCCTCTGTACTGATGCTTTATCAGCAATCAGAAAGTGAGGTGAAATGTTCTGAACAGGGGCACAGACAGCAAAACAAATGTTACAGGGGTGATAACCCTTACCTATGTTTTCCAAAAAGTTTAAAAATAGATTTTTGGTCTGGAGCTACACTTCAACAATGTACCTGTTCAAAATTACAAACAGATTCTACATAAGAACAAACCTACAGTCCCTGTCTTGTATGCACCGCCTGTATAGGGCTGTTCAGAGTATATAGGGCCTTTTTTATTTTATGTGCGGGGTTCCCCTTAATATCCATACAAGACCCAAAGGGGCTGGTAATGGGCTGGGGTAGGGGGGGGGTCATGGGGTAGCTATGCCATTTTTCTTAAAGAATTTCATCCATATTACCGGGACCAGACATTACATTAAAGCCGCAAGCAGTTTTAAATGGCTTTTTTTTCCTTTAGAAGTGTCATTTTGTGCAGGGACAGTTATAAACACGGGAAACACGTGGCACTTCACAGGCATACTTTAGACACCCCCCAGGTACGATATTTAAAGGAATATTTGACTTTTTTTTTTCACTTTATGCATCATTAAAATGACTGCTCCCGAAAAACGACCGTTTTTAAAACTTCTTTTTGCATTGATACATGTCCCCTGGTGCAGAACCCGGGTTCCCAAACCCTTTTTAGGACAATAACATGCATAATAGTTGTTATAATTAGCACTTTAGAATTCGAACGTTCGCATCCATTGTATTTAATAGGGTTCTAATGTTCGTTCGAACTTTCGGTCCGTTCGCGGGTTCTGGTGCGAACCGAACCCGGGGGTGTTCGGCTCATCACTAGTAACAGACAGAAAGACAAATTAGGCTTGGGGGTCCCCCAATAGAACCAAGTTCCTGGGGGCCCCCACTTACCTGTTCCTCGCCGCAGGACTTTGTTTGGTCCACAAAAGCCCAAACTTCACCTATCACGGCAGGCATTGTAATCAAACCTTCAGGGACCGGGTTCCCAAGGATTCCACTCCCCTGGACCTGTATAGCACCCTGCACAGAAAACATCTTGGTCGTGGGTATGACCAGAGCTCTGGATCCCAGGGTCCAGCTCTCCTAAGAGAAGCATTACAGGCAGAACCTTGCTCTTCTCTTTGCAAGGCCCGGGTACCGACCGTTTAGCTATGAAGCTTTTTTGGTCGGATCCGGAATAGCTTACTGAGGCCCAAAAGAACCTGTACGCAAGCTCAGTGAAAAACACATGTTTCTTCTTGGCCAACACCTTAGACACTGGCAAAAAACTGAGGTGCTCCCGGATGGGAGGGGCTTATATAGGGGAGGGTACTTCCGGTTTTGGAAGTTGCCAGTGCCAGCACCTGACGGTAACTATATAACCCATTAGTAATGACTATGTCGCTCTGTGTCCCGTGATGTACGAGAAAGAAAGACATATTAGATGCCTTGAATCTCCTCCTTGATCGTGACGTTTCCTCGGTCTCCGGGCTTGTCTCCTCCTCGTTAGTTGCGGAATTATCAGACACCTGCTGTAACTCCGCCATATCTGTCTGCGCGCCGAAAGAGAAGGGGCGGGGAAAAGATGTTAGTTAGAACGTCATGGGCGGGCAACGTGTGCGGAGCGACGTGTTCGTAGTTTGATGCATGCGTGGTGTATATATAGCAAACACACATGTGACTATACTACGTTCGGTGTGCGGAGAGAGGAGTTCAAGTTACGGACGTGCGAACGAAGGTATGTGATTTGGTGACTTGGACAAATTGTTGGCCTATACTGTCTTGAGAATGTTGTAGAATATATATGGTGACTACGATGTTAAGGAGGTTAGACTGTGTGCCTCACATTAGTTATAAATTATTTATTTTACTTGCAGACCCAAAATGAATGTGTTTATAAGTGACAAGGAATTCCTTGCGGAATTTATAGACCGGGTAAGGGAGCTGCCCGCTCTGTGGGAGACCAAAAACCCCATCCACAAAAAAAGAGGGGTGAGAAAAGCAGCGCTGGAGACCCTGCTCCCATTTGTGCATACCAAGGTGCCCACAGCCACAGCAAAACAGGTGGACACTAAAATTGGGAGCTTGAGAGGCACCTACAGGACTGAACGCTCGAAGGTCCTGGCTTCTCAGAGGTCAGGAGCAGCAGCAGATGATGTGTATGTCCCGAATTTGTGGTACTACAGAAGGATGTCCTTCCTGGATGACCACATTGAGGCAAGGCCATCACTCTCCACTCTTCCCCCCAGACTTCCCTGCAGCCAACCTGAGCCTTCTCTGGAGCAAGAGGAGGCAGCCATCCTGGATGATCCTGATTTGGCCATCTGGAGCCAGGTATAGTATTAAATGAAAATGTATTGGGATAAAATTAATGTTTACCAAATATGTCAAGATGACAAACATAAACTATTTAGAGTTCCACAAGTGAAATCAAGATCTCTAGACATTAGTCTGCACTTAATTGGGTGCTAAATAGTCAATCTGATGTAGTTGTAAATTTTAGAAACTGATTTCAGGATTTACATTCTAATTGGTTCAATCATGATTATAAATTTGGAGGCAAAGATTAAAGCAACATATTAAACTATGTCCCTTTTTCATACACAGGATGAAATCAGCCAGGAGGAGGGTCTGGAAACTGTCAGGCAGGAGGAGGAAGGGCCCAGTGGCAGCCAGGAGGTGGCAGGGCCCAGTGGCAGGCAGGAGGTGGCAGGGCAAAGGAGAAGCACCAGATCACAGGTGCCTCCCATCCGATTTCCCAAAAGAGGCAGGAGGGACAGGACCACCAGTGAGGCAGCAATGGCCCTTATTAAAGAGGCCCATGCCACCCTCAAAGAGCCCACATCCCCTGAAGAGGCCATTGCCGGCCTAGTGGAGGCAAAGTTCAAGGTGATGAGCATGGAGCAACGCCTCCTATGCGAGCCCCTGCTCATCACCTTGCTCAACAAGGGGGTGATGGGAAAAATTACCCCCAATACTGCAATTTGTGAGGTGGCACAACTGTCCCAACCTCAACCTCCTCCTCCACCTCCACCTTCTTCTTCTGCCCCACCCCCTTCTCCTCCACCTCCACCTTCTTCTTCTGCCCCACCCCCTTCTCCTCCACCTCCACCTTCTTCTTATGCCCCACCCCCTTCTCCTCCACCTCCTCCTCCACCTTGTTCTTCCGCCCAACCCCCTTCTCCTCCACCTCCACCTCCACCTTGTTCTTCCGCCCCACCCCCTTCTCCTCCACCTCCACCTTGTTCTTCTGCGCCACCCCCTTCTCCTCCACCTCCTCCTCCTCCTGACAGGAGTACCCCTCCAGTGGCCCAGCCTCCAGCCAAACGAAGAAGGAAGGCTGCAGGGAAGGCTTCAGGAAAGGTTGCAGGGAAGGTTGCCAGGAAGACGAGGAAGTGATGGCCTTGCTTCATTGTGGTCGGACAGAAGGCAGCCTGTTGTAGTACCACACACTTGGGACATATATCTCACCTGCTGCTGTTCCTGACCTCTGGGAGGCCAGCATCAGATTGTGCTCACAACTGTTGTGCTTCTCAAGCTCCCAATTTTAGTGTCCACACAGGGTTGCTGTGTGCTCTGGGGTCCCTTGGATGCACAAATGGCAGCAGCTTCTCCAGCGCTGCCTTCTCTTTATTTTATTTGAAACATGAATAAATGTTATTTTTGTTTAAGTTCATACTTGACTATGTGTATTTGTAAAAATGTAAAATCTAGCTTTGGAGTAAGCAGAGACATTTGACTGACAAAAAAAGGGACAGATAACAACCCCCCTAAAAAATAAAAGAATCTGATTTCACAAAAAGAGGGTGTTAAATTTTACAACTATATATTAAAATATTCAATGGGAGATCACTATCAAAACATTACGAAATTAAAATTAACATCAGTTTGAAAAATATAAAAATGTAAAATATTCATAAAAACTTGCACGATATAATACACATAAATCTTCTTAAGAGCAGCATGAAAAAGGTTAAAAAAATATAGTCATAACTCTGTGTGAATATCAGCAGCAAAAGAAGTTCTTTCGTTTTGATTAATGTAATGTAAAGAAGATTTCAATGCACAACATTTAAACGATGCAATAATTTCGAGCGTGACGAATGTGCTATCTCCATTACGAAGGCTTGTTTTACCAGAAGATGTGCTCCCGTCTCATACTTGCTTCTGAGCATGCACGCTTTTGAAAGACTCGTTAAAGCATACACACGAACCATTTTCTCGTCACAAAACAGGCCGACAAGAAACACGACGAGGAAATCTTGAATCCTGACGAGAAAATAGAGAGCAGGTTCTCTATTTTCTCGTCGAGATTCACTGCAATTTTCTCGTCGTAAAACCATACACACGAACGTTTTTCTCGATAAAAAAGCTCTCGCGGCACTTTTCTTGCCGGTTTTGGACGAGAAAATCGGTCGTGTGTACGAGGCTATATTTACAGTATTTTTCACTTTTTATTTGTATTTTGCACTTTGAACCACGTCTTGAAAATTATTAATTTGGGGTATATATGTATACATTTTTTTCTTACAGGATTGTTTTTAGTGGTTCATTTCCATTTTATAATTTCTCTTAAGCCTCGTACACACGGTCGGACTTCCATCGGACTTTTCCGTGGATTTTTTTCCGCATGGAGTTGGCCGGGCACACCCATAGCATACACACCACAGGACTTTTCTGCAAACTTTCCCAAAACTTTTTCCAACATCAAGTGGTTTTTCTGCTCTTTACCGCCACCCTTTGGTCAACTTCTGCTATTGTTGGTTGATTTTAACATTATTTGTTTTGTCCATCGGACAAAAGTCTGATGGTTTTCTGTACACACGGTCGGACTTTGCTCTATCAGACTTTTGTTGGCCAAAAGTTTGTCCGTTTGCAAACCAAACTTTTGTCCGATGAAAACCAAAAAAGTTTGTCTGATGGAGCGTACACACGGTCTGATTTTTTGGCAAACTTGCTCAAAATGAAGTTTGTTGGCAAAAAGTCAGACCGTGTGTACGGGGCTTAAGAATAACGTTTGGAAATGTTTGTCTTATTTACAGGATTCTCACTGTTTATGCTTATTGGGATTTATTCACATATTGCTTTATTCATTTGTTACTTGCACCCATATCTATATATCTTTAGTGCAACCATTTTTATTTGTATCTGTTATTGTGTGTATCTCACGTTGTGTTGCAGCTTGTTAGCAAGTTGTTCTAGCGCAGTATTTTTTTGTTATTATCTGCATGTACACTAGCCTACCCCGACTGCAGCCCTGGGAAAATGCAAATCATGGCAAAAATGCAAACCACAGCGATTTTATTGCAATTCGCCTTTTTCCGCGGCCGGCCATCAAAACGTTCCTCACCTAACTGGTTTAACCTCACCTAAATGCGACAGCTCCTAAACTCTGCTAAAAGCCTAATGCCCCGTACACACGATCGGAAATTTCGACAAGTAAACCGTGGATTTTTTCTGACGGAATGTTGGCTCAAACTTGTGTTGCATACACACGGTCACACAAATCTTGTCTGAAATTGCGACCGCCAAGAACACGGTGACGTACAAGACGTACGACGAGCCGAGATCAATGAAGTTCAATAGGCAGTTCGGCTCTTATGCTTGATTCTGAGCATGCGTGTTTTTTTGCGCGTCGGAATTGCATACAGACGAGTGGTATTTCCGATAGGAATTTTTTCTGTCGGAAACATAGAGAACCTGCTCTCAATCTTTTGTTGGCGCAAATTCCGACAGCAAAAGTCCGATGGAACGTACACAAGGTCGGAATTTCCGTCCAAAAGCTCATATTGGACTTTTCCTGTCAGAATTTCCAGTCGTGTGTACGCGGCATATGTGTACATGGACATGGAGCTTAGGAAACAAAATAAACGCCAGAAGCTCCTAAACTCAAGATAAGGAGCTGCCAGTGTACATGGTTATTCTCTGAATAATACAATTGTGAGATGAAATGATTGCAGCCTTTACAAATTTGATTGGACAGATTGTTTTAAAAGATACGTTTGGGTTTTATAAAAAGAGGAGGCAGAAGATGTAAAATGTTACATGTTCCACCTTAAATATAGGTAAATGTAACATGTTCCAAAGATGAATTTAGCTTTTAATATGTAATTGATTGTTTTAATTGAAAACTAGCAATCTGCCCTGGTAGAAAATTAAATTCCAGTTTAGTCAACCAAATCATCCTTTTCTTGGTTCTGTCAAATTAACGTTTAAAGAGAGAGATCGTTCTATTAATTTAGAGAAATATATTTGTTGGACTTAAACCAAGTATGAATCATGCAAAAGCAGGGTAAAGAAGAATGTCAATAACTTACCTTTTGTGATGAAAATGGAACTCCAGGCTTCACTTTAAATTACATTTCTGGTGAAAGCTCTTGCAAGAATGCTGCTTTTGCAAGATAAGCTGTCCAAAAAAAGTGACAGCAACAGCAATTGGGACAAACACTGTCATTTATATAAAAAGGTGACCATTAAATCACAGCTGACAGCATCAAAGCTTGCCCCTAACACTGTCTCTTCTCTTTACAATAGTGGTCCCCCCCCATAAAGAGCTAAAAACATTTTGTTTTCATTTTGGATACAGTAAGGGAGGGTTATAACCCCTGTCAGTTTTTTTTTTAATCTGTATTCCATTGGGGAGATTTACCTTCACTTCCTGTCCCAAAGCCAAAACAGGATGTGAGAGGAAATCTCTGCAAATTAAGGAAATCCCCTGGGGGCCTCCCAGATCAGCAGAACTAACGTCCCCATTGGAAGATTTCCCCTTCATTATGTTTGGGGACAACCCAAAATGTGAGATTTTCTTTTACTTTGACTTTCAATGATAATGGTAAACAGAGATAGAGAGGTGAACGGGGCACAGGCAGCAGTAAAAGCCTAATAGGTATTCTAATCCATCTCCACACTGTACATAAGTAAAAAAAGTTTTGCCTTTAGCTATACTTTAAACGGCATGTAACTAGCAGTCAGTACAAAGTTATGTTATTACTTTTTCCAGTCTGAAGTTCTCTTTGCTGTTTCCCTTTCTGTGACACTTCCCCTAACATACTTTCGGGAAGCCTGCATTATGTGCATCAATTCTTACCAATTTGGCCTCATTCATATTTATATAGAAAAACAGGTTCAAACTGTTTTGCGCTGGCATAATCCATTTTTATCTTCTGCTAGTAGAATGCGCCGCCATCTTCAGTAAGGGAATCAGAAAGTGAAGCCGCTGATTCCCTACTGCGCATGCGCGAGTCGCGCTGCGCAATCTCACTGGTCCCTGCTGTCTTCTGGAACCTGTGTGTCTTCCAGAAGACAGAGACGAAGGAGGGGCCGGACATGGCGTAGATATCCGCGGTTACTGCAGCTATCTATGCCCGGAAGTGGGAGCAAATACCTGGATTACACAGGTATCTGCTCCCCCTCCCCCCTGAAAGGTGCCAAATGTGACACCGGAGGGGGGGAGAAATCCGAAAAGCGGAAGTTCCATTTTAGGGTGGAACTTCGCTTTAAGATTTCTTTTTACCAATAGAAGGGGGAGGAGATTATGGGTGGAGAGCTGTTTGAGCAGAAAATGTGCTCCTAAATTGCCAATAGTGTGTTTTCAGACATTCCTATTGAGGTCTACGGGGCCCAATCTGCCAAAAAAGAAGCTCATGAACTTTTTCGAGCAATAGGCATTTTACTACAGGCAACAGAACACTCAGATGAGCACTGAGTCTTGGTTTACACTGGGGCGGCTTTAAAGTCGTCCGACTCTGAAGCCGCCTCGCACAGCGTGACTTGCAAACGACATCTTTAATAGAAATCAAGGCAAGCTGCTCCCAAGTCACTCCCAAGTAGTACAGGAACCCTTTTCTAAGTCAGAGCGACTTGAGTTGCTCCGATTAGAACAGTTCCATTGCACTGAATGGAGTGCGACTTGTCAGGTGGCTAAGTCGCCTTACAGGTCACCCCAGTGTGAACCAAGCCTAATGCCGCGTACACACGATCGTTTTTCATGCCGTTAAAAATGCCATTAAAAAAAATGGCCATTAAAAATGATCGTGTGTATGCTCCAGAGCATTTTTAACGACGTGAAAAACGGCCATTAAAAATTTCGAACATGTTCTCTTTTTTCACGTCGTTTTTCATGTCGTTTTTTTTAACGACGTGAAAAACGATAGTGTGTATGCTTTAACGACGTGAAAAAAACCATGCATGCTCAGAATCAAGTATGAGACGGGAGCGCTCGTTTTGGTAAAGCTAGTGTTGGAAATCGATATGGCACATTCGTCACGGTTGAATTAATAGCATCGTTTTAATGCTGCGCATTCCGTTCTTCTTTAGAGAATGCTTGAACAATTACCCTCTTTTGATAATGATATTGAGAGTTATGCCAAACTTGTTTCTAAAGTAATTCCTAATTTTTTTATGATAGAAAAATATTATTTTCAAGCCACATCTCCCTCATAAATTCCTTAAGAAATGTAAAGATCATTTTTTTGATTTTTTTGATTTTTTTGATTTTTTGATTTTAGATTTTTTGATTTTTGTTCTTTTTTTTTAGTACTTAAGTTAGCCTCTTCATTTTTCTGTGGCTTCCCCCCCCCCCCCCCCTTAAATTATATGTTTGGGGAAATGTCCCACACCAACCTTCAAAATTTGTCTAATTTTTCCTCAAGGAGGTTTGTGTCCCTTGTTAATAACAATAATATTATTAGAAATGTCCCTGCCTGCTCCCTAGCAAACTCTCTTTTGAAATACAAATCACATAGTCTAGTATTTAAAGCCAAAAAAAGTATCCTTTATTTCGGAACATAACAAATTAAAGGGGATGGCAGCACTGGAGAGCCTGCTTGCATTTGTTCATCCCTTGGACCCCACAACAACCATCCAAGATGTGAAAACCAAAAAGGAGGCCAATCTTGGCTTGAACTCCCAGAGGTCAGGAACCGCAGCAGATAAGTCATATATGTCCCCAGTCTGTGGTACTACAGCAGGCATTATTTTTTTCTCTTCCTTGTAGCCTTCTCTCCAGCCTTCTCTGCAGCCTTCCCTGCAGCCTTGGTTGGTTTCTTCCTCGGAGGCTGGGGATCAGGAGGAGAGGTTGTGGCAGGAGGAGTAGTAGGAGGAGGAGGAGGAGGTGGAGGAGTAGGGACAACCTCTGTGATGTCGGTGTACTTGGTGAGTTCACCGAGCAATCCCTTGTTGATCACCTTCAACAGGAGGGTCTCGCTATACAGCTTTTGCCGCAGGTCCATTTGGGCTAGCTTATTGGCCAGGACTGCGGCAAAACCCTCCTCAGCAGAGGGTGCCTCTCTGAGGGCCACAGTAGCCTCTTTGAGGAAGGCTCTTGTTTCCTCCTCCACCTGCCTACCTCTCCTTGGCCCTCGTGGTCTCATTACCAGGGGAGGCATCTGGGCTCTTGTGCTGGGCCCAGCCTCCTCCTGGGTGCCACTTGGCCCAGCCTCCTCCTGGGTGCCACTTGGCCCTGCCTCCTCCTGGTCCCCACCATCACCCTCTTCCTGGCTCTGCTCTGGCTGTAAAAAAAGAAAGGGACTTTATTATTTTTTGGCCACCATCAATCACACACATTGCTCACTTCCAGACATTTTTGACAGGAATGGGCAAATTTAGAAAATTCTCACAGATTCCGTCTCATGATAATGTTGCCTTGTCCACATCAAAATTGACCACTACTGTATCTTGCTCTTTAAATCCTTTTTTTTTTTTAAATAAAATACCTAACAATACTATCCTCATTTTAAATGCATCACTTTTGTAACATCTAAATGGAGATATCAATACTTTACCTGGCTCCATATATCCAAATCTGCCTCTTCAAGGGCCTGATCTTGATCCTCGGAGGAAGCCAGAGCAGGGTTGCCAGGAAGGCTGGAGGGCTGGCTGCAAGGAAGGCTGGAGGTTTGGCTACAAGGAAGGCTGGATTGACCTCTGGGGGGAAGGGTGGAGAGAGATTCCCGCACTTCCAGCTGGTCATCCAGAAAAGAAAGCTTGCTGTAGTACCACAGACTGGGTTTATAAACCTTATCTGCTGCAGCACCTGACCTCTGGGACCTCAGGACCATATTTCTCTGGGTCCTGTATGTCCCCCTGATGGTAGCAATTTTGGTTTTCACATCTTGGAGAGTTGTTGTGGGTATCTGGGTTTGGACAAATGCAAGCAGGCTCTCCAGTGCTGCTGTCCTGGCCGTTTTGTTTTATTGGACCCACTTTTGGTCTGCCACAGGATAGGGAGTTCTTTCCATTTCTCAATGAACTCCCCCATGAACTCCGGGTTTTTGAATGTATTCATTCTCTCTGTAAAATCAAAAACCAAGAAAAGACATATGTTTCAGGCAACAATCATCAAATCAGCATTTTGAACAAATATAAAAGCCCCAAATCTCCTCCTCTGCGTAACCCAAAATCCTTAAGAATGTTATGTACCTTGGTCAACACGTTCGTTGCGAACTCCCTCTCCCACCAAATGAACGTATTTTCGACACATGGATCGGCACTTGATATACACTGCGCATGCGTGGAACTACGCACGCTTTCCCCGCCCCTGACGTTCGATATTGTACTTTCCCCGCCCCTTCTCGCTCGTCGTAGTGCTTAGCAACATGGCGGAGACACAGGTGGCTGAGATTACCTCGACAGAGGATGAAATTCCAGAGGAGCCCAAATCCCGATCCAGAAGATATAAGGCATTCAACATGTCATTCGAGGAAATGGTGGAGATGGTCGCCATTTTAAAGAGGGAGGATTATGATGCCAAGCATGGGCCGTATAAAAGGCCGAATCTGGTCAAGTCAAAAATTATGGGCAAAGTGGTCAAAAGTCTTCACCAAAAATTCGGGGTGTGCAGAACGAAGGAACAGCTCAGAAAACGATGGTCTGATCTGAAGTTGCGGGAGCCCGACCAATACAAACGAATCAAGAAAGTTCTAGGAGAAAGTAAGTTTTATAGTGCTATTTTCCCTGCTAGAGATTATTACTTGTATTATGTCGTGTATGTTTGTCTTTGATATCGTACAGTGAAAGATACCATCTTTCAGATTCGTCCGCAAAGTAAACGGACGTATTAAACCTCATTCTCCGTACAGTTGATCAAACGATGTTTTTGGATCATCCAGTGTGAACACCCATTTTATTTATTTTTTTGGGGGTAGCAAATTTGGTCACCAAATATTTTTAGGGATCAAATCCAAAGGACATTTTTGGAAAAAAAAAGGATATGCATGGTAATGTTAACCACTTAAGCCCCGGACCATTTGGTAGCTAAAGGACCAGAGGTGAATTCAGAATTTTGCACTGCGCTGCTTTAACTGTAAATTGTGCGGACATGCAATGTTGTACCCAAACAAAATTTGCGTCCTTTTCTTCCTACAAATAGAGCTTTCTTTTAATGGTATTTGATTGCCTCTGCGATTTTTATTTTTTGCGATATAAACGGAAAAAGACCAAAAATTTAGAAAAAAAATGATATTTTCTACTTTTTGTTATAATAAAAATCGAATAAACTCAATTGTAGTCATACATTTAGGCCAAAATGTATTCAGCCACATGTCTTCAATAAAAAAAATGTCAATAAGCGTATATTTATTGGTTTGCGCAAAAGTTATAGCGTCTACAAACTAGGGTACATTTTCTGGAATTTACACAGCTTTTAATTTATGACTGCCTATCTCATTTCTTGAGGTGCTAAAATGGCAGGGCAGTACAAAACCCCCCCAAATGACCCCATTTTGGAAAGTAGACACCCCAAGGAAATTGCTGAGAGGCATGTTGAGCCCATTGAATATTTTTTTTTTTGTCCCAAGTGATTGAATAATGACAAAAAAAAAAATTACAAAAAGTTGTCACTAAATGATATATTGCTCACACATGCCATGGTTATATGTGGAATTGCACCCCAAAATACATTCTGCTTCTTCTCCTGAGTACGGGGATACCACATGTGTGGGACTTTTTAGGAGCCTAGCCACGTACGGGACCCCGGAAACCAAGCACCGCCTTCAGGATTTCTAAGGGCGCAAATTTTTGATTTCACTCTTCACTACCTATCACAGTTTCGAAGGCCATAAAATGCCAAAATAGCATAAAACCCTGCCAAATGACCCCATTTTGGAAAGTAGACACCCCAAGCTATTTACTGAGAGGCATAATTAGTCCATGGAATATTTTATATTTTGCCACAAGTTGCGGGAATATGAAAAACTTAATTTTTTTTGCACAAAGATGTCACTAAATGATATATTGCTCACACATGCCATGGGCATATGTGGAATTACACCCCAAAATACATTCTGCTGCTTCTCCTGAGTACGGGGATACCACATGTGTGGGACTTTTTGGGAGCCTAGTCGCATACGGGACCCCAAAAACCAAGCACCGCCTTCAAGGTTTCTAAGGGCATAAATTTTTGATTTCACTCCTCACTACCTATCACTACCTATCACAGTTTTGAAGGCCATAAAATGCCAAGATGGCACAAAACCCCCCCAAATGACCCCATTTTGGAAAGTAGACACCCCAAGCTATTTGCTGAGAGGCATGTTCAGTCCATGGAATATTTTATATTTTGCCACAAGTTGCGGGAATATGACAAACTTTGTTTTTTTTGCACAAAGTTGTCACTAAATGATATATTGCTCACACATGCCATGGGCATATGTGAAATTACACCCCAAAATACATTCTGCTGCTTCTCCTGAGTACGGGGATACCACATGTGTGGGACTTTTTGGGAGCCTAGCCGCGTACGGGACCCCAAAAATCAAGCACCGCCTTCAAGGTTTCTAAGGGCATACATTTTTGATTTCACTCCTCACTACCTATCACAGTTTTGAAGGCCATAAAATGCCAAGATAGCACAAAACCCCCCAAAATGACCCCATTTTGGAAAGTAGACACCCCAAGGAAATTGCTGAGAGGCATGTTGAGCCCATTGAATATTTTTATTTTTTGTCCCAAGTGATTGAATAATGACAAAAAAAAAAAAATTACAAAAAGTTGTCACTAAATGATATATTGCTCACACATGCCATTGTTATATGTGGAATTGCACCCCAAAATACATTCTGCTTCTTCTCCTGAGTACGGGGATACCACATTTGTGGGACTTTTTAGGAGCCTAGCCACGTACGGGACCCCGGAAACCAAGCACCGCCTTCAGGATTTCTAAGGGCGCAAATTTTTGATTTCACTCCTCACTACCTATCACAGTTTCGAAGGCCATAAAATGCCAAAATAGCACAAAACCCCGCCAAATGACCCCATTTTGGAAAGTAGACACCCCAAGCTATTTACTGAGAGGCATGATTAGGCCATTGAATATTTTATATTTTGCCACAAGTTGCGGGAATATGACAAACTTTATTTTTTTTGCACAAAGTTGTCACTAAATGATATATTGCTCACACATGCCATGGGCATATGTGAAATTACACCCAAAAATACATTCTGCTGCTTCTCCTGAGTACGGGGATACCACATGTGTGGGACTTTTTGGGAGCCGCGTACGGGACCCCAAAAATCAAGCACCGCCTTCAAGGTTTCTAAGGGCATAAATTTTTGATTTCACTCCTCACTACCTATCACAGTTTTGAAGGCCATAAAATGCCAAGATAGCACAAAACCCCCCAAAATGACCCCATTTTGGAAAGTAGACACCCCAAGGAAATTGCTGAGAGGCATGTTGAGCCCATTGAATATTTTTTTTTTGTCCCAAGTGATTGAATAATGACAAAAAGGAAAAAAATAAAAAATGTACAAAAAGTTGTCACTAAATGATATATTGCTCAAACATGCCATGGTTATATGCGGAATTGCACCCCAAAATACATTTGGCTGCTTCTCCTGAGTATGGGGATACCACATGTGTGGGACTTTTTGAGAGCCTAGCCGCATACGGGCCCCCGAAAACCAAGCACCGCCTTCAGGATTTCTAAGGGCACAAAACGGAAAATTTATATCAAATACTTACCGTAATTTTCCTTTCCTGATGGACTCCATGGCAGCCTACGTGTGGGTTAATCCCGCCCCTCATACCTCATAGGACCCTTCTCCCATAAATCTTTGCTTTGGGCCAGAGGCCGTGTTCCATAATTTAGCCTACTCCAGCCACTGGGAGGGAACTCCTGCTGCCATGGAGTAAATCAGGAAAGGAAAATTACGGTAAGTATTTGATATAAATTTTCCGTTTTCCTGACAGACTCCATGGCAGCCTACGTGTGGGAAATAACTAGCCATACACACCCGGGTGGGCAGAGTGCTGGACAAAAGAAAAAAGGTTTAATTGGCACCATCAATAGACAAGATACGTAAACCAAATTAAACAGAAGATAATGAGGCTGGCTCTACGCAGTAGTGTGCCATGAACGTGTTAATTGAAGACCACAAGGCCACCTTGCAAATAACTTCTGGAGGCACGTGACGTGATGCCGCCCATGATGAAGACACTTCTAGTTGAGTGAGCAGTCACCGCTTCTGGAGGCGCCAAGCCCTTGGCTTTATAGGCCCACTGAATGGCCTGAACAATCCCTGCTCCGATAGATCTGGAAGAGGCACGCATTCCCTTATAATTCCTGTGAAAAGAACGAGCAGGTGGTCGGTCTGACGGAAAGAAGCTGTAGCTTCAAGATACTGACTCAGAGCTTTTCCAACATCTAAGGGATAAACACTGGAATCCTCGGTAGATCTGAACGTTGGAAGAGCAATCTCCTGATTGTCATGAAACACAGATGCCACTTTGGGGTTTGAACCCAACATAGGAATTAAAAAGTTTAGAAATGTCTCCTTGCATCCCAGAGAGCTGATTTCAGAGACCCTCTTGGCCGATGTTATAGCCACCAAGAAGACAACTATTAGAGAGAGTCATTTGACAGAAGATTGATCTTCATGTTCCAACTCTCTACCTAAGAAAAAATCCAGGACAAGGGGAAGATCCCAATTAGAAAAACTTGGCTCTGAGGTCTGAGCCTTATTGCTCCTCTGAAAAACTACTGAGTAAGAGGGTGTCTAGCCCAGGAAACACCCGTAAAGGCAGAGATTACAGCAATTTGGACTCGCAGCGAGCTGACTGACAATGAGAGATCCAATCCTGATTGTAAGAAGCCCAGGATATCATGTATCTTTGGGTTATTGCAAGAACCTGCAGTGGAAGAGGTGTAGTCTGAAAACTTTTTCCAAATCCTCTGGTAGACCCTGTTGGTGCCTGTTCTTCTGGCATTTAATATTGTGGAGATGGCTCTACTTGGACAGCCTAGGGCCTCCAACCTTCCCCTCTCAAGAACCAGATCATCAGATGTAGATGGGCCGGGCATGGATGTAGAAATGCCCCTTGTGATAGGAGATCTGGTCTGGAGGGTAGAGGAACTGGGTCCCGGAAGCTGAGTTGCATCAGCAGTGGAAACCATGGCTTGTTTGGCCAGTACGGGACTATTGCCACTATCTCTGCTTCTTCCATCCTGAGCCTCGACAAAAAATGGAGAATGACAGGAACCGGGGGAAAGGCATAGGCCCTGTGGAACCGCCAACGGTCTGTCAGAGCATCTACCCAAAAGCCTGGGAATACCAAGACCTCGTGTAGTATCTCTCTAGTCTGAAGTTACATGGGGAGGCGAACAAGTCTACTTCCGGAATGACTCCCAGGGACAGGACCCACCTGAAGACTTCGGGGGGGGGAAGTCCACTCGTTGTCCAGAGAAACTCTCAACAGAAAATCTGCCTGAACGTTCGGGACTCCAGGGAGATAGACAGCTGTCAGGTTGGCCAGGTTTTTCTGGGCCCAGATCATGATAGGCTCTATTTCCTTTGACAAGGAGAGACTGCGAGTACCCCCCTGTCTCTTGATGTATGCGACTGCCGTTGTGTTGTCCAGTTTTAGGAGGACTGAGTCTCCTGCTGTTAAGTGGTGAAAGGCCTGCAGAGCGCAGAACGCTGCCCGGAGTTCCAGAACATTGGAGACTATCCTGTGAGAGGGAAAATTCCATATGCCTTGGGCTACTTCTGTCAGCCCCTGTTGCTGGCATCTGTAGTGATGGTGACCCAAGACACAGGTGCGATGGAGTGACAATTGAGGAGGTTCCTCTGTTGTAGCCACCAAGGAAAGCTCTCCCGCATGGATGAGGTTATTTGGATAAAGTGATCCCGAAGCCCTGGATTATACTGCTGGAGGAAACCCTTCTGGAAGGGCCGCATTTTCCACTGAGCCCACTTTACCATGGGTGTTGTTGCCACCATGGTGCCAATGATCTTTAGGCATTGAGAGGCTTGGAGATGAGGACGACATTGCAAGCCAAACTCCCGGATCACTGGGATTTTTCCAGGGGTAAAAAGATGGTGCTCTTGATAGCGTTGAAGTGTGCCCTGAGGAATACCAGGGACTGCGTAGGATCCAGATGGCTCTTTTCCAGATTCAGAAGCCAACCAAGCTCGAGTAGAGTGGAGATGACCTGGGATCTGTGGATTAGCAACTGCTCCTTGTCCCGAGACAACAGCAGGTCGTCTAGATCAGTGTTTCTCAACTCCAGTCCTCAAGGCGCACCAACAGGTAATGTTTTTGGGATTTCCTGCAGATGAAACAGCTGTGGTAATTACTAAGGCAGTGAAACTGCTCAAATCACCTGTGCAAATCAATGGAAATCCCAAAAACATGACCTGTTGGTGCGCCTTGAGGACTGGAGTTGAGAAACACTGGTCTAGATAGTGATACAGACGGATACCTCTGGTCCTGATCAGAGCCACGACAGCCAACAAGTTTTGAAAACACACGAGTCGATGTTGTAAGCCCGAAGGGGAGACAGGTGAACTGCAGACGGATTTGATCGACAGCAAAGCGAAGGTATTTCTGGATTTCTGACGCGATCGGAACATGGAAGTAGGCGTCCTTCAGGTCTATAGAGACAAGCCAATCGCCTGGTTGGATTGCTTGACTGATCATGAGTAGTGTCTCCATCTTGAACTTCTCCTTCTAGATAAAAGAATTCAAGTGGGTTAGGTCTATAACTGGCCTCCAGGAGACGTTTTTCTTCAACACCATGAAGAGGGGCGAGTAGACCCCTTAAAGCCTTTTGTCGTCTGGAACTGGAATTGCAGCGCCCTGAGCCACAAGAGAGACAGGAGAATTCGCTTTTTCTCTTCTGAGAGAGGCAAGGATGCCGACTCGCTCTGTTTTAGGCAGGTGCAATATCATAAAGACTTAGGGGATTCTTGTCCACCGGAAGATGCCCCTTTTGAAAACTTCTGGCCTGAAGGCTGTTTTTTTTTTTTTTTTTTTTCTTCCAGGTCTTCTTGAACTCACGGCCAGGCCTATAGTAGCGAGCATTCCTTGCTCGATCTGAACTTTGCCTGGGCTGTGTTCTCTTCTGGTTTAGCAGACAGCGATCCTGGGGAAGGAACCCCGACTTGCCCCCTGTGGCACGGGTGATGGCACTGTCCGATATGTTCCCAAAGAGGGACGAACCCCCAAATGGAATCCTGCACCATGCCTGCTTGGAGGCAGGGTCAGCTACCCATGGGCGCAGCCACAAGGCACGCTTAGCAGTGACAGATGTCAGCATGATCCGAGCCACCAGGCGAATTATGTCTAGGGAAACCCCACGAGAAAAGCCAACGTCAACCTTAGCCCATGAATAGGTGAGCTCCTGGCCAGTTCTTCCGAGATGCTCCTCAGAGAAGCATCTACGTCGTCTGCTCAGACTTCCATCGCTTTAGAAAGGGCTGCGAGAGCTAGAGCTGGTTTGCAGGTCATACCCGCTGTAATGTAGATCCGCTTGAGGTCGGTATAAATTTTCCACTCCAGGCAATCCCTAAAAGGAAACAGTATCCTACAATGGGAGTGTGACGTGCCTCACCATCCTCATTAGGGCTGAGTCAATGAGAGGAGCCGACTCCAGGTGTTTTACATCCTTGCTTTTAAATGGGTACATTTTTGATACCTTCATTAACAGGCAATTCTTCCTTTCAACACCACCCCATTAGTCTGTAATTATTGCGCTGAGTTCACCCAAAAAGGAGAAATTAGGGCGTTCTTTTTTGAGGTGTTTAAAATATTTCCTCTGTTTGGAAGGTGCCTCCACTGGCTTCCATCTCAAAGCTTCTTTGACAGCTTTTGACCAGCTGTGGTACTAGGGCAAATTCAAAACCTGCACCAGGGTCATCTACCTCCACCTCACTGTCTGAGGCTTCAATTGAGGAATGGCTCGACTGTGAAGGGCCTGGAGCCTTGAGATCATCCCTAATAGGGACTGACATAGTGTCGCCAGCAGGGTTGTGGGTATGACCAGAATCCCCTTTACTCAGGGACTCATGGACCACCTTTCTGACCAGTGCTTCCACTTGTTGGTCTCCACCCTCTCTTTCTTATGCGACTTTAGAAAAGCATCGCTTGCAGAGCGATTTGCCTTCAGGAACCTGGGCCCCGCATACCCAGCAGGCTTTCCTCACAGAGCGGCTGGAGTGGCGGTGAGAGTGACGCCCAGAGGTGGTTTTAGACTCCTATCTGTGGTACCTAGATCTAAAGGAAGATCTGACGCCTGGACCTTGAAGAGGAGTGACAACGTTGAGACCTAGGACGGTCTTTGCCGTGCTTTGGTGTTCAGACCTAGAAGAGCTGAGTGAAAAAGAAAGGGTTAAGAGCTCCTGAATGAGTGAACCCAAGCATCACAGGTAGAAAATAAATAAATCCTACCTGCAGCGCAAGGGTTGGCCACAAGAGGGCGGTGACAGATCCATGGCAAGGCAGTTTGAAAGTGAAATGAATCATTAAAGCCTTATGAGAAACAGGCATGAGAGAGCACATAACAAAACATAGCCAGCACCCAGGGAGCCTGCAGCAAACAATTTACCTTGTAAACCAGAGCCCAGTGCCTGGATAAACACTGCATAAGCCTGCAAGTCATCCCAAGTAATAGCTGCTTTGACAGCTATTTAAATCTGCCACCATTAACGATGTCACCGCCCCATAGCGGTTGCCATCCGGTGGCGGCCTATCGCATGCGCGACCGCCGCCATTTTGGCGAAACTGCACCTGCACGAACCAAGCACGGAATCTTCATTCGCGGCTTGCGCATGCGCAGCGACTTCCTAAAACGGCGAGCTGGAACGCAGCTGCGCTCCAGCCGCCGTGGCCACTCACTGGAGCTTGATAGAAAATAAGGAGACACACAAAACACAGAGATACGGCTGCCATATAAAAGGAATATCTTTGTACATTACCACCACCACGGCACGATCCGGACCAGAACCTGGGACTGGGGAGCTGTTCGCTCGACCCACCGCACGATCGGTAGTTTACAAAGCCTCCCGCTAATAGCTGGGACGTTTGGCCATATTGCCGCTTGCCTGCCAATGGCCAGGTTAGTAAGCTCTTCATGGTATCACATCATATCGCCCATGTCCACCTGCTAATAGCTAGGATTGCTGGACTGCAGAGAGGAACACCGCTAACCACCAACGTATCGCCGTGCACACCGCCAGGCCTGGATTACAGGAAAACTTCATGAAAAGGTAAGACTATATCTTGGTCCTAGGAGGAGGACAAAAAAAGGAACACGGCCTCTGGCCCAGAGCAAAGATTTATGGGAGAAGGGTCCTATGAGGTATGAGGGGCGGGATTAACCCACACGTAGGCTGCCATGGAGTCTGTCAGGAAATTTTTGATTTCACTCCTTACTACCTATCACAGTTTTGAAGGCCATAAAATGCCAAGATAGCCCAAAACCCCCACAAATGACCCCATTTTGGAAAGTAGACACCCCAAGCTATTTGCCGAGAGGCATGGTGAGTATTTTACAGCTCTCATTTGTTTTTGAAAATGAAGAAAGACATATTTTTTTTTTTTCTTTTTTCAATTTTTAAAACTTTGTGACAAAAAGCGAGATCTGCAAAATACTCAACATACCTCTCAGCAAATAGCTTGGGGTGTCTACTTTCCAAAATGGGGTCATTTGGGGGGGTTTGTGCCATCTGGGCATTCCATGGCCTCCGAAACTGTGATAGGCAGTGAGGAGTGAAATCAAAAATTTACACCCATAGAAATCCTGAAGGCGGTGCTTGGTTTTCGGGGTCCTGTACGCGGCTAGGCTCCCAAAAAGTCTCACACATGTGGTATCCCCGTACTCAGGAGAAGCAACAAAATGTATTTTGGGATGCAATTCCACATATAACCATGGCATGTTTGAGCAATATATAATTTAGTGACAACTTTTTGTACATTTTTTTTTTTTCTTTTTGTCATTATTCAATCACTTGGGACAAAAAAAAAAATATTCAATGGGCTCAACATGCCTCTCAGCAAATAGCTTGAGGTGTCTACTTTCCAAAATGGGGTCATTTGGGGGGGTTTTGAACTGTCCTGGCATTTTATGCACAACATTAGGAAGCTTATGTCACACATCATCCACTCTTCTAACCACTTGAAGACAAAGCCCTTTCTGACACTTTTTGTTTACATGAAAACATATATTTTTTTGCAAGAAAATTATGTTGAACCCCCAAACATTATATATATTTTTAAAGCAAAGGCCCTACAGATTAAAATAGTGGGTGTTGCATTTTTTTTTCCACACAGTATTTGCGCAGCGATTTTTCAAACGCATTTTTTGGGCGAAAAAACACACTTTTTTTTATTTTTAATGCACTAAAAAACACTATATTGCCCAAATGTTTGATGAAATAAAAAAGATGATCTTAGGCCGAGTACATGGATACCAAACACGACATGCTTTAAAATTGCGCACAAACGCGCAGCGGCGAGAAACTACATTCATTTTTAAAAGCATTTAAAAGCCTTTACAGGTTACCACGTTAGATTTACAGAGGAGGTCTACTGCTACAATTACTGCCCTCGATCTGACCTTCGCGGTGATACCTCACATGCATGATGCAATTGCTGTTTACATATGACGCTAGACCAACGCTTGCGTTCGCATTTGCGCAAGAGCAGGGGGGGACAGCGGTGCTTTTTTTTTTTTTTTTTTTTTTTATTATTTATTTTGCTTTTTTATTTTATTTTTAAACTGTTCCTTCCATATTTTTTTTTTTTCTTATCATTTTTATTGTTATCTCAGGGAATGTAAATATCCCCTATGATAGCAATAAGTAGTGACAGGTACTCTTTTTTTGAAAAAAAATGGGGGGTTAGACCCTAGATCTTTCCTCTGCCCTCAAAGCATCTGACCACACCAAGATCGGTGTGATAAAATGCTTTCCGAATTTCCCAATGGCGCTGTTTATATCCGGGGGGGGGGCATTCCCTCCCACTGCTTGTAAAAGCAGTCTAGAGGCTAATAATCTGCTAGAATTGCTTTTACATGAAAGCCGGCCACTGGCTGAAAAGAATGATACCAAGATGATACCTAAACCTGCAGGCATCATTCTGGTATAAACATTCAAAATCCAGCAACATACCAGTACGTTGCTGGTCCTTGTTGGACATGTATTGTAATCTTTTTTTTTCATGCAGCCTATTGGCTGAACGAAAAAAAGAGATTGATCAGTGGGTATGCCCACCATTAGAATACCTCCCTTCATCCACCCACTTCTAATGATGGGCATATATGCCGAAGCATGGGGGCATCCTCCCGCAAAAAAGTTATGCCGCGTACACACGGTCTGACTTTTCCACGGGCAAGCCTTCGTCGGAATTTCGACCGTATGTACGCGACATAAAAGGTTATGCCGCGTACACACGGTCAAACTTTTCCACGGGCAAGCCTCCGTCGGAATTTCGACCGTATATACGCGGCATTAGGAGCAAAATCGCTCCTCCGCCCCTGCTGCCCCCATGCTTCGGCATATATGCTCTTTTTTTAACTGTGGTGGTGAAATCACCTCCTACAGCGTTGGAGTCACGGCTTTATGTATCGTGGGAGCAAACGCTGTTGCTGTCAAGATAAATAAATCCGCGATGCAACTGAATGGCGTACCTGCTAAGCAAATGATGGTTAACATTAAAACAAAGTAACATTACAGTACAACAGTAAGACCTTACCATACCATACCTGCAAAGCAAATACCAAAACAAAACCTAGTAAAAAAGAAAAAACATTTTTAACGCAACCTGTGCCTAAAATATATATATGCTGAAGCATGGGGGCATCCTCCCGCAAAAAAGTTATGCCGCGTACACACGGTCGGACTTTTCCACGGGCAAGCCTTTGTCTAAATTTCGACCGTATGTACGCGGCATAAAAGGTTATGCCGCGTACACACGGTCGAACTTTTCCACGGGCAAGCCTCCGTCGGAATTTCGACCGTATATACGCGGCATTAGGAGCAAAATCGCTCCTCCGCCCCTGCTGCCCCCATGCTTCGGCATATATGCTCTTTTTTTTTAACTGTGGTGGTGAAATCACCTCCTACAGCACTGGAGTCACGGCTTTATGTATCGTGGGAGCAAACGCTGTTGCTGTCAAGATAAATAATTCCGCGCTGCAGTTGAATGGCGCACCTGAAAACAAAAAATGACATACCTGAAAAGCAAGCATGATAAAACATTGCAGAATGGAATACAGTAAAAAAGAGCAGAACAATAGAGAGAAAATAGAGAGAGCGAGAGAGAACAATAAAATGACAACTATTTTTGGTTTTTTTATTTTATATTTTTTCTGTGTTTTTGTTTTTTACGTTTTTTTTTCTTTTTTACACTTTTTTTTTTAAACTTTAACAACTGTAATGGTTCAGGTCTCTCAAAATGTAATGGCATCTTGGGAGACCCTGTGTAAGTGTGTCCTAGTCTGTGAAATGCTGTACCCTACGCTAAAACTTCACTTTTGAGTGGTAGCGTTCAAAACATTCACCAAGGCAAAGACCAGGTTTGTCAGGACAGAGTGGACAATAATAACGGGTGTCACGCCTAAATCCGCGCTTGCTACAGACACGACATCTTTTTTGGGGGGCTCGTTGGGTAGGGGTACTCGGGAGGAGATGCGTATAATGCCTCTCATGCAGCCGGCTTACTGCATTTGGTAGGGGATGGTGAGGTGCAGAACCGCCTGGATACAGGAGTTCTGTGACTATCTCATCCTGGAATTTTAGAAGAGATAAAGTCCCGCCTGAAGCTCTGTATAGCACATGAGCGTTCAGCAAAGCCAATTGGAATAAGGATAGAGACACTTTTTTGTACAAGTGTCTCGCCTTACGGTCAATTAGATACGGCGCCATCAACTGGTCGTTGAGGTCCACCCCTCCCATATTTTTGTTATATTCGTGGACACAGAGGGGTTTCTCCACAACACCAGTCACCGTACGAATTTGGACTGTCATGTCTGCATGAAGGGAGGTAAGAAGGAAAACATTCTTATTGTCCCTCCACTTCATAGCGAGCAAGTTATTACACTTTACGCAGGCTCTCTCCCCCAGCCTAAGACGGGCATCTACAAGCCGCTGGGGAAAGCCCCGGCGATTAGGTCGCACGGTGCCACATGCTCCAATCTGATGATCAAACAACTGACTAAACAGTGGCACGCTCGTGTAATAATTGTCCACATACAAGTGGTACCCCTTTCCGAATAAGGGTGACACCAAGTTCCACACTATCTTGCCAGCGCTCCCTATGTAATCCGGGCAGTTGACCGGCTCAACCTGACTATCTTTTCCCTCTGTGAGGGGGTTAACTCGGTAGCGGGTGTGTGTGACCCCCTGGTTGGGCTCCCCACACAAAAACAGGGCCAGCAGACGGAGGTTGTGGTTTTCAAAATCAAAAGGTGCGGTTTATTTTTCTATGTACAGTGACAAAACACAGCAAAGCCAAAAAGAAACATAAACAAAATAAATCCTGGTCAGTTTGACCTCTGACTAAACATGCAGGTTTCCTAAACTAACAACTGGGATCAGCCTGGTGCTGTCCTAGTCCCTAAGTCCCTGGTTTAGTAAAAGTCCAAACAAATAGCCACACAGGCTTTGCCTCACCGCACAGGGGTTCACTCTCCCTAGACAGTCCACACAGGTCTGGTTCCAGGCATGAGCTAACACCTAATGAATCTGGGAGTTCTTATAGAGGCCTAAATGAGCTGACAAGCTTCAGCTGGTCTCATCAACTCCCTGCCTCACGACGCCCAGCACTCTCCCTAGAGGTATGAGTCATTCATGAGCCCACTAGCCTCAGCTGGGCTTCATCAACTCCCTAGTTGTATAAGTCGGCATAAAGCCTGAATCTGGGAGAAATATATCTACCCCCCTGGATGCAACCAGGTGACTTTACCTTCCTGCTGTCACATACCCCCCCCTCTTGTTTTAACCTTGGGGTTGGAACACCAGCAATCAGGCATTCATGTACTCGAGACAAAGCATCCACATTCCCCATTTGAACGCCAGGGCGATGCTTTACTGTGAAGTTGAATTCCTGTAGGGCCAGGAACCACCTATTCACTCTTCTATTTGTCTCCTTGTTTTGAGCCATCCACTTTAACGGAGCGTGATCCGTAACCATGTCAAAGTGCCTACCTAGCAGATAGTACCGAAGGGAATCTAGAGCCCACTTCACCGCTAAACACTCCTTTTCAACGGTGGCGTAATTTACCTCATGGGACTTCAACTTCCTGCTGAGGTAAATGACTGGGTGCTCTTCCCCGTTCCAGACCTGGGACAATACTGCTCCTAACCCCACATCTGACGCATCACTTTGTACGACAAAGTCTTTAGAGAAGTCGGGTGAGTACAGCACTGGCTGGCTACATAAGGCTTGTTTCAAGAATTGGAATGCTGCCTCCGCCTCGGGGGTCCATTTAATCATGACCGACCCTTTCCCTTTCGTCAGGTTGGTTAGGGGCACAGCCTTAGAAGCAAAGTGGGGAATGAAGCGCCGATAATAACCCGCGATTCCCAGAAAGGCTCCTACCTGCTTCTTGCTGTTGGGACGTGGCCAACTCTGGATGGCCTCGACTTTGTTGAGTTGGGGTTTTATTACTCCCCTGCCAATGGTGTACCCAAGATATTTGGCCTCCTCCTGCCCAATGGTACACTTCTTGGGGTTAGCCGTAAACCCCGCTTCCCGGATAGAGTCTAGGACTGCTTGCACTTTTGGCAGATGTGAGGCCCAATCTGTGCTATGGACAATTACGTCATCCAGGTAAGCCGCAGCATACTTCCGATGGGGCCTCAGTATCTGGTCCATTTTCCGCTGGAATGTGGCCGGCGCATTCTGTAACCCGAACGGCATTCTCTTATATTGGAACGCCCCGTCTGGGGTTACAAATGCGGTTTTCTCTTTGGCCGACTTGGCCAGGGGAATTTGCCAATACCCTTTTGTGAGGTCAAGAGTCGTCATGTATCGGGCTGTTCCCAGCCGGTCGATCAACTCATCTATACGTGGCATGGGGTAGGTGTCAAATTTTGTAACTTTGTTCAACTGACGAAAATCGTTACAAAATCGCCAGCTCCCATCCGGTTTAGGTACCAACACAATGGGACTAGACCAATCACTTTGGGACTCCTCTATCACCCCTAAGTTCAGCATTTTCTGTACTTCCTCCCGTATTGCCTCCCGTCGGGCCTCTGGGATCCGATAGGGTTTTAACTTCACCCTTTCACCGGGCGGGGTAATAATATCATGCTCTACCCCAGATGTTTGTCCCGGCAGCTCAGAGAACACCTCCTTGTTGCGAAGCACAAACTCCTTAACCTCCTGTTGTTGGGGTTGTGACAAGGTGGCTGCTATTCCAACCTCCGGAATCACGCAACCAGTTTGAGCTGGTGACCAAGTTTCTGCGACTAGGGACTCTCTATCCCTCCAGGCTTTCAACAGATTAACGTGATATATCTGTTCGGGCTTTCGCCTTCCTGGTTGTCTGACCTTGTAATTCACTTCGCTCACTTTTTCCATTATCTCGTAGGGGCCTTGCCATTTGGCAAGGAATTTACTTTCAACCGTAGGGACAAGTACCAATATCCTATCCCCCGGGGAAAAGGTACGGGTCTTTGCTCCACGGTTGTACACTCTCTGCTGTGCCAACTGCGCTTGGGCCAAATGTTCCTTCACGATGGGCATTACCTGTGCAATTCGATCTTGCATCAGGGCGACATGCTCAATCACACTCCTGTGGGGAGAACTCTCACTTTCCCAAGTTTCCTTGGCAATATCCAACAGCCCTCTTGGGTGTCTCCCATACAGTAACTCAAAGGGGGAGAATCCCGTAGAGGATTGGGGCACCTCCCTAATAGCAAACATCAAATAAGGAAGTAGACAGTCCCAATCCTTTCCATCTCTATCCACCACTTTCTTCAACATTTGTTTTAGGGTTTTGTTGAATCTTTCAACCAGCCCATCGGTTTGGGGGTGATACACAGATGTACGCAATTGCGTCACTTTGAGCAATTTACACAGCTCTTTCATAACCCGGGACATAAAGGGTGTACCTTGGTCCGTAAGCAGTTCTTTACAAATACCCACCCGGCTAAAAACAAGAGATAGCTCTTTGGCTATGGTTTTGGCCGAGGTATTTCTGAGAGGGATCGCTTCTGGATAACGGGTGGCATAGTCCATTATAACCAATATGTACTGGTGCCCCCTAGCGGACTTGATTATAGGACCTACCAAATCCATTGCGATTCTCTCAAACGGGACCTCAATGATGGGTAGAGGGACCAGCGGGCTACGGAAATGTGGCATCGGGGCCGACCTCTGACACACAGGGCAGGAGGAACAATAATTTTCTATGTCCTTCATCACCCCAGGCCAATAGAATCTCTGTAATACCCTCTCTCGGGTTTTCTCTGTCCCCAGATGACCTCCAAGAATGTGCCCATGGGCCAACTCCAACACCAACTTCCTGTAAGGTTTGGGCACCACAAGCTGCTCAACGGTTTCTTCTGCCCTTTTTGCCACCCGATACAGTAGGTCCTTCTCTACGCTGAAGTATGGGTAAGTGCAGGTATTATCTGGGTTCACTAACTCGCCATCTATTTCCACTACGTTTTCCCGTGCCTTTATTAGGGCGGGGTCTTTTAACTGTTCTGTGGCAAAATTTTCCCTGTGAACCTCCAGATCAGAAAACTCCACAGACGGTAGGTTTTCGTCTGAGGAGGTGGGCTCCTCTCCAGTTTCTTGAGTCTCCCCTGCCAATACTGACAAGGGAAATTCTGGAGAGTCCTCACCACTCTCAGAGGAGTTCTGGCTATCACATTCCTGGTACATAGGGGCACCAGTGGGGGGCTCAGGATCATCCCACAGTTCCCAGAACTTCGGAAAATCCCTTCCCACAATGGCATCATGCGGTAATTGAGATACTAACCCCACTGGATGAGAGAGGGTACCTTTGGGGGTCTCGAAACACACTGTAGTCACTGGATACTCTCGGGTGTCCCCATGCACACAAATAACAGCTACCTTGCTATTCCCAGAGACCTCTGTTTTAACTAATTCAGCCTTTATCAGGGTCACAAGGCTACCTGAATCCAGTAATACCACAACATTTCTACCATTAATACACATTTTGCATAAATGTTTCTCAGTTCCCCGAATGGCAGTGCATGCGACTGTCGCACACAGCGACTGACGTCTGTCCATCAGAAAGTCACATTGCATGGGTTCCTCCACAACCGGGCAATTTGCTGCAATATGTCCCGCTTGCCGGCAGCGGTAGCAAACAATCCATTTGGCTGCCTCTTGAGCCCCTGACTTCCCAGGCTGTTCTCGCCAAACTTTGGGTAGAGCTCCCACCCTCTCACTCTCTCCACCCTCACCCCTTGGAATCCTCTTATCCGCCCCTGGGGATGGTCTGGTCTTAGGGTGGAAAGTCCGAGAGTCTCTGGAAGAGGCCGTCAGGTTCTCTGTAGCCAAGTATTTCTCTACACGATCCACAAGACCACCGGCCGTCTCTGGGTCTCCATGGCTTACCCACTTTTGGATGGCAGTAGGAAGAGCTCTCAAAAACCGATCCATTACAACACGTTCCACAATCTCTGGTGCGGACAAAGTCTCTGGCTGTAGCCACTTCCTGCTCAGGTGAATGAGATCATACATTTGAGACCTGGGGGGTTTTCCAAGCTGGAAAGTCCAGTTATGCACACGCTGAGCCCGGACAGCCAGGGTGACACCCAGCCTTGCCAATATTTCAGCTTTTAGCATCACATAGTCTTTTGCTTGGTCAGGCTCTAGGTCATAGTAAGCCTTCTGTGATTCACCAGTTAACAGAGGAGCCACCAGTCCAGCCCACTGCTCCTCAGGCCACTTTTCTCTTTCAGCAGTCCTTTCAAATGTGGTCAAAAATACCTCTGGATCATCCTCTCCAGTCATTTTTGTCAATAAACGACTCACCCCAAAGGACGCGGTATTAGTGGGACGGCTTTCCTCACTGGTCTGCGGACGTTGCTGCATTACTGCTTCCATTTGTTGTAGTCTCTGCTCTTGCTTCTGTAACAGGTCTATGAAGCGGGCCTCAGATTGCTGCTGGGCTTGTTGATGAGCTTGCTGCTGGGCTGCAAGGCTCCTTTGCAAACCTGCATTTGTCTGCTGTTGATTGGCATTTGCTAGAGCCAGCTGTTTCAGTATCTCCTCCATGCTGGCTTAAAAAAAACTGCCACTGGTTCTCCACCAACTGTGAGGGGGTTAACTCGGTAGCGGGTGTGTGTGACCCCCTGGTTGGGCTCCCCACACAAAAACAGGGCCAGCAGACGGAGGTTGTGGTTTTCAAAATCAAAAGGTGCGGTTTATTTCTCTATGTACAGTGACAAAACACAGCAAAGCCAAAAAGAAACATAAACAAAATAAATCCTGGTCAGTTTGACCTCTGACTAAACATGCAGGTTTCCTAAACTAACAACTGGGATCAGCCTGGTGCTGTCCTAGTCCCTAAGTCCCTGGTTTAGTAAAAGTCCAAACAAATAGCCACACAGGCTTTGCCTCACCGCACAGGGGTTCACTCTCCCTAGACAGTCCACACAGGTCTGGTTCCAGGCATGAGCTAACACCTAATGAATCTGGGAGTTCTTATAGAGGCCTAAATGAGCTGACAAGCTTCAGCTGGTCTCATCAACTCCCTGCCTCACGACGCCCAGCACTCTCCCTAGAGGTATGAGTCATTCATGAGCCCACTAGCCTCAGCTGGGCTTCATCAACTCCCTAGTTGTATAAGTCGGCATAAAGCCTGAATCTGGGAGAAATATATCTACCCCCCTGGATGCAACCAGGTGACTTTACCTTCCTGCTGTCACACCTCATAAACCATAAAGCTCCATACATAGCCTGTTGCCCTGTCACAGCACTTATAGAGCTTGACCCCGTATCTGGCACGCTTGCTGGGAAGGTACTGCTTGAAAGCCAAGCGGCCAGAAAATTTAATCAGGGACTCATCAACGCAGACAGCTTGATCGGGAATAAACAAGGCTGCAAAACGTTCGTTGAAGTGGTTTATGAGGGGCCGAATTTTATAGAGCCGGTCGTATTCAGGGTCCCCACGTGGACGACAAAGTTCATTGTCGTTGAAGTGCATGAACCGCAAAATCTGCTCGTATCGTTTCCTGGGCATGGAGGCAGAGAACACGGGCATGTGGTCAATTTGGTGCGTGGACCAATAAGCATGCAATGACGGGAATTTATGTGTGCCCATGTTGAGGGAAAGGCCCAGAAAGGTCTTAAATTCGGAAACCGTAATTGGTTTCCAATCTTTGGCAATGGAAGGCAACTGGGGATTAGCGGCGATGAATTGACCAGCATATAAATTACTCTGGTCCACAATAGATCTATAGAGATCTTCCGTGAAAAACAGCGAATAATAATCGATTGGCATAAAATCAGCTGTTTCCACCTGAATACCGGGTTGGGCAGTGAATGGGGGAAGTACGGGTTCTGCAGAAGTGGTGGGGACCCAATCAGGATAGGCGAATTCTGCAGGAAGAGCACTATGGGTACGACGGGCCTGCCTTTGTCTTCCTATTGGTGGCAGCGGGACACTACTTGTGCTTGCCACCTCGCCAGCTTGAACTGCACTTATGGGACTCGCCACGTCACCACGTGATACTGCAGTGCTGGATGTACGCCCAGGCTGTACTAGGCCGCTGGTGCTTGCCAATTCACCAGAAGGAATAGCGGCGCTAGTACTCCTCTGCTCCATGATACGAGAGCCCTGCGGTTCTTGCTCCTCAACAACCTCAGAAGATCGGGATCGGGTACGCCTGACCTTAGCAGGGACCTCAACTTCGTCGTCAGAGCTATCTGACGTGGGGCCGCTGACGTCACTTCACTGTCTTCTACGGGAAGATATTCTGAGCCTGAATCTGACAGATACGTGACCTCCTCTTCACTATCTGTCATGCTCAGAATCTCGTAGGCCTCTTTACTAGTGTACCTTCGACTTGCCATTTTGGGCTCTAAATTTAGGGGTTGTGAGGGTGAGAGCCCCTGGCTTAGAAGAAATGTGTTTGAAATGGACACAGGACTCTCAAAGAAGTGTGAGGGGGTTAGCTCGGCAGCGGGTGTGTGTGACCCCCGGGATGGGCTCCCCAGACAAAAACAGGCCCAGCAAACGGAGGTTGTGGTTTTCAAAATCAAAAAGGTGCGGTTTATTTTCTATTTACAGTGACAAAACACAGCAAAGCAAAAGAAACATAAATAAAATAAATCCTGGTCAACTTGACCTCTGACTAAACATACAGGTTTCCTAACTAACAACTGGGATCAGCCTAGTGCTGTCCTAGTCCCTAAGTCCCTGGTTTTAAATGTCCAAGCAAATAGCCACACAGGCTTTTTCTCACCGCACAGGGGTTCACTCTCCCTAGACAGTCCACACAGGTCTGGTTCCAGGCATGAGCTAACATCTGATGAAGCTGGGAGTTCTTATAGAGGCCTAAATGAGCTGACAAGGTTCAGCTGGTCTCCTCATCTCTGTCTGCACGATGCCCCACACTCTCCCTAGAGGTATGAGTCATCCATGAGCCCACTAGCCTTATACAACTCTCCACCTAGTTGTATAAGTCGGCGTAAAGCCTGAATCTGGGCGAAATATATCTACCCCCCTGGATGCAACCAGGTGACTTTACCTTCCTGTTGTCACATACCCCCCCCCTCTTGTTTTAACCTCGGGGTTGGAACACCAGCAATCAGGCATTCATGTACTCGAGACAAAGCATCCACATTCCCCATTTGAACGCCAGGGCGATGCTTTACTGTGAAGTTGAATTCCTGGAGGGCCAGGAACCACCTATTCACTCTTCTATTTGTTTCCTTGTTTTGAGCCATCCACTTTAACGGAGCGTGATCCGTAACCATGTCAAAGTGCCTACCTAGCAGGTAGTACCGAAGGGAATCTAGAGCCCACTTCACCGCTAAACACTCCTTTTCAACGGTGGCGTAATTTACCTCATGGGACTTCAACTTCCCGCTGAGGTAAATGACTGGGTGCTCTTCCCCGTTCCAGACCTGGGACAATACTGCTCCTAACCCCACATCTGACGCATCACTTTGTACGACAAAGTCTTTAGAGAAGTCGGGTGAGTACAACACTGGCTGGCTACATAAGGCTTGTTTCAAGAATTGGAATGCTGCCTCAGCCTCGGGGGTCCATTTAATCATGACCGACCCTTTCCCCTTCGTCAGGTTGGTTAGGGGCACAGCCTTAGAAGCAAAGTGGGGAATGAATCGCCGATAATACCCAGCGATTCCCAGAAAGGCTCGTACCTGCTTCTTGCTGTTGGGACGTGGCCAACTCTGGATGGCCTCGACTTTGTTGAGTTGGGGTTTTATTACTCCCCTCCCAATGGTGTATCCAAGATATTTGGCCTCCTCCTGCCCAATGGTACACTTCTTGGGGTTAGCCGTAAACCCCGCTTCCCGAACAGAGTCCAGGACTGCTTGCACTTTTGGCAGATGTGAGGCCCAATCTGTGCTATGGACAATTACGTCATCCAGGTAAGCCGCAGCATACTCCCGATGGGGCCTCAGCATCTGGTCCATTTTCCGCTGGAATGTGGCCGGCGCATTCTGTAACCCGAACGGCATTCTTTTATATTGGAACGCCCCGTCTGGGGTTACAAATGCGGTTTTCTCTTTGGCCGACTTGGCCAGGGGGATTTGCCAATACCCTTTTGTGAGGTCAAGAGTCGTCATGTATCGGGCTGTTCCCAGCCGGTCGATCAACTCATCTATACGTGGCATGGGGTAGGTGTCAAATTTTGTAACTTTGTTCAACTGACGAAAATCGTTACAAAATCGCCAGCTCCCATCCGGTTTAGGCACCAACACAATGGGACTAGACCAATCACTTTGGGACTCCTCTATCACCCCTAAGTTCAGCATTTTCTGTACTTCCTCCCGTATTGCCTCCCGTCGGGCCTCTGGGATCCGATAGGGTTTTAACTTCACCCTTTCACCGGGCGGGGTAATGATGTCATGCTCTACCCCAGATGTTTGTCCCGGCAGCTCAGAGAATACCTCCTTGTTGCGAAGCACAAACTCCTTAACCTCCTGTTGTTGGGGTTGTGACAAGGTGGCTGCTATTCCAACCTCAGGAATCACGCAACCAGTTTGAGCTGGTGACCAAGTGTCTGCGACTAGGGACTCTCTATCCCTCCAGGCTTTCAACAGATTAACGTGATAGATCTGTTCGGGCTTTCGCCTTCCTGGTTGTCTGACCTTGTAATTCACTTCGCTCACTTTTTCCATTATCTCATAGGGGCCTTGCCATTTGGCAAGGAATTTACTTTCAACCGTAGGGACAAGTACCAGTATCCTATCCCCCGGGAAAAAGGTACGGGTCTTGGCTCCACGGTTGTACACTCTCTGCTGTGCTAACTGCGCTTGGGCCAAATGTTCCTTCACGATGGGCATTACCTGTGCAATTCGGTCTTGCATCAGGGCGACATGCTCAATCACACTCCTGTGGGGAGAACTCTCACTTTCCCAAGTTTCCTTGGCAATATCCAACAGCCCTCTTGGGTGTCTCCCATACAGTAACTCAAAGGGGGAGAATCCCGTAGAGGATTGGGGCACCTCCCTAATAGCAAACATCAGATAAGGAAGTAGACAGTCCCAATCCTTTCCATCTCTATCCACCACTTTCTTCAACATTTGTTTTAGGGTTTTGTTGAATCTTTCAACCAGCCCATCGGTTTGGGGGTGATACACAGATGTACGTAATTGCGTCACTTTGAACAATTTACACAGCTCCTTCATAACCCGGGACATAAAGGGTGTACCTTGGTCCGTAAGCAGTTCTTTACAAATACCCACCCGGCTAAACACAAGAGATAGCTCTTTGGCTATGGTCTTGGCCGAGGTATTTCGGAGAGGGATCGCTTCTGGATAACGGGTGGCATAGTCCATTATAACTAATATGTACTGGTGCCCCCTAGCGGACTTGATTATAGGCCCTACCAAATCCATGGCGATCCTCTCAAACGGGACCTCAATGATGGGTAGAGGGACCAGCGGGCTACGGAAATGTGGCATCGGGGCCGACATCTGACACACAGGGCAGGAGGAACAATAATTTTCTATGTCCTTCATCACCCCCGGCCAATAGAATCTCTGTAATACCCTCTCTCGGGTTTTCTCTGTCCCCAGATGACCTCCAAGAATGTGCCCATGGGCCAACTCCAACACCAACTTCCTGTAAGGTTTGGGCACCACAAGCTGCTCAACGGTTTCTTCTGCCCTTTTTGCCACCCGATACAGTAGGTCCTTCTCTACGCTGAAGTATGGGTAAGTGCAGGTATTATCTGGGTTCACTAACTCGCCATCTATTTTCACTACGTTTTCCCGTGCCTTTATTAGGGCGGGGTCTTTCAACTGTTCTGTGGCAAAGTTTTCCCTGTGAACCTCAAGATCAGAAAACTCCACAGACGGTAGGTTTTCGTCTGAGGAGGTGGGCTCCTCTCCAGTTTCTTGAGTCTCCCCTGCCAATACTGATAAGGGAAATTCCGGAGAGTCCTCACCACTCTCAGGGGAGTTCTGGCTATCACATTCCTGGTACATAGGGGCACCAGTGGGGGGCTCAGGATCATCCCACAGTTCCCAGAACTTCGGAAAATCCCTTCCCACAATGGCGTCATGCGGTAACTGAGATACTAAGCCCACTGGATGAGAGAGGGTACCTTTGGGGGTCTCGAAACACACTGTAGTCACTGGATACTCTCGGGTGTCCCCATGCACACAAATAACAGCTACCTTGCTATTCCCAAAGACCTCTGTTTTAACTAACTCAGCCTTTATCAGGGTCACAAGGCTACCTGAATCCAGCAATACCACAACATTTCTACCATTAACACACATTTTGCATAAATGTTTCTCAGTTCCTCGAATGGCAGTGCATGCGACTGTCGCACACAGCGACTGACGTCTGCCCGTCAGAAAGTCACACTGCATGGGTTCCTCCACAACCGGGCAATTGGCTGCAATATGTCCCGCTTGCCGGCAGCGGTAGCAAACGATCCTTCTTGCCGCCTCTTGAGCCGCTGATTTCCCAGGCTGTTCTCGCCAAACTTGGGGTAGAGCTCCCACCCTCTCAGTCTCTCCACCCTCACCCCTTGGAATCCTCTTATCCGCCCCTGGGGATGGTCTGGTCTTAGGGTGGAAAGTCCGAGTGTCTCTGGAAGAGGCCGTCAGGTTCTCTGTAGCCAAGTATTTCTCTACCCGATCCACAAGTTTACCGGCCGTTTCTGGGTCTCCATGGCTTACCCACTTTTGGATGGCAGTAGGAAGAGCTCTCAAAAACCGATCCATTACAACACGTTCCACAATCTTTGGTGCGGACAAAGTCTCTGGCTGTAGCCACTTTCTGCTCAGGTGAATGAGATCATACATTTGAGACCTGGGGGGTTTTCCAAGCTGGAAAGTCCAGTTATGCACACGCTGAGCCCGGACAGCCTGGGTGACACCCAGCCTTGCCAAAATTTCAGCTTTTAGCATCACATAGTCTTTTGCTTGGTTAGGCTCTAGGTCATAGTAAGCTTTCTGCGATTCACCAGTTAACAGAGGAGCCACCAGTCCAGCCCACTGCTCCTCAGGCCACTTTTCTCTTTCAGCGGTCCTTTCAAATGTGGTCAAAAATACCTCTGGATCATCCTCTCCAGTCATTTTTGTCAATAAACGACTCACCCCAAAGGACGCGGTATTAGTGGGACGGCTTTCCTCACTGGTCTGCGGACGTTGCTGCATTACTGCTTCCATTTGTTGTAGTCTCTGCTCTTGCTTCTGTAACAGGTCTATGAAGCGGGCCTCAGATTGCTGCTGGGCTTGTTGCTGAGCTTCCAGACTCTGTTGGTGAGCTTGCTGCTGGGCTGCAAGGCTCTGTTGATGAGCTTGCTGCTGGGCTGCAAGGCTCCTTTGCAAACCTGCATTTGTCTGCTGTTGATTGGCATTTGCTAGAGCCAGCTGTTTCAGTATCTCCTCCATGCTGGCTTAAAAAAAAACTGCCACTGGTTCTCCACCAACTGTGAGGGGGTTAGCTCGGCAGCGGGTGTGTGTGACCCCCGGGATGGGCTCCCCAGACAAAAACAGGCCCAGCAAACGGAGGTTGTGGTTTTCAAAATCAAAAAGGTGCGGTTTATTTTCTATTTACAGTGACAAAACACAGCAAAGCAAAAGAAACATAAATAAAATAAATCCTGGTCAACTTGACCTCTGACTAAACATACAGGTTTCCTAACTAACAACTGGGATCAGCCTAGTGCTGTCCTAGTCCCTAAGTCCCTGGTTTTAAATGTCCAAGCAAATAGCCACACAGGCTTTTTCTCACCGCACAGGGGTTCACTCTCCCTAGACAGTCCACACAGGTCTGGTTCCAGGCATGAGCTAACATCTGATGAAGCTGGGAGTTCTTATAGAGGCCTAAATGAGCTGACAAGGTTCAGCTGGTCTCCTCATCTCTGTCTGCACGACGCCCCACACTCTCCCTAGAGGTATGAGTCATCCATGAGCCCACTAGCCTTATACAACTCTCCACCTAGTTGTATAAGTCGGCGTAAAGCCTGAATCTGGGCGAAATATATCTACCCCCCTGGATGCAACCAGGTGACTTTACCTTCCTGCTGTCACAGAAGCTATTTGAGAAGTTCCAGCAAAAGATTGCTAAGCAGAGAAAACTATGCTTTAAGTTTTCTCTGGATTTTGTAAGTCTGGATTGGGGCTGGAAACTTGAAGACTTCAAAGTGCATTGGGAGGGATGGAGTCTTCAGTCATGTGTCCAGGTTTTCTAGGAGCTCTGCAGGTTGAGTGTGTGGCCAGGTGCACACACTCGTTATAAGGCAGAGCTGAACATAGCTCAGTGTGGGTGGAAAAGGAGTTGGTGTTACAGCAGTTGCTGGAAGGAAGTGTGCTACTGAAAAAGAACTCAGGCAACATCCTTAACACGGTTCTCCATGTGGGAGAGGTTCCAGGTCAGTAGACTGAGAGGGTTGGGCCAGCTGACAGAGTCGAGGAGACTATAGCTGAGACAACTGGAGGAGAGTCTTGGGGACCAGAGGGGACTGTAAGTCTTGGAGGAGTGTGGAAGCCTGGAGTGCCAGGAGAGCCCTTCCTAGAGGCCAGGAGTGGGCCTGTGCAGCAAGGAACTGCGCCCAAGACTGAGCGAGCCTTAAGAGCCAGGTGGATTGGCATTTTCATGTGTTAATGTTTTTGGGAGAAGAACCCCTGTGTGGGAAACCAAATACATGTTTGAACTTTACTTTCTGTTTCTTTCAATAAAAGTGGGCTACCGCGCCCTTAAACCTTAGTTCCTGTTGGCTGTGAACTCATCTACAATGCATCTATCACTGAGCTAAACATCCCCCGATGTTACAGGTTACACTAGTAAGATTCACAGGAAAAAAAGCACCCGACTGTCGTCAGCAAATATATCAAACGCTACAGAAAAAACTGTTAGCGGTCGCAGGGATCAGGACTGTTTCTGCGAACGCTGCAGTTATGTGTTTTGTGTTTGGTAAGTGACAGTGATCGATCGATACTGCACTTGGGTGGGCTGGGCGGAGGGGCTAAACGCAGGTGCTAGCAGGTATCTGGGCTGATCCCGCTAACACTGCGTTTTTGGGAACCCTAAACCGCTGGGGACACTAGTATAGATCTGATCAGATACTATACCACTAAGGGAGGTGTATGCTTTGCACGTGGGTGTTAGCGTTACTGGCACTAACCTAACGCTGCCTGGGGCGACGCAGACCCTCTCTGGCGCTAAAACCTAATTGATCTCACCCGCCGGGCGATCAGGGGGTTAAACCTTTATTGGGTTATATACGGCGGGTGCCCTGATGCTATAAAAAGCAAACTAACCAACCAGCGTCACCCGTAACCTTTATATGGTGATCACTGGTGAAAGGGTTAACTAGGGGCAATCAGGGGGTTAAAACCTTTATTAGGTTAAATATGGGGGTACCCGACGCTATATAAAAACCTGACGGGTTACCTAAATAACTAAATAACTAACTGGGTAACCAGTGTCACCAGTGACGCTTATACGGTGATCACTGGTGAAAGGGTTAACTCTAGGGGCAATCAGGGGGTTAAAATAATATATGGGGGTACCTGAGGCTCTAAAAACCTGCGGCGAAACTAAAAATAAATAACTGGCTATCTAGGGCACCACCGGCACTAAATACAGCGATCGAAAATACGATCGCTTAGTGACGCTGGCGTTAGGGGGTGAAAGGGTTACCTGGGGGGCGATCAAGGGGTTAAACCTTTATTAGGGGGGGTTAGGGGGCTACCCTGGACCTAAAGGGGCCTAAACCTAACTGCCCTGCAACTTTTTACTATCACAGATGACACTAAATGCAGTGATCAGTAAAATAAATGATCACTACAATCAGTGACACTGTGATTGGGGGCTCGGGGTTGACCTGGGGGGTGATCTGGGGGTGACTGGGGGGTGAAATGTGTGCCTATGTGTACCTATGTATCAGTGGACTGTTGGTGCACTAACCTGCTTCTTCTCTCCTCGGCGCCGGAATCGAAAAGACCGCCGCGAGGGAGATGACATCACTTCCTCCTGCCTGTGTTTACATCACATGGCGGAGGAAGCATTTTCATTCGCCGGGAGCGATCGCGAGGGGGTGGCCGAAATCGAATGGTCACCCCCTCATCTCTGATCGCTCCCCAACGATAAACGGCCGCTCACTGTATAGGAGGGGGGTCCGATCGGACCCCCCAACTGTACAAAGGCGATCACGTACACTCTACATGATTGTGCCTGTCGGTGCCATTCTGCCGACGTACATATACAGTGAGCGGTCGTTAAGTGGTTAAGGGAGAGAATGCTCAGCCGCTGATGAAACATCTGAACGCAGTAGTACATGTGTGGGCCAAAAGCCCCAAAGTTTGAGGGTGTCACACACAGGTGATCCTGTGTATATACTTTGGGGTGTTACAATGTGTCAAACTTTGTTTTAAAAAATATATGCTATGTATTTGGCTATGTATCCAATCATGTTTTCCTGTTGTCACTGGGGGTCCATTGAAAAATGGACCACACTTCAAAAGAATGTTTGCAAATTATTTTCTCATGCTTTATTTTTCTCCCAAAAATCAACCTTAATAATGAAACTATACCTTTTCTTGCAATCTTCATAGGGCTTCAAAAAGCTATGTCAGATGAGCCTCGAAATCCAACACCTTCAACAATACCCCCAGACCCACATGATGGAGAGGAACGTGAGGTTGTGGAAGTGGAAAGTGCCACCTTAACAGGTCAGTGTCAAACCAGACAGATGCAGGTTAATAGATGTAGGCCTACATATTCTATACTACATGTTTTTTTTTTTAAATGTAGGTGCAGTTCTGGCCGAAGACCCCAAAAATATGACACATCACAGTGCAGTGCCCAGATCCTGATCCAATACCTGATGGTCTGCTGTCGTGACCTTCAAAAATTAAAGGGAGACTTGATAGAGATCAGGGAAAATACCAAGCGGGTGGAGGAAAGGCTACAAAAGATCATGGCTGTGCTTGGGCGTGTATAATGTTTTTTACAAAATTAACGTTGAACTTGCTGTGTTTTGGCAGGTATGTTTTTCATTGAACCTTTTAGGACTAGTAAATGTAAATTTTTCAGATATATATTTTAATATTTTTTTGGTATGCATGGCTGTTCATGCGTTTTAACAAGCAAAAAATGTTTAGGACATCTACATTTAAAAGTATTTGTCCAATACTAAAATAAAAAATGGCATTTTGGTATCAAGAAGTTGTGGCTTCATTAGGTAAATGTTGTGCTACTGTGAACTAAGCAATGTTTTGTGTTTACACTGACAATGAAGGCGAATTAAGAATGCACAATACACATGGCAATACAAGTCCACTAGGTAAACCTCCGAAAAACAGAAACCATTATTAAAATTATACACGAAACCAATCTTTGTGAAAAATAATGTTTTATTTTTCTAAATTAAAAGGTTAAAAGGTTAAAAGTCATCAGGCATTTAAATGGCCCCCCTACCCACAAAATAATCCACATATTTGTCACGGACCTCACGTCCGGTTTGGGGGGCCAAGCCTGGACGGCCAGCTTCCAGGGCCACAAGATGTTCTGCTTCCATTAAGGTGGCCTCAGGCCCAGTCAAAGTCAGATAATTTGTGGAATGCACCCGGAGATAATTATGTAGGACACAACACGCCATTACAACATGGTTCCATTTGTAAGGGGCAAGGTGGATGGAGGTGAGGAACAGGCGGAAGCGGCTGGCCATGATGCCAAAGGCATTTTCAACCACCCTTCTTGCTCTGGCCAGCCGATAGTTGTACACCCTCCTCTCAGGTGTGAGGGTGCGCTGCGGGAATGGCCTCATCAAATGGGGACCCAGGCCAAACGCCTCATCCGCCACAAACACAAATGGGAGTCCCTCCACATTCTGCTCCGCTGGTGGCAAGGCCAGCTGATCCAAAAGGAGCCGTTCCCCAAACTCCGTCTGTGCAAAAACTCCTCCATCAGACATCCTGCCATTCTTGCCAATGTCCACATAGAGGAATTCGTAGGTGGCCGACACCACTGCCATCATGACGATGCTGTGGAACCCCTTATAGTTATAATAAAAGGATCCTGAATGGGGTGGTGGGACGACCCGAACATGTTTGCCGTCGATGGCCCCTCCACAGTTTGGAAAGTTCCATCGTTGGGCAAAGTCCGATGCCACATTCTGCCATTCATGTGGCGTAGAAGGGAACTGTGGAATGAAATCAAAAATAAATTAATACTTTTGAGACTGAAACATTGAAATCAGATTAAAGGAAATCATTCATGGGCAACATTGGGGCAAACAGAAAAATTAAAACATTAGTAGTAAGCAACAAAAAAAGCGAAAAAAAAAATGGGGGGGGGTTGAAGATGAGTTAGGGAGATCACAAATGAAGGCTGGAGCACTCTCTCTGAATTTAGGACAAATGTTACATTCCTAGGCAATCTTTAGGGGGCGTTTAGGGTAAAGCACTACGATGGAGCATAGATTAAAATACACGGAAAGGACTAGGCAAGGTGGGTATGGCCCCAGGATAGCATGCTGGAGAGGTTAGGTAAGGGAAATGTTAATGTAGGCCTAATGAAAAAATGTAAAATAAAAAATTAGCATGTGGTGAAAGGGGAAATTCCCTGCAGCTAAGAATCATGGGAATTAGGGACTGCTAAGAAACCCCCCCCCCCCCACCAAAAAAAAAACATTCTAAAAAATACATACAATGTGATGTTTGCAATAAGAACACTTACTTTAATATAGTCCTCCTGCAAAACTTGGAGGATGGCAGAACACGTCTCTGGTATAATGATACCCAGAGCCTGGGGGGATATGCCTGTGGAGAACTTTAAGTCCTGCAGGCTTCTCCCAGTCGCCAGGTATCGCAACGTGGCAATGAGCCTCTGCTCAGCACTGATGGCTTCCCGCATAACGGTGTCCTGCCTGGTAATGTAGGGGGACACCAAAGCCAACAGATGCTGAAATACGGGGTCAGACATCCGGAGAAAATTCCTATAGTCATCAGGATTATTCTCCCTGATCTCCCGCAACAAAGGCATATGACAGAACTGGTGCCGCTGGAGCAACCAATTCTTGGTCCATGAACACCTCCTGACCCTGCTCATGGCATGGAGTCGGGATACAGCATGAACCCCTGCACCAACTACAGCACGAACTCTCCGACGAGTACGTAGCCGCAACATGGCTAGATAACGGTCGCAAGCTCAGAACGAACTAGAAGAACGAACGGAAGAACAGCAAGGCCTATGAAGAACAAGCTGAAAAACAGGACCGAGCAGATGAGAACGCACTGAATATACAGATACGAACTGACTACAAGCCCTGCCAAACAGATACGAACCCACAAGCACAAACTGAACTCCACAAAACGATCTTCAAAGCACGAAGACTGAAAAGCGCGAATCGTCTCTCACCAAACTTTTACTAACACGCGGTAACACGGAATTAGCAAAAGCGGCCCAAAGGGTGGCGTCATTAGAACGGAACTTCCCCTTTATAGTGCCGTCGTACATGGTATACGTCACTGCGCTTTGCTTGATCGTTTTTTTAAATGATCGTGTGTACGCAAGACAGGCTTGAGAGGAAACATGAAAAAAAACGACGTGAAAAACGGCAAGAAAAAAATGGGAAGAAAAACGATCGTGTGTACGCGGCATGACATCCTGGGGAGAGCATCTCCTGCCTGCTGTCACAGGGGAAGGGATGAGGAGGATGAACGGGCAGGTATTGGAACATGTTACAGGTTATAACCTGAATTCAGGTGTAACATTTCACATGTTCCTTTAGTTGAACAGGCTGCCAATGTACCAGAACAGAAAGCAAATTGCACCAGCGCCATTTTTTCCTGCATAGCACACCACAAATGTATGGTTCACTGTAACACAGGTAAACTTCTTTTGTGTGTTGGATTACTTTTCAAAATGAATAGCAACACAATGCAGTATGTGTGTAAATGTGTGTTGAAATGCAAGCTTTACTTCAACACCCTAATATGAATCTATCCCGAAAGAGCTTCCATGACCCTCAAGAGCCATTTAAAGTAGGGTAACCAATCTGTGTTTGCCCTGGGCTCACTAGCATGTTACAGCTAATTTAAAGCCTCCCCTCTCCTGGGCGGCACAGTGGTGTAGTGGGTAGCACTCTCACCTAGCAGTAAAAAGGGTTGCTGGTTTGAATCCCAACCATGACACTACCTGCCTGGAGTTTGCATGTTCTCCCTGTGCCTGCGTGGGTTTCCTCCGGATACTCCAGTTTCCTCCCACACTCCAAAGACATGCTGGTAGGTTAATTGGCTTCTGTCTAAATTGGCCCTAGTATATGAATGTGAGTTAGGGACCTTAGATTGTAAGCTCCTTGAGGGTAGGGACCGATGTGAATGTACAATGTATATGTAAAGTGCTGCATAAATTGATGGTGCTATATAAGTACCTAAAATAATAATAATAATAATAAAAAAGGGAATTGCAGGTAGTTTTAGCCCTGGTTCACACTGGTGCGATTTGACATGTCAAATCTGCGATATTTGCCGCAAATTGCGGGCAATGGCACTGTCCTAATCGGCGCGGCGCTGCACCGATTTCAAAAAGTAGTTTCTGTACTACTTTTTGCGATTTCAGCCGCGATTTACATTGACATCTGTGTCAGATGTCTTTGTAATCGCGGCTGAAATCGGGACTGCCAGCGGGAGTGAAATAGTGCGAGTTCAGCTGAACTCGCACGGCTTTACTCCCGCAGCCCTGGGCTTAAAGTTAGAAAAGAATTTTCATGTCATATCTACCAAAACTTCTTTACCTATCTGCAAGCAATTTTCTTTTAAACTCTACACCCCATTTGGCACACGCAATGAAGGCAAAACTATATAACTCCAGCTGGATGGACTTGTTTCTTATTTCTTATTTCAACCAGACTAAATATGTAACTATGTAACATGTGCAGGTGCTACATTATCATTGACTTCTCAATGGCTAAAGAAAGAAGATGCGGGTCCAGATGAAGTGGCAGAGAACATGGCAACAATGATGGGGAGTGTGGACCTTGTATTGTTTGCTGCTGGAAAGCCATAGATAAAACTGCCAAAATGTGCAAATATACTGTGCTCCTATAGACCTGCAACAGCTCAATTCTGCTTCTCCCTGGCTGTGATAGTAAAAAAATGCTATACACTTCTAGTACTACCTGCTGTACAAATTTAGGTAAATTCATAAAAAACGTTGAAGTACTCTGTAGATATCTGTCTCTCAGTATTGCAAGAAATGCCAGAGCATGCATCAAATTTACAGGTGATACTTGAAAAATTAGAATATCGTGCAATTTTTTTTAAGATGTGTGCCATGAATTTTAAAATTAACTTCATTTTTTTTCTTAAAATGGTACATTTTCTTAGTTTAAATAATTGATATTTCTTGTTCATACATCACGGGACACAGAGCGGCATAGTCATTACTATGTGGGTTATATAGAATTACCTTCAGGTGCTGGCACTGGCAACTTCCAAAACAGGAAGTACCCTCCCCTATATAAGCCCCTCCCATCCGGGAGCACCTCAGTTTTTTGCCAGTGTCTAAGGTGTTGGCCAAGGTTAACATGTATTCATCTGGGCTTGTGTACAGGTTCTCTGGGCCTTAGCAAACTATTCCGGATCCGACCAAAAAAGCTTCATAGCTAAACGGTCGGTACCCGGGCCTTGCAGAGAAGAGCAGGGTTTTGCCTGTAATGCCTCTCTTAGGAGGGCTGGACCCTGGGATCCAGAGCTCTGGTCATACCCAAAACCAAGAGGCTATCTGTGCAGGGTGCTATACAGGTCCAGGGGAGTGGAATCCTTGGGAACCCGGTCCCTGAAGGTCTAGTACAATGCCTGCTGTGAGAGGTGAAGTTTGGGCTTCTGTGGACCAAACAAAGTCCTGCGGCGGGGAAAAGGTAAGTGGGGGCCCCTCAGGAACTTGGTTCTATTGAGGGGACCCCCAAGCCTAATATGTCTTTCTGCCTGTTACCTAAAGGTATTCCCGCTAATAGCTGTATATGCCTAAAAAATCCTAGAAATGTCTTTTCATAAGGGAAGTTTTAAAAACTGTAAACCTAGAAATGTTTTTCATAAAGGAGGTTTTAAAAAAAAAAAAAAAAAAAGACAAAAGTGCGGTACCTGTGTTTGTCCACTAGAGGCCGCTGTGGAACGTCTTTTTTTCTTGGGACTATTCCTTCCATGGTGAAAGTCCAGGCAGATGAGTGAGCTCTCTATCAGGGAAGCTGCATTCCTCTGTCATGCTGCCAAGTAGTTTCCTTCCATCCCCGAGTCCAGGTGAAACAGGGACCCTGGCTCCTCTCCCTACATGGCGCCAAGGGTGCACACGTGCATGCGTGCGCGCGCACACACGCTTTCTTTTTATAGATTTAGCTTCAAAAAAGGGGGCGGAGCCTGGCGGATGACGCGCTCTGTGCGCCCAGCGCTTCGGCGCATGTGCGGGCGTCCCAGCAAGATAAAAGGACTCAGTCCACGCTGCTTGCTATGGACACAGAGCATGAAAAGGAGCTGGTAGCATGGTATAGGGGCTTACAGCGGGCAGTTGATACAGGCATCCCCAGAAAGACGCATTAGTAGACACCCACTGATGTACATAGCAGCAAATTGCATTAGACTATTTCAGTAAAGGGGTGTATTGCGGCTGGAATACCTCAGCTTTGAACTAAGGAATATGCCGCCTAAAAAACTCCGAGATATACCTCTCAGGAAGTGTAGGGGGTCTCCATCGGGCTCTGAGGATCTGGAGCAGTCATCTGCACCCTCCTCCCCTGAGAAATCAGAGGTTAATACCCCTAAGGAACCCCCGGGAGTGCCAGGTACTGCGGCTGTCCTCAGTCCACCTGCTCCTGCATATATAACAGAGGAGGTTTTTGCCTCAACTCTGGAGGGATTGGAGCAGAGATTGGCAGCATTGATCGCTTCTTCTCTACAGGAAAGAAAGCGCGCCAGATCTCCATCCCCTCCATTAGAGTGCCTGTTGGCAGAGCAACAGTCCCAGGAAGGGACTGACCCACCTGAAGGGGATCAGGAGGAGGTTAACTCTGTTTTTGAGGAATCGACAGTAGTGAACCATTTTCAGCATCACAGACTGAAAGATTGTGGGTCCAGACCCTAACTGACAGGGTTCGATCTGCATTTAAAATGCCTCTTGTTGAACCATCAACTACTGCTGTCTCCTCGTTGGGGTCGCTAAAAGCTCCCCAGATTAATTGCTCCTTTCCAATTCATCCATTATTGGAAGGACTTATATACCAGGACTGGGGACATCCTGATAAACTATTTGTTCCACCTAAGAAATTTCAGGTGATCTATCCCATGGAGGAAAAATTCACCCAGAGATGGAATGTTCCTACGGTGGACGCAGCCATTTCTTCTGTGAACAAATCACTGACATGTCCAGTAGATAATGTTCAAATGTTCAAAGATCCAGTAGATAAAAAATTGGAATCTTTATTAAAATCTGCTTTTTCCACAGCAGGGGCTGTTACACAGCCAGCAGTGGCAGCTATTGGGGTCTGCCAAGCTTTAAAGGATCAAATGAAAGACGGCCTCCTCGGTCAAACTCAGGAGGTAAAAATCAGGGACAGTCACAGGGTAATAAAAAACCCTGGATCCGAAGAGGTACTAAACCAGCCTCCAAGTCAAGCCTATGAAGGGCTGCCCCCACTCAAACGGGTGGGGGGAAGACTTCAGTTGTTCACAGAGACCTGGCGGGAGACGATCAAAGACAGATGGGTGCTCTCCGCAGTAACTCGGGGATACAAGTTGGAGTTAAAAGAGTCTCCTCCTTCCCATTTTATGTGGTCAGGCATGCCAAAAGACCCTCTGAAAAGAAGGTGTCTCCTAGTGGCGTTAGAACAACTATTGCTCCAAGGAGTAATTATGGAGGTTCCTATGGAAGAGTGGGGGTTGAGTTTCTACTCAAACCTTTTCACAGTCCCGAAACCAAACGGGGACATAAGACCCATATTGGACTTAAAGAGTCTAAACAAATTTCTAAACGTCCGGTCCTTCCGGATGGAGTCGATCCGATCGGTCACCGCTGCCCTACAGGGGGAGGAATGGTTAGCCTCGATCAACATCAAAGATGCTTACTTGCATGTTCCCATCTTTCCAGGTCATCAAAAATTTCTACGCTTTGCAGTAGAAGGGCGCCATTTTCAGTTCAGAGCCTTACCATTCGGTCTGGCCACAGCACCACGAGTGTTCACAAAAATTCTGGCCCCACTGTTGGCCGATCTAAGAACACGAGGTGTAACGATAATGGCATACCTAGACGACCTGTTGTTGATGGACCACTCAGTTGCCAAGCTAGAAGTGGTAATTGTCGATACAATCAAGTATCTAGAATCTCACGGTTGGGTCATCAACCTGGACAAGTCAGCCCTACAGCCAGTGAAAAACCTGGTATATCTAGGGCTACGGCTGGATTCAGACCAGAGGAAGATTTTCTTACCTCTAGACAAGGTATCCTCTTTGAGGGGCTTGGTCCGTCTGTTTTGTGCAAAAAGACAGCCGTCCATACGCCTGTGCATGAGGCTGCTAGGAAAGATGGTAGCATCATTCGAAGCTGTGCCATACGCCCAATTCCACTCAAGGAATTTACAGAGGGCCATATTGTCAGCCTGGAACGGAAAAATTCAGGCTCTAGACTTCCCGATGGCTTTGTCCCCTTCCGTTCGGAAGAGTCTCTGCTGGTGGTTGATCCCCCAGAATCTCCAGAAGGGAAAACCCTTCAGTCCGATATCCTGGAAGGTGGTCACTACAGATGCCAGCCTTATAGGCTGAGGGGCAGTACTGGAGCAATGGTCTCTCCAGGGCAGATGGTCAAATGTAGTAAAAACCCTGCCCATCAATCTCTTAGAGATACGAGCAGCCCGGTATGCCCTAGTAGCCTGGGCATCCAGACTCCAAGGGTCCCCTGTCAGAATTCAATCAGACAATGCCACAGCAGTGGCATATATCAATCATCAGGGAGGCACCAGGAGTCGTGCAGCCCAGAGGGAAGTAAGTCACATCCTGGAATGGGCAAAAAAGCATGTCCCATGTATGTCAGCTGTCTTCATTCCAGGGGTGGAGAATTGGAAGGCGGACTTTCTAAGTCGCCAACAGTTATGCCCAGGGGAATGGTCCCTTCATCCCGAGGTCTTCCGAGCAATATGTCAGCGGTGGGGAACACCGGATGTAGATCTGCTAGCATCCAGATTCAACGCAAAGGTGGACAGATTTGTCTCCCGGACAAGGGATCCCCTCGCTTGCGGCTCGGATGCTCTGGTGTTCCCTTGGAATCAGTTCAGACTGATATATGCATTCCCTCCGCTACAATTGTTGCCTCGACTCCTTCGCAGAGTCAGGTTGGAAAAGAAGCCGGTGATCTTGGTGGCTCCAGCGCGGCCCCGAAGGGCCTGGTACGCGGAGATCATCAAAATGTCTGTGGGGAGTCCTTGGACCCTTCCACGTCGTCCGGACCTGCTTTCGCAAGGGCCGATATACCACCCTTCCTTACTAACTCTAAGTTTAACGGCCTGGCTATTGAATCCCACATCCTAAAGAAGAGAGGTCTCTCTAACTCTGTGGTATGAACTATAATCAATGCCAGGAAGCCTGTATCCAGGCAGATCTACTATAGAGTTTGGAAGGCGTACATCACTTGGTGCGAGGCCAGAAAGTGGCATCCACGTAAGTACGTTATAGGCAGAATTCTGGACTTCCTACAGTGGGCTGTAGACAGGAAGTTTGCCTTAAGTACTGTCAGGGGTCAGGTTTCGGCCTTATCAATACTATTTCAAAGGCCCCTGGCTATGCATTCACTTGTCAAATCCTTTATGCAAGGGGTGACTCGTATTATTCCACCGATTAAAGCTCCCATATGTCCATGGGATCTAAATTTGGTTCTGTCGGTTCTGCAGAAGCAGCCATTTGAACCTTTGCGGCACATTTCCTTGGTTCTACTCACCAGAAAATTGATATTTTTAGTAGCCATATGCTCGGCTAGAAGAGTGTCGGAATTAGCCGCCATGTCCTGTAAAGAGCCATATCTGGTTATTCATGAGGACAGAGTAGTATTACGTCCTCACCCAGCCTTTCTTCCTAAGGTGGTATCGAGGTTTCACTTGAACCAGGATGTGGTTCTTCCTTCTTTTTCCCCAAACCGAGCTCGGTTGAGGAAAAGTTATTGCATTCTTTGAATGTAGTAAGAGCAGTTAAAGCTTATCTAAAAGCCACTGCTCAGATTCGTAGAACGGATTCTTTGTTTGTTCTGCCGGAAGGCCCCAGAAAGGGTCAGGCAGCATCAAAATCTACTTTAGCCAAGTGGATTCGACAGGTCATAATACAAGCCTATGGCTTGAGAAGGAGACCGCCTCCGTTCAAAGTTAGGGCGCACTCCACGAGAGCAGTTGGAACTTCATGGGCAGTGCATCACCAGGCCTCCCTGGCTCAAATTTGTAAGGCCGCAACATGGTCTTCAGTACACACGTTTACTAGGTTCTACCAGGTGGACGTTAGAAGTCAGGAGGATGTCGCCTTTGGGCGCAGTGTGTTGCAGGCCGCAAAAGATCCTCATGCCTGATGGCGCCCAGCTTATGTATGGTGTATCCCCCCCCTCATTTGGCATTGCTTTGGGACGTCCCACATAGTAATGACTATGCCGCTCTGTGTCCCGTGATGTATGAACAAGAAAGTAGGATTTTTAAAACAGCTTACCTGTAAAATCCTTTTCTTGGAGTACATCACGGGACACAGAGCTCCCACCCCTCTTTTGGGGACACGTATTGCTTTGCTACAAAACTGAGGTGCTCCCGGATGGGAGGGGCTTATATAGGGGAGGGTACTTCCTGTTTTGGAAGTTGCCAGTGCCAGCACCTGAAGGTAATTCTATATAACCCACATAGTAATGACTATGCCGCTCTGTGTCCCGTGATGTACTCCAAGAAAAGGATTTTACAGGTAAGCTGTTTTAAAAATCCTACTATTTTATATTTTCTATTGTGAATAAAACATGTATTTATGTGATTTACATATCATTACATTCTGTTTTGAAGTAGATGTGGCACACACAAACCTTTTTCCTGCCTGGCTCACTTGCAGGTCAAGGCACACCGTGCTATATGCCCGTACCCTCCTGTTTGAAGAGGTTGAGCGGTGTTAACAGTTTTTTTGGGTTCTGCAGCTGGTTACCTCTTTCCACTGGTTCTCATCCCCAGAGTATAGGGACAAGTCTCTATTTCTTCCCAAGAAGGCCAATGTCCACACCACTTTAACTCTAACGATGAGTTTGTTTTCTATTATTGCTTAGTAGACAGGAATAAGTTGATGAGAGAAAGAATAGCAAATTGGGGAATTAGGTCCAGGCACAAACTAGTAATTGTCACCACTCGATCCCGAGTGGGTTTAGCTCACCCGGATAGTCCTCTCTCACAGTCCTAGCAGCCGGAGTGATGCTCGAATATTCACTTAAGTTTCCTTGGGATACGATCAGGAACAGTTCCAAGTCCCGAACTTCCCTGCGCTTGCAACAGTAGAACAAGGTGCAACTGAAGCACGTCCCAAGGCCTGTGGCGGATCTTTGAATCCCTCTAGTAGGTAACCAGGCCTCTTCCGAGGCGGCGACTCCTTTCACCAAAACTCCTGGTTCCCTCTCGTCTAGAATGGGTCACCCTCTCCCGGGCACCTTGGGACTCTTCTTTCGGGGAATAGGCCCTAGCTAAAGGTGCTGGGCCTACTGGTAGAGTTGCAGCCCCAGGCTAAAGGTGCCTGGGACTCATCACTTTTTTAGGATTTTTTTAAGAGGGTTTACTTCCTCTTTAAAGCGGAATTAAATCTTCCTATCCTTTACAGCCAAGGAAGCTGCTTCTGTTTGATTTGCAACTGCCATGGTGCTGCACATGTGATCAGTTAGGACACCAGCCATTTGCTGTTTACATTCTGGTTGAGGACACAAGCAAATGTGACACTTAGCAATCTTGGCAGTCTAGGAAATTAACTGTTTTTTAAAACTGTTAAATCAGTAGGTTTACTTCTGCTTTATGATTTACTGCTTTTCAGGGGCTCTGGGCTTCAGAAAAATGGCAGCCTCCAGCAAGAAGAAACAGGAGCGATGCTGGAAGCAATTTACCGTACACACTAATTTTGGTAGCATAATTATTAATATGGAATGTATGTTCCTTGCTAATGTAGCACTACCCCCAGTTAAGAGGGCTGCTGGTTTGGTTCTGCACTCTTCTGCTATCAACCCCAATAACTTGGCCCTAACCCTCCCTCGGCACGACTGGTACTCCACAAGATTGTGGAACCCACTGGCAACTGAGGACCACAATGCCACATAAACAATACAATTGCAGGTTGAAATCTGTTACCTGTATTGGCTGCCCCCTTGTTGTAATGTAACACTCCACACAGTATCCTGCTTAATCAAAGATATTCTTTACTTAATGATAAAAGGGTAGCAGGATTAAACAGAGATACAGTAGACTGTTGCAGGGCCCTGCAAAGTCAATAATATAGCTAAAGGACAACAATAATATACAGTTTCTATACTTAACTTCTATATGAATAAAAGACCTATGCTCGCGAGCTCCCCCTGATGGGTAATATCACCCCAGTGTCCTGTCACTAGCAGATCTAGTCAAGCCTGACTAAGATCAGTGTACAGTCTCTTCAGTAGAAGGAGTCTTCACTAGCAATCGTTGGTGCACGTAATATTTGTAATCCAAAAGGGTGTTAGAGAAATAGCTGAACTCCCGCAATGCTTTTGGGAGTGAAACTCTCAGATAGTGCAACGACAAACTTGAACTATGCAGCTACCACACGATGCGCTATAACCTGGTGTGTGGCGCACTACTTTGATGAAGGTGGGCCTTAAAAAAAAGTCACAGGCCTATTAAACAGTTATGAATTCTGGGCAGGTGCCCTTCTCACCCAAACCGGCCTAGTCCGTCCGGCAGGCTTGCTGTTGATGCTCCGTTACACAATCTCTCCGCTACCCGTAGTCTCCGGTCCCTCAGACCACCGTATGGAAGTCGATAGATGGGCGACTCTTGGAGGCTCCGAGATGTCCGCTGGGCTCCCCAGATGAGATTCCTCTCCTTTGACAGGCAGGCTTCTCCACACATTTTAGGCCCAGGCTTTCCGGTCTACACAAACACAGCAGGCCTCAACACAGGCTCCGGCTTGCTAGGAGGGCGATGTCCAGAGAGAGCGAGCGTAGCTCCTCCTTCCCTTTTAAGTACCCGTCCCCAGCAGACCTTGCTCCGGGCAATGCACTTTGGGAGCACAGGTGCACTGTGGGTACCATAGTCTATTTGATACCCATGGCAATGGAGTCCATTTCTCCCTGTACTACAAGTTCCACAATGCACCGTTCTTCCAGGTTAAATAACAGTTAACACATTATCCTAATAGAACTCTGGAGGGAGCTGGGTTCACTTATATAACTGTAGTCTTAATAGCACATCATAAAGTGACACTCTGCTACACTAAAAAACATTATTTTTTATCAAGTTTTTATGGGAAAAGAAAAGCAACTGGAAGCTAGCATTAGTTAACTTGTTCTAAAGAAGTTATGACTCCAATATGTCGCTGTCAGATTGCTGTTAGGTTGTGAAGAGTCCCATAAGGTAATATGTCAGGAACTAGTGCATGTAGCCATCTAGCCCAACAACAACCTGTCCAAGACCAGCTGCAGGGGTGCCACCTCTGGGGTGCTTAACCAGCTCTGCCAAATATTCATAAATTTCTTTGGTGAGTACCTATAATAATAATAGGAGTTTCTTTCTCTCACAAGTATGCTATTAACTGCTTGGATCCACTGCGTGCTCGTTGGTGATTGTGCCGAAAGCCAAAACCGAGAAATCAGCTTCCTGGCTAAGTATAGAAGTCTCGTAAGGGCAATGTACACCAGAGGGAGGTACTGTTCCTCATTGAGACTGCCCACAGACACGTTGGTGGATCCATAGTCAGTTGAACTTGATATATTTTATTGATTGTTGTGATAACTCAATTCCAATATCTCACAAGCTTGGGACATCTCCAGAGCTTGTGAATAAGATCACCAGAATGAGCCTGACATTTAGGGCATATAGGAGACTCTTTCCTTCTCCATTATGTAGCTGTACTGGTGTACGGTATCCCCAGTGCAAAATAAACAGGTGTGACAGCTTCTGCGCCGCAGACACCGACACCAAAGGTCCTATCCCAAGAATCTGATCCCGCTGTTCACCATCGTTGGGGCCGACAACTCCCAAGCCTCCCGGCAGGGTAAAAAGTCAGGGGCTTGCATATGGGATAAGAGATGTGCGTAGATTCGAGAAATAATACCCTTTTTCTCTGCATCAGTGTATATGGATTACAAGAATGTGGAGGCCTCTAACTTCAAAGTAGAGTACCTGCTCTGACACCGTATAGCATGATGCAACTGCATAAGCGTAACTCCACTTTTGTTGAGAACAAAACATTCCCCTCTGGGTGATCTATGTACATTGCAAGGATTATAACAACCTTTGTTGCAGATTCCTACCTTTTGTTATTCTGAAGAAACCCCTCTGTATTTCTCTGTGCCTCTGTTTTGAGTGGGTCTAATGGGAGTGGTTTCATAATTAACTGTCAGGTCTGAAGCTGCAGAGCACTAATGAAGAAATCTGCTGGGCCTGCATCCCTTTAGATGTGTTCCTATTGAAAGTATCTCTCCAAAAATGAAATTTTTGTTGCAGGGGATACCTGAAATCTGACTTGTATCTTAGTGCATATCTTAGGCAGACTTATGGGAAAATTTGTGAGCCAATCACACAAGCAGAAAATTCGGTTTCTGGGGAGTGGTCAGTACACACTCTGTGTAAAGAACACCTCCAGGTAGTCATATTGCAATGTATTCTCAGAAAAATTACAGTGGCTGCAGATTGAAAAGGAAAGGTAATTTTTAATAACATTCAATTACAATATGATTAGTGTCGCAATTATATGCGCTATATTATGTTTTCTTTATTTGCTACTTTTTTTCCCCCTCGAAAGTGGAGTTACCCTTTCAACAAGGGAAACTCCAGTACTAGCTGATCATATGGTTTCAACAGACTAGTTTTAGCCTTCTTCAAAGCTATCCTCTCTGTTACATGAGCCCGATATGTACCCCATTGACTCTGAAGGGGCAGGTAAATGGTCTTCTGCAGAAATAATGGTAGGCCTCCTAGCTAACATCCTCTTGGAGAGTGTGGGTTGTTTCTTCATGTGGATGCCTATATTTTGGTTAGTTGTGTGTGGGGAGGGTTTGTGTCTCTTCTGAGGAGATGGTGTTGGTCCAGTTGGCAAGTTTCACAGGCATTGTACATGTTTCAATGTAACGCACTTCTTCTTTTTATGTAATACTTTTTTGTTCGATTTTTGGGATGGCTTACCATATTGTAGTACACGGTCCTTAAAGAGGAACTGCAGTCTGCTCACATAGTTTGTAATAAAAACATCTTTGCCATTCTGAAGCTTCCTTCCAACCACTTTGCATATTATTTTATATATACTGTGATTCTGTACTTGCCAAATATGCTGAAGAAATCTCCCTCTACTAAGTCTGGCTGCAACCATTTTAACTGTGGGCAGCTGAAGCTGCTGCCTGTTCACTTCCTGGATTTACACAGACACACAGAGGAAAACCTCCAGCTCTCATCAGCCCTCTTATGACTCATCCCCCCTCTCTTCCTGGCAAACTCTCACTAGAGAGAGAGCTGTACAGGTCCTTCTCAAAAAATTAGCATATTGTGATAAAGTTCATTATTTTCTGTAATGTACTGATAAACATTAGACTTTCATATATTTTAGATTCATTACACACAACTGAAGTAGTTCAAGCCTTTTCTTGTTTTAATATTGATGATTTTGGCATACAGCTCATGACAACCCAAAATTCCTATCTCAAAAAATTAGCATATCATGAAAAGGTTCTCTAAACGAGCTATTAACCTAATCATCTGAATCAACTAATTAACTCTAAACACCTGCAAAAGATTCCTGAGGCTTTTAAAAACTCCCAGCCTGGTTCATTACTCAAAACCACAATCATGGGTAAGACTGCCGACCTGACTGCTGTCCAGAAGGCCATCATTGACACCCTCAAGCAAGAGGGTAAGACAACGAATAGGCTGTTCCCAGAGTGCTGTATCAAGGCACCTCAGTGGGAAGTCTGTGGGAAGGAAAAAGTGTGGCAGAAAACACTGCACAACGAGAAGAGGTGACCGGACCCTGAAGAAGATTGTGGAGAAGGACCGATTCCAGACCTTGGAGGACCTGCGGAAGCAGTGGACTGAGTCTGGAGTAGAAACATCCAGAGCCACCGTGAACAGGCGTGTGCAGGAAATGGGCTACAGGTGCCGCATTCCCCAGGTCAAGCCACTTTTGAACCAGAAACAGCGGCAGAAGCGCCTGACCTGGGCTACAGAGAAGCAGCACTGGACTGTTGCTCAGTGGTCCAAAGTACATTCGGAAATCAAGGTGCCAGAGTCTGGAGGAAGACTGGGGAGAGGGAAATGCCAAAATGCCTGAAGTCCAGTGTCAAGTACCCACAGTCAGTGATGGTCTGGGGTGCCATGTCAGCTGCTGGTGTTGGTCCACTGTGTTTTATCAAGGGCAGGGTCAATGCAGCTAGCTATCAGGAGATTTTGGAGCACTTCATGCTTCCATCTGCTGAAAAGCTTTATGGAGATGAAGATTTCATTTTTCAGCACGACCTGGCACCTGCTCACAGTGCCAAAACCACTGGTAAATGGTTTACTGACCATGGTATTACTGTGCTCAATTGGCCTGCCAACTCTCCTGACCTGAACCCCATAGAGAATCTGTGGGATATTGGGAAGAGAAAGTTGAGAGACGCAAGACCCAACACTCTGGATGAGCTTAAGGCCGCTATCGAAGCATCCTGGGCCTCCATAACACCTCAGCAGTGCCACAGGCTGGTTGCCTCCATGCCACGCCGCATTGAAGCAGTAATTTCTGCAAAAGGATTCCCGACCAAGTATTGAGTGCATAACTGAACATAATTATTTGAAGGTTGACTTTTTTTGTATTAAAAACACTTTTCTTTTATTGATCAGATTAAATGTGCTAATTTTTTGAGATAGGATTTTTGGGTTTTCATGAGCTGTATGCCAAAATCATCAATATTAAAACAAGAAAAGGCTTGAACTACTTCAGTTGTGTGTAATGAATCTAAAATATATGAAAGTCTAATGTTTATCAGTACATTACAGAAAATAATGAACTTTATCACAATATGCTAATTTTTTGAGAAGGACCTGTACATGATGTCGTAGGCCTAGGCTTTTTACCAGACAAGAAACAGGAAGTGGGCTGTATAAGGTATTTAATGGCAGAAAAAAAAATGTTTTACTATCCAAAATTAAAACAACAAGGGTAGAAGATTTAATAGATAGAAAGATGAAAAACTGACTGAAGTTCCACTTTAATGTTTTATTTGTATACTATGCTTGTTTCTTGAAAACAATAAAAAGATTTTTCCCCAAAAAATAAAAAGTTAACGACACCCCAAACGCAGGTTGCAAATGCAAACCCCGTGTCTAAGGGACATAACACAATGCATTCGCCTGCAACAGATCACATGGCAGAAAAGTATCATGTGATCCGGTTGCAGTGTGTTTCCAACAGTAGTGCATGCACAGAACTGCATGTGAATGGCAGGGGAACCTGCAGAGCAATCCTGTGTGATTCACATGCAGGTCGTAGTGTAAATGGGCCCCTAATGATCTTGCCCCTAGGTTATTGACCCTAGGAAGCCCGGGTGTCATTGACATGAATGGTTGTGCACTGCTGTGCTCATGCTGTTGTAAACGCGAGGTGTATGCAAAAATAAAAATCTGTGTTCATTGTTTTCCTCAGACGGCACTGCATTCACTAGAATGGGCACCCATGTGCGTGCCAAACGCGACAAACAAGCTTCCACACCTTTTCTTTTTTTCAATTTACTTTATTTTCGATTTTTTCCAATAAACAAAATTTCTTATACAAAAAAACAATGAAATATTTTCCTCCACACCTTTTCAGGTGCTGAGCTTCACGCGTTTTGTAGCGTGCCACAACGTACGGCTGTTGGCCAAGTTTGGGGTGCCATTAAGAAATAATGGCACTGCAATGTGCATTTTTCATGCGCTTTTTGAGCGTTCCCACACTTGCATCTGCACATTTCTAGATCGCGCAAAAACGCATGAAAAAGCACATGCCGTGCTTGCGATGCCATTAATTATTATACCCTAAAACGTTCGGGAGCTTCTTTTGTGGCAAATAGGGGCACCCTGTTCGGCCTCATTCACACTTTGCGTAGAATCGCGTGCATTCCTGCTCGCATATTTTTGTGCGTTTCACTTGAACGGGTTGCTCTATGTGTGACAAAGAAGCTCCAGAGCTATTTTAGGCATTGCGTGTTTTTTTTAGTGCGCGTTTGCTATGCGAGAAAAAGCACTTCTGCTGACTGCGATTGGGGTGCCATTAAGAATTCCAAAACGCGCGTGCGCTTCGTTGCTCGTTTTGGAAACACCAAATGTGAATGCGGCTTTTGGGTGAATTGTCGCCCTGTGCGTGAAGCGCGTAAAAGTGCGTTCAGGCTTCGCTAGGTGTGAATGGGGCATCTGAGGCACGACAACGAGCAAAACACATGAGTATAAGCGATGCGCTGCATAGTGTGAATGGGGGTTGATCATGGACCCAGATTGGCACATTATTGTCCCCTGTACAGGTAATAAGCCCGCACTTCCGGTCTGAAGTGTGATGAAGTGTCAGCTCCCCGGCCGAGCTATGTGGATAGCAGTGAGCAGAGGGGAATGCGAGGCGGAGGAGGCGGGGTCAGGGGGCGGGTCCCGGAGGAGGTGTGGGCGGGGCTCCGCTTCATGTGTCCGCAGCTGGCGGCTGTGTATGTATGCAGAGTGGGCAGTCTCTAGCCGCCCCGCCGTGCACTATGGCGGCCGCTGTAGAAGTGAATGGGAGTACCAGCTGTAGCGGCAGCAGCGACACGTCCAGTACCGGGGAGGAGGAGAGGATGAGGCGCCTCTTCCAGACGTGTGATGGGGACGGAGACGGATATATCAGCAGGTAACACGCCACACACATCTCCCTCCTCCTCCTTCCTCTCCCTGCATGGGGGACACAACTTTCCAAGTTCCTGGCACAGTTGTGTGCAGCGGGGGCACTCACTGTGATTGCAGGCCCTGGGGGAGCGGAGGGAGGGGGTTCAGGCTGCGCAAGCCACCTACCTGCATGGAGGTAGGTAGGGGAGAGCTGACAGCTCATGATGGGGGAGGCTTCCAGCTGCTGCTTCTCTGCACTGGGGTCACTGATGGGGGGTGAGATCAGAGAGCTGATTGGTGGATGACTGCCACACTTTACTTATATGGTTAAAGCAGAACTCCAAACACACAAACTTTAACTCTTCTATGGCATTTCATTATTCTCTATGGGCATTCCTTATAGTATGTCCCCTCTTCCTATATTCCTCAATAGGCACAACGGATAGAAATCCAGCACACGTCTTTTCAAACCCAGATATTACCTTGTGAAAGTGGGAGTGGCATCATCACTGAGCTGTACATAGCCTGCGCAAAGAGCAGAGCTGTGGGAGGGGCCCAACAGGCTCCACCCACTACAGGCTGTGCACAGGAACTACAGGAGGGGGCGGAGACAAGACCAGTCGCCCTGCACATAGAGAGAGAGCAGCACTGACTGGTCTTTATTACAGGAAGGATATATTGCACAGATCTATAAGAAATCTACAAAGCATGCCAAGATTTAGAGCAGAGTTCCATTCAAAAGTGGAACTCGCTTTTACATTTCCCGCCTCCTCCAGTGCCACATTTTGGCACTTTTCGGGGGAGGATCTCCTAAAAAGTTGGGACCCCCCCCTCCTCCTTCCCTCGTCGCCGGGCCAATTAGAAAATGTAGCACACTTCACGCATTCGCAGTAGGGAACCTGCTGTGAAGCCGAAAGACTTCACTACCGGGTTCCCTTACCAGGAATGGCGGTGGCAGCACCAGTATCGGGGAAATACTTAGTTGCCGAGCCTTTCCTAGATCAGCCGAGCTGGTATTGCATGCCATAGAAGTTAATGCGGAACAAATTATCTTTGTTTCCATTGACTTCTATGGGGAAACTTGCTTTGATATACGAGTGATTTGGATTACAAGCATTCTCCTGGAACAGATTATGCTCGTAATCCGAGGTTCCACTGTATACACCAGAGTGATAAAAAATACTCTGAATAAAGAGAGGAACGGAGCGAGCTATTAGGTTAAAATGAAACCATCAAAGTAGAATTAAAGGGAATGTGGCGCAATCTGCAAGTGCCCAACAGCTATGTGCAATGCACACAGTTGCAGCATGCTAGTGCAGGTTTCAATAAGTTAAAGTGGTACTAAAGTTTCATTAATTAAAAAAAAAAAAAAAAAATATATATATATATATATATAATTTAAATAACCTACTTGCCTCCACTGTGCAGTTCGTTTTGCACAGAGTGTCCCCAATCGTCCTCATCTTGGGTCCCACGGCGGCTCCTTCCTGCAAGAGCTAACCCTCTCTGGGAAGCTCTCTCCTGAGGGGTTTAGCTTGCGGGCGCACTCCCGTGCCATACAATCGGCGGCTTTGGATGCCGATTGTATGACTCGGCCCCGCCCCCGGCGGCCATGACATTGGATTTGATTGACAGCAGCAGGAGCCAATGGCTGCGCTGCTATCAATCTATCCAATGAAGAGCCGACAAGACCTGGGGAAAGCAAAGCGGGATCGCGCCTACGGAAATTCGGGGTTCAGGTAAGTAAAACGGGGGGAGGGGGGCAGGTGACATGAAGGTTTACAACCACTTTGAGGAGACAATACAACCCTTCCTCACTGCCTGTCAAATGCTGTCTAAATAGCGATCCAAACGCTGGGATTAAAGTGCCACGAAACACCAATGACTATGGGGTAAATGTAAGCATATCAACTTATTTTCCTTTATATAGTAAAAAACACAGTGGTTATTAAATACCTCCCAAAAGGAAGCTTCATCTGTCTCATAAATGATATAAAATGAATTTGAATACAGTTGCATGACTTGGTAATTGTCAGTCAAAGTATCACAGTGCTGAATAAATGGCCTGGTAATGAAAGGGTACAACAGGCTGGTACTCAGGTGGATAATGGTTTGCAATATCCATAAGGTGTAGGTTAGCAGGGTAAGGGGGTCATTGTTTGATCTAGGTACTTACTGTCAGGGTGTCTATAAATCAATGATATATATATATATATATATTTTTTTTTTAAATCTAAAAAAATCTAATTTTTATTTTTTTTAACCGTTGTGTTTGTTTAGTTTTTTTTTTTTATTTTATTTTTTATCAATTTTATTTAAAATGCTTTTGGAGTAACTATCTATCTAAAGATGGTGTTTTTATTTTTTTTAAGATGCATTAATAATTTAGTTTATTCAGCATGAAATAGAGCTTAGTTGTGTAGCATGAGGCTGTAAATTCTGCAATATTTACATTTTTGGTAAACTCATTCAATGAATGCAAGCTGAGATAACATGCACTGCATTGATGCATTCACACAATGGCACAGTAACCATGAGATAAAACAAAGTTAAGGAATATGTCTTTAGCCCATTGTTTTGCAAATCTATGTACACTGCAAGCTATATGATTGAATCGGTTCTGATATCGCTGTTTTGCCAACCTGATGGCTTATTATTCTAAATAGAAAACCTTACTTTTGCTTGCAAATATTAAAGTTTCTAACTACCAGTAAGATCAAGTCCTTATATTTAGGCCTCATGCCCACGGACGTTTTTACAGCTGCGTTTTTTACAGCTTAAAAACGCCTGTCCATGTTGGTGTGTGTGTGTGTGGTGTGTGTTTTTTTTTTTTTTTTTTAAATCTTAAAAAGAAAAAAAAAACGCGGAGCTGAAAAACGCGGAGCTGAAAAATGCAATCGCAGCGTTTTCGCGTGTTTCTGCGTGTTTTTTGACGCTCGCGTTTTTCTGCCTAATTCTGACGCTGAGGAACGCACTGGTCCTGGGTTTTTTTACACCTTAAAAACGTCTATGCTATTTGCAGCTCAAAAACGTCTAGGTGGGCATGAAGCTATAGACTAACATGGACAGGCGTTTTTAAGCTGTAAAAAACGCTCAAAAACGCAGCTGTAAAAACGTCCGTGGGCATGAGGCCTTAAAGAGCACCTGTCATTTCAGATCCATCATGGCAGCACCCGTTAGCGGGCATCCACTCACCTGCTGCCGCCACGTCCCTCACCTTGTGTCACTGCCGCATCACCAGCCGTCCCATTAAAGTGAATGGGACTGTTGGTGAGTCAACAGCAGCTTAGAGGAGGAGCCACTGCGCGACAGATATGACAGTTGCTCTTTAGAAATTATGATTTAAATCAAGCCTTTTTACTAGTGATTAAGGCCTCATGCCCACGGACGTTTTTTCATCCGCGTTTTTTTTTTTTTTTTTACAGCCTAAAACGCCTGTCCATGTTAGTCTATAGCTTCATGCCCACCTAGGCGTTTTTGAGCTGCAAATAGCATAGGCGTTTTTAAGCTGTAAAAAAAACCCATGACCAGTGCGTTCCTTGGCGTCGGCTCCGGCGTGTTTTTTTTTTTTTATTTCAAAAAATGGGGTCAAAATTTATACAATAACATGGACAGGCGTTTTTTAAGCTGTAAAAAACGCAGCTGTAAAAACGTCCGTGGGCATGATTAAAGCGGAAGTAAACCCAACGATTTAATCATTTCAAAAAACGGTTACATTCCCGGCATGCCGGAAATGCCAACTGTCACATTGGCTGTGATCTCAACCAAACTGTCACACCATCCAATGGCTGGTGTCATAACTGATCACATGTGCAACATCATAGCAGTTGAAGATTAAACAGAGGCCAAGATGGCAGCTTCCTTGGCTGAAAATGATTGGAGGGTTTACTTCCACTTTAAATTGAATCCACTCTGCTTACTATGATACATCTCCAAATACAAGGTGAAAAAGTGTTTGTGCTTGGTCAGTGGGGGGGAGAACAACAGTGATAAAACGTTTTACTAGGCTTCTGCCTTTTTCGAGGTAAGACTGGGCATTTACCATTTGTAACTTGGCTGTAGGGGAAAGCTAAATTTCAATCTCTGTGTGGCCCTTCCTGTTCTACAGAAGTCGATTGGTAAATTGTTTTCTGTTGAATGGAAAACTTTTGGTGTTAAACAGTGGCTGCGGCTGCTGATCCGTGGATTGTGACAGCAGCGGGAGCCGTTGTCAGAATACCGTGTCCTGGTTACAGATCTTGAAATGCTGCAATCATATTAGACACTGCTACAGATTATTGCAATGAGATTTCTTTTTTTTTTTCGTATCGTGCTTTTTATCTTTACAGTATGCATTGTGGAAAATCACACACAAAAAAAATATCTACTTTGCAGCATTCTTCCCCATTCCCCCTCACCAAAAAAAAAAAAAAAAAGAAGCTGATCCTTTTTGTTTTTATTTCATCTTGTCTTCATGTTCGATCCACCTCCTGTCCCCATTCTTGTGTAGGCATAAATGACACATAAGCCTCCACATGCAGCCCCTTGGGATTCCGACGTCACAAATCCCCAGAAGAAATTACTTTCACCAATTATAATGAAGTATCCTACAAGATGGAAACATGTAGTGCTAATGCACTCGGGTGGTTTGTTCTGTACAGTGTAAGAAATGGGCTGTTTTGGATGCAATGGGGGCAAAGGTGCAGTGTACAGACTGATGCCAGCAGCCTGTCAAAATCAATGTCTGGCTAACATATGCAATGGCTGGATGCTGCTCTGGTTGGTGCTCACTTTTAGGGCCTTATGCACCCTATCATAGATTCCTGTATTCAGGGCACATGTTCCTGACTGCATATGGCCTTAATGCAATTGCCACTCAACTGCATACAGCCACAAATGTCAACCCGTCATTGCTTTTGACAGGCTTTTAGCAAAGGTTTGTAAGCTGCACCTGTGCTCCCCTTGCGCCGCCAAAAAATAATGATCAGGTTTTACATTGTATGGGTCAAACGATCTGTCACGAGCCCATACACACTGTGCCAGAACTGATTGTACTGGGTGGGGGTGAACTGCAAAAATCATGAATTGACAGCCAGTTTCCCATGTTTTACAAAAGAAGGTGGAGGCATGGGATGGGACCTGTAGTAGGAGGATTGTGTGTGCGAGGAGGAGAACTTGTTATCTGGGCTTCTAAGTGGCGTTTATGCAGCATTAAGAGTGCCAAAGGTAACGGGTACATGGACTAACAGTTTTTTGGCTTCCTTTATGACCTTGTTGCGGTGGGTATGGTGTGTACAGGGTGATGTGCCGTGTTCGTTTTTCGTCACACAGCGTTTTGCTTGGTCTCATCTGACCAGAGCACCTTCTTCTACATGTTTGCTGTATCCCTCACATGGCATCTCGGAAACGGGACGTCTTATGGCTTTCTCCTTGCCGCTCTTCCATAAAGGCCAGATTTGTGGAGTGCACGACTAATAGTTGCCCTGTGGACAGATTCTCCCACCTGAGCTGTGGATCTCTGCAATTCCTCCAGAGTTACTATGGGCCTCTTGGCTGCTTCTCTGATTAATGCCAGCCCGGCCTGTGGGTTTTGGTGGACAGCCATGTCTTGGTAGGGTTGCAGCTGTGCCAATCTCTTTCTATTTTCGGATAATGGATTGAACAGTGCTCCATGAGATGTTCAAAGCTTGGGATATTATTATTTTTTTTTTTTATAACCTATCCCTGCTTTAAACTTCTCCAACTTCATCCCTGTCCTGTCTGGTGTATTCCTTGGCCTTCATGATGATGTTTGTTCACTAAGGTCCTCTAACAAACCTCTGAAGGCTTCACAGAACAGCTGTATTTAATTTATACTGAGACCGCACAGGTGGACTCTAGTTGCTAATTTCGGTGATTTCTGAAGGCAATTGGTTTCACTAGATTTTAGTTGGGGGTATCAGAGTAAAGGGGCTGAATACAAATGCACGCCACACTTTTCACTTATATTTTTTTTGTAACAAATTTGGAAAACAGTTTATCATTTTCCTTCCACTTTACAATTTATATGAATACTTTTTCAAGGCATTTTAGTTTTATGCTTACACTGGAATAAAGCATACCTGGTCCCAAGAAAGGTATACTGTACTGTTCTTTTGTTCCTCTGCTGTTCTGTTCACTGGCCAAAAGCCGAATTTTTTTTTTTTTTGCAAGTAAAACAGAACTGATGTATTCTTAATCTGCTTGAACTTTGTGTTCCATAAATTTGTTGCACATAGTACTATAAATCTGGCTTCTTGCAAAAGTAAAGTAAATGTCCCCATGTGCATCCTAAAGCCTTACTGTCTGTCTTGCACACCTGTACAGGCTCCTCTCTTGTACCTAAATTGCTTAGGCCCCTTTCACACTAGTGCGACTTCAAAGTCGTGCGACTTCACCGCGATTCGTGGCCGCAATTTCAGGGAATGCCTTTGTAAGTGGCATCAAAATCGGACCAAAGTAGTGCAGGTGTTCTGCCGAGCTGGTTCCTCCTATCGATATGGTTCCGAGCTCAACTGCGCAGGCACAAACTGAGGCTATGGAAATCTCAGGTGTAACAGCTGTTCGTCAGCTGCAGTCGCGCTCGCTCCCGTTGCTTAGTTACACGCGCCGCTTTCTTCTTCATGCCGCTGTATACAGCAAGGGGCGGATAAGATGTGATGATATTGAGCAGTGCAATTTGTTTTATACACACCGCTCTATAGAGCAAGGGGCTGTATAGAGCGTTGTGTATAAAAAAACGAATCGCACTGCTCAATATCACATCTGATCCACCCCTTGCTGTATAGAGCGGCATGAAGAAGAAAGCGGCGTGTGTAATGAAGCATCGGGGGCGAGCGCGTTCACAGCTGCTGAGCCTATGGTTCCTCCTATCGATCTGGTTCCCTCTTGACTGCGCAAGCCGAGCATACGGAAATCTCCGAGCTTCAATAGCTGTTCGGCAGCGCCTGCGCAGTCGAGCCTGGAACCATATCGATAGGGGAACCAGATCGACAAGACACAGGAACTACTTTGAAGTCGGAACGACTTAGTCATACTAATATGAATGGTTGTCATTGGGAAACGACTTGTCATGCTACTTTGCCATAACAAATCGTGGGACTAGAGATGTAAAATTTCTGAACATTTTGAAGCTTGAAGAAAACATTTTTTTTTCTTTTTTTTTGGGGGGGGGGGGGGGGGTGAAATTTTAAAAAATGCTACATTGGCACTTTTTTGTCTTTTTAAGATTGAAAGTCATTCTGTTAGGAGAACGTCGAGAAAAACTATGTGCATTGTCATCATTGTCCTCTCCACTTCGATCCATGAAGGATTTTTTAATATCTGCAGGACACGTGTTACATACAAGAATGTGTTTTGTCATCCTGGTCGCATTTGGAAATGCAGATTTCATGTGACAATATTTGCAAATCACATTTTTCTTTTCAGAAGAACTTGTAATGTGAAAATGCCTCCATATGCTAGATGTTGGTCTCGCCATTTTTCTGAGGGGAGTATGAAATAAAAACAAGAAAAAATGACTACTTTGCAAGAAGACACTAATCTATGGTTGTGTGTGGAGGTGGGGGAAGAACCAGATTACTGGTAATTAAATGAATATTAAATGTTCAGTTTTCTGGATTCAGAATTAGATAAATGTAAACCTACCTTTTTTAATTAAGTATATACTTCCGGGTCCTTTCTGTTGCTCTGTATTTTCTTCCAATGCTTTTGAGGCCTAGTGAAGAGGACAGAACAAACCAAACGCACCCACTAACATGCAAAAGCAAAACTGAAACTTTTTTCTTGTTACAATAGCAGCACAGCACCCCCTAAAGGAAGAAATGCATACTGTTCTTGCTTTGGAGGGTTCAGTTTGTTACCTAGGACTTGCTTGTCTTCACAGTGCACAGAAATTAGAATAATCTGATATCATACATTTTTTATTTTTTGTCTTAAAATATTTTATTCATCATGTTAAAATGAAATATTCCACAATTTTATTTTTTGGGAAAAAAACAAAGCCTTTAGGAATTGGTACGTGGTGTGTTGTGTTTGGTTTTTTTTTTTTTTTTTTTTCTTTTTCGGGCCTTCAAAACTCTACGTGGGACACGTCGTTTAAGTGTGAAAGGGGCCTAACTCTAATTTCAATGGACACTGTAAGTTTTTCACAGCATACACTAGAAGTTGCAGCAAATCGGAGCCTGCTCCGTTTCCTGGTTGGGAGGAGGTTGTCCCTGCACTGCCCCTTTCATTCATTGATTTTGGCTCTGTCAATAATGGAGGCTTAGCATCACCCTGGCTTCACTTTTGCAGATGTCTCTCTTGCTAGCTGTATGTTAAGGATCACCTGTGTGTGTGTGTGTGTGTGTGTGTGTGTGTGTGTGTGTGTGTGTGCGCGCTCCTTGCCTAAGCCATAGACGCACAAAACAGAAACCAGCCTCACCCCTACCTTCTCCTACAAGCAGTTAGCTTGATGTCAGCAGGAGCTTGTCACATTGCTGCCCTCGGTGTCTTTTGAGGAACTAGAAAGTACTGGGACATTTATGTAAATGCAACAAGGTGGATGTACAGCAATTGCTGGTCCAGTGCTGTCTTCACCCGGACCAGTTTTTCCCTGGTCTTTGGATCCCCGGTGCCACCATTTTAACTGTGGGAAGATTGCTGTGACTTCCTATTTCACAGCCGACTCCCCACTGCGCATTTTAAAAGACGCACTGCACTTTCACACTGGTCCTACAGCCTCCTGGGACTAGTCACATGTTCCGGGAGACTGTGGGGGGAGTTTGAACTTTCTCGTTTCTCACCTAGGTGGGATATGTGGTAATGAGGTCCTGTCTCCCAGAAAAGGACATAAACTGCCATTAATGGAGGAGGATGAGCGGAACTTTTTACTTCTCAGTAAAGTTCCACTTTAAGGTAAAAATATTGCTTTTAGAACTACTTTTAAGCTTTGAAAACAAAAACAAGAATCTGGTTGCAATGCACAGCTGCTCCCCCTTCTTGTATCACTTAGTTTTTTAACATGAAATGTAAATCATTACGTCAGGAAGAATAGAATAAACCTTGTGCTGTTTGCGGGCAGTGTGTAGAAATCAGTGTTTCAACCTTTTTTCAGTCTGGGCACCCTTTAAAATTATGGACAGTCTTGAGGCACCCCATTCTGAAATATTTTTTTTACAATGCAGAAACATCCACGCAAGTGGGGAACCCCCCCCCCCAACATTAAAGGTGGTTTATTCTTCTAAAGCAAATACACTTTTTCAAACTGGTACTGACTAGTATTCCAATGTTTATCTTCTCCCTCAATTTTTCTTCATCACTCAGCTATGCTGATGAAGGGCAGGGAAGGGTCAAACAAGGATGCTATACAGGCGACTGACATCCTCCTCTTCAACTGGTGATGCCATTGGTCGTTGTAATGGTGCACAATGAAAACCTGTGGCTTTGTGTAACTTAGGCTCGATTCACACTTATGCATGTTGCTTTTGAGCGTTTTTGCCTTGCTTTTTGCGGCGCTTGCCGCGTTTTTTCAGCATGCGGTTTTACCGCGATTTGCGTCTTGCGTTTTTTACATTTTTTTACATTTCCTTTAAAAAACAAAATAAAAAAAAAAGCGGCAAAAACGCGGGTACTTGCGTTTTTGGATGCAGGTCTATTGACTTCTATTACATGCAAAACGCTGCTTTTTGCAGGAAAATAAGTCCCCGACCCTTTCCAAAAACGCAGAGGCACAAAAATGCATTGATGTGAACATGTCCCATAGCAACCCATGTTAAAAAATTTCCATGCATTTTTGCAAAATGCACCAAAAAACGCATTAGTGTGAATCGAGCCTAAAAGGCAGGCTTTATCCACTCACCAGCTTGTAAACAATTTTTAGCCATTTTTGCCAAGGCACCCTGGTTGAAAGACTGGGATAAACCATACTAAGTTAGAAGCTGGAAACAGTATGGTGTAATAAAATGAAAGCCTGATTACAGCATAAGGAAATCTGTCCCCCCAAAAATTGTAATCCTTAAAACAAACAGTTTTCGCTGCAATACTCATCCTATCTCCAACACAGTCCCTACAGTAAGGCCCCATGCACACAGGACGTTTTTACAGCCGCGTTTTTTACAGCTTAAAAACGCCTGTCCATGTTTTGTAAACATTTTTTGACCTTTTTTTAAAAAAAAAAAAAAAAAAAAAATCCTGGAGCTCAAAAACGCAAATCGCAGCGTTTTTGCGCGTTGGGCGTTTTTGCAGCTCAAACCTGGAGCTCCAGAACGCACTGGAATTGGGTTTTTTTTGCAGCTGGAAAACGCCTATGCCACTTGGAGCTCATAAAAGCTCTATGTGTGCATGACACAATAGAATAACATGGATGGGCGTTTTGCAGCTGTAAAAAAAAACGTCTAACGCTGCTGTTAGGAGCTGCAAAAACGCTGTGTGTGCATGGGGCCTAAGTCTTATCTGCTACTGGATAGTGATGTTTTTCCATCTGAACAATTTCCTGCAAGCCCAAGGGGTCAAGGATTTGCCCTCTATGGGCATAAAACCAAGAGACCTAGAAAATAGTTTTGTACAGTTGTGAGAAGGGGATCGGGGGAACTGAGTTGAGCATTACATTCTGTTGCAAAAGAAGTTACACAAGCATGCTATTTTAAAATGCAATTGTAATACTTCTAATTGCTTACTAATTTGATTTCTGTCTTCACTCTATTTTAGAGGAACAGCTGCCACTAGAATCTTATGCATCCAACCCTTTGTGGTGTATTGGATGCCCGCATCTCTTGGCAGCACGCTGTGACTCTGGCCTCCACCACGCCCCCTATCCCTTCTAGCCGCTACATTACTAGTGTGTCCCTACAGCAAATTCTAGTGGTTGCTTTATCTCCACAAGAGTGCGAAAATTAGAATAATAGAATTGGGTCTCTAGGTGCTAGACCAAATATCGGCTCTGTCTCGTGAGGAAGGTTGGTGAGTAACATTATTTTTTCATACCTGGTCTTTTTCTAGCACCGGCTAAAGTAAGTTAAGTACTTTTTGTCTCCCCAGAGTACTGGTGCTTGGTTTCCTCACTACACTGCAAGTTCCTTCACTTGTGTTTGGATGTTGGGTCTTTGGGATGTACACACTTCTTTCTCAGTGTATTGAAGGAATGTGAAGCTTGTTAAAGATCCTTTATTAGTTTTTCTAACTCTCCAGTTACATACAGAATGGCTATTTCTCCACGTGTTTTACTTCTCCCTTCTTTTTGATGGACCAATTTGTTTTTTGCTTGACCTTGTGGATGTTATAACAAAATCCCAGTCTTGATGGCCACAATGTTTCAAAATACTCCTGAGGTGTCTGTGGTCTTTCTAGACAAGTGTTTTTTATTACCATCTCAGCCCGATGTTGCAGAGTTCTAATAACTCCCAGTTTGTGTTCCAATGCGTGGTGGGGGGTATAAAGGCAAATATTTTGTGATTGGGTTTCCCATGGACCTCAATATCCAAGTCCCCACCCCTTTCCTCTTTGAGATGTATCGCCTAGTTCAATAGGAGTAGTTTGTTCTTTGCCACTTACTGTGTATACTTGATATTTTGATCCATTGTGTTTTTGCTCTAAAAGCTTATACATCCGCTGTACAATTTCAACCCATGTATTTGTCACATTTTTTGAGGCAATTGCTTGGTGGTGGTCTCCTAAAAGAGGTCAAGGCTCTCCTCCTTCACCTCCTCCATGTGGTTAGATACAGTCAAACAACAAAAGTTTTGTATAGTGTCTATCAAGCTTTAGCAACGTTGTGTAAGCCTGGCCATACATTATACAATTTTCTTGTAGAACTTTCCTTTTAGTTTTACCAAAACCATAGAATAGAAGATTAAACCTAAACGCTTTCAATTTGTATGCAATCAGGCAGGCCTTTGCACTACATAGTTGAGGGTAAATCTAAAGAAAATTGATTAAGAAAATTGTATGGTGTATGGCCAGCCTAACACAATTTGATGTTGCTTGCAATAGGTCTTAAGCTGGGTGTAGATGGTTTGAATCTTGGCTGGTTCAGCAGAGTTCACCATGTGTGGACAGGCTGAATGTACCCACGTTGATTGATCAACTTTGGTATGACCAGCCTGCAGGATTTTACATGCGATTTTATTGCTAGCGGCTGTTGTAGAACACAATGGCTTGGCGGGAGGCTTTTCCCTGTCAACCTGTGGTTGCAGGAAAGAAGTTTGCTCCATCTATGGCTGGCCTTAGTGGGGCTCCTTCCTTGTATATCTTAGATTGTACAGACGTGTAGCTTGTTTAGGATACAGACAGTTGCACAAGGTCCTATCGATTTGGCTTTTACATTTTCTAGGTGTTGTTAACTTTGTCTTGTGTCACTTTTTTGTGTTTAACAACTAGTTCGGGTCACTTTAGTGACTCATGAGTGTTGGCATCAGTGAGAACAGTGGTCACCTTAGAATGGTAGTTAGTTTTTTTTTTTTTTTTCATGGCCACAGTGATTTTCTGTTTTTCTGCTGGTGGAGAGGCAGCGCTCAGATCCCTACTAAGCAAAGTAAGGACCATCCTTTAGTGAGGTCAATTTGAAAGGAAATACTTTTGCTATGGACAAAGACCCTAATAAGGAGGAGTTCATCCTAATCTAACAATATAAAATCGTTTATAGATGGAATAGGCTGTAGCTGTAAAACTATCCAGTTGGGGGGCTCAGCAAATTTTTTTTTTTTTTTTTTTTTTTTTTTTTTTTTTTTTTTAGTTGCTTGGCTAAGATTTCCTCCTTCAGCGGAGTAAGCTCTCTGACAGGTTCTATACCCACTTTTATTGTTTCGGGGTGTTCCACTATCATCCTTTCTCTTACAGCAGTGGTTCTCAACCTGGGGGTCGGGACCCCCTCGGGGGTCGAATGGCAATTTGCTGGGGGTCACCGAATCCTGGGCTGTTCCTGAAGCCTGCACCGCTCTCCCAGCCTTTTCGCGGCCAATCTCGGATCAGCAGATGACCTTGATCAAGAGCACTTACGTTGGCTGATCAGAACTTCTCCCAGCACTGCCACTCATCCCAACTCCCCGCCAGCACTGCCACCCATCCCATTTCCCCCACCCCCCAGCAAGGAGTAAGAGAAGGAATAAAAATAGAGAATACATGGAAGGGAGATAAAAAAAGGTGGATGAACAAAGAAAAAGGGAGAGAAAGAATAAGAGAACAAGAAAGATGGCTAGAGAGAGAGGGATGGGGAAAAAAACAAGAATCTAGGATAGAGAGAGAGATAAAGGAGAATGAAAGGAGACCAAAGAGAGAGTGGTACATCCTAAAATGTATCATAAGGGGTTTTAATACTGTACTAGTGGAAGGGACTCAGGGAGCGCTAAATGTCCATGGGTTAGGGGCGCAAATTACTTGTCTTGCCTTGGGTGCTGACAACCCACGCTACGAAAATAATTTCACTGTTAGGGGTACCCACAACTTGGGAAATTTTATCAAGGGGTCACGGCACTAGTGAGGTTGAGAACCACTGTCTTACAGGATTACTCCTCTGTTCTGTTATTGCTGGCCTATAGTAGGAAGTTGAATTTTAGTTGATGTCCTCTCCTCACTCCACTGGCCTACTCGGTCAATGGCTTGACACAAGGCTGCTCTGCAAGCGTCGCCACCTGAAGTTTCCCGATTCTCCCCTGTTCAGCGAGAATACTGCTCCAGTACTTGCTTCAGTTACTTGCTTCAGTTACTCACTGTGGTCCCTGGTAATAAGGTGGATAGTCCCCCTAGTAGCGACAGCTTCCCCTCTACCTCCAACCACTGACAGGTTCTCTGGCCGGCAGAACTGTCACTTCTTCTGGTTGGATTTAAAAGCCGCAATCCTAACCCTGCACTGCTCTCTTGCTTCTGGATAGGCCCTCACAGAAGAGCAGCCAGATGCCTCTGGGATAGGCCCGATTTCCTGCCTAGCAGCCCAGGTCAACATGACCTGTTCACCCAGACAGCCGTCCAGGTGGCACAGAACATCGATCACCTGACTCCACCCAAATATATAGGTGTTCCTAGCAGGCCATGGGATTCAATGTAACCCTTGCCCATTGGCTGAGATACCCACATACCCATAACTTGACCTTGCATTGCCCTTCTCATATCTATCACCACCAAGTACCTGGCCACCTAGTGGTAGTAGAGACAAGTGCAACAGGACAAACTTTGTTGGGGAGGAATCAATAGATTTCTATCAACCAGGATATCTACTCCTGGCAAGTACAGGTCCTTCTCAAAAAATTAGCATATTGTGATAAAGTTCATTATTTTCTGTAATGTACTGATAAACATTAGACTTTCATCTATTTTAGATTCATTACACACAACTGAAGTAGTTCAAAGCCTTTTCTTGTTTTAATATTGATGATTTTGGCATACAGCTCATGACAACCCAAAATTCCTATCTCAAAAAATTAGCATATCATGAAAAGGTTCTCTAAACGAGCTATTAACCTAATCATCTGAATCAACTAATTAACTCTAAACACCTGCAAAAGATTCCTGAGGCTTTTAAAAACTCCCAGCCTGGTTCATTACTCAAAACCGCAATCATGGGTAAGACTGCCGACCTGACTGCTGTCCAGAAGGCCATCATTGACACCCTCAAGCAAGAGGGTAAGACACAGAAAGAAATTTCTGAACGAATAGGCTGTTCCCAGAGTGCTGTATCAAGGCACCTCAGTGGGAAGTCTGTGGGAAGGAAAAAGTGTGGCAGAAAACGCTGCACAACGAGAAGAGGTGACCGGACCCTGAAGAAGATTGTGGAGAAGGACCGATTCCAGACCTTGGAGGACCTGCGGAAGCAGTGGACTGAGTCTGGAGTAGAAACATCCAAAGCCACCGTGAACAGGCGTGTGCAGGAAATGGGCTACAGGTGCCGCATTCCCCAGGTCAAGCCACTTTTGAACCAGAAACAGCGGCAGAAGCGCCTGACCTGGGCTACAGAGAAGCAGCACTGGACTGTTGCTCAGTGGTCCAAAGTACTTTTTTCGGATGAAAGCAAATTTTGCATGTCATTCGGAAATCAAGGTGCCAGAGTCTGGAGGAAGACTGGGGAGAGGGAAATGCCAAAATGCCTGAAGTCCAGTGTCAAGTACCCACAGTCAGTGATGGTCTGGGGTGCCATGTCAGCTGCTGGTGTTGGTCCACTGTGTTTTATCAAGGGCAGGGTCAATGCAGCTAGCTATCAGGAGATTTTGGAGCACTTCATGCTTCCATCTGCTGAAAAGCTTTATGGAGATGAAGATTTCATTTTTCAGCACGACCTGGCACCTGCTCACAGTGCCAAAACCACTGGTAAATGGTTTACTGACCATGGTATTACTGTGCTCAATTGGCCTGCCAACTCTCCTGACCTGAACCCCATAGAGAATCTGTGGGATATTGGGAAGAGAAAGTTGAGAGACGCAAGACCCAACACTCTGGATGAGCTTAAGGCCGCTATCGAAGCATCCTGGGCCTCCATAACACCTCAGCAGTGCCACAGGCTGGTTGCCTCCATGCCACGCCGCATTGAAGCAGTCATTTCTGCAAAAGGATTCCCGACCAAGTATTGAGTGCATAACTGAACATAATTATTTGAAGGTTGACTTTTTTTGTATTAAAAACACTTTTTTCTTTTATTGGTCGGATGAAATATGCTAATTTTTTGAGATAGGAATTTTGGGTTGTCATGAGCTGTATGCCAAAATCATCAATATTAAAACAAGAAAAGGCTTGAACTACTTCAGTTGTGTGTAATGAATCTAAAATATATGAAAGTCTAATGTTTATCAGTACATTACAGAAAATAATGAACTTTATCACAATATGCTAATTTTTTGAGAAGGACCTGTACATTTTGTGAGGAGCATCCCTGCTTAAACTTCAGGGTGCTACAATTAATTTTCACAAAGTCTGCTGCCTCAGTTTTAATTACGCATTTGCATATACTCCAGAATTTTTTGAAGAGTGCATCAGATGAATTGCTATTAATTGTAAAGTCCCTCTTTGCCATGAAAATGAACTTAATCCCAAAAAAACAAACATTTCCACTGCATTTGTGAAGAAGGCTTTAGGGTGCTCAAGAGTCCAGTAAAGAATGGCACAAAAACATCCTCCGAGAGCAACTTCTCCCAACCATCCAAGAACAGTTGGGACAATGCCTTTTCCAGCATGATGGAGTACCTTGCCCATAAAGCAAAAGTGATAACTAAGTGGCTCGTGGAACAAAACATGGAAATTTTGGGTCCATGGCCAGGAAACTCCCCAGACCTTAATCCCGTTGAAGCGGGTGAACAAAAAACCCCATAAATTCGGACAAATTCCAAGCATTGATTATGCAAGACTGGGCTGCCATCAGTCAGGATGTGGCCCAGAGGTTTGTTTGACAGCACGTCAGGAAGAATTGCAGAGGTCTTGAAAAAGAATGGTCCACACTGCAAATATTGACTTTTTGCATAAACTTAAAGCAGAGTTCCACCCAGTGGAACTTCTGCTCATTTGTCTCCTCCTCCTCCCCCCTCCGGTGCGCACCTTTTTTGGGGGGGGGGGGCGACAGGATACCTGTCTTTGACAGGTATCTCCTATTCCCACTTCTGGGAGCCACAGCTATTGACGTCACCACTCAGCTCCCTCCTCCCCTGTCGGAGGCCAGTAGGAGAGAGGAGCGGAGCCTTGCGCATGCGCACTAGGGTTGCATGGGTGGAGTACTGGCGTGAAGCTGTAAGGCTACACTGTCGGGTTCCCTTACCCGCTGGACTCCAGGACAGGTAAGTGTCCTATTATTAAAAGCCAGCAGCTGCTGGCTTTTAATTTTTGCAGGGGTGGGCGGACCTCCGCTTTTAATGTTGTCAATAAAAGCCTTTTGACACTTATGAAATGCTTGTAATTCTGTATATCATAGTAACATCTGACAAAAAGATCTAAAAATCGCTGAAGAAGCAGACTTTGTGAAAATAAATATATTTGTCATTCTCAAAACTTTTGTCCACAATTGTGTGTGTATTTTTATATATTTGCTCTCCCAGTGCAAATATTTGTTACCGCATATTGTAAGCCATGTTGCTGAATGAAATGGAAAGACTTATAGGCATAGGCTTAATATAATTTTTTTTTTTTTTTTTTCTTCATGAAATCTATGATGGAATCCTAGGATTAGTATTATGGTTAAAAATAAATAAATATTTTTTTGTTTCATAATTCTTGGCACACAAGTTTTGTCCTCCTGTAGAGTTGTGAAGATATTATTCTTGGCTCTCATAAAGCTGACCGTGAAGTCTCCTTTGTTACTTCTCTTGGGTCTCTCTTGTGGGCTATGAAAGAACTTTGTCCAGATCTCTGCTGTATGTCTGTTACCGTCTGAGGTAATGTTTTTGGACTACATTGTAATGGTCTTTAAATTTAAAATAACAACAAAATGGTTTTATTTAAAGGCTTATTGCCTAAAAATTCTTAAATTATTTGTGATTTAAATGCAGTTGCAATTTGTTGCTGCCAAAGATACTTCAGGTCAAAAATTTGCATCCAGAAAATATTTCAATGGTTTCATCCAGAAGTGCATCAAAATACACATCAGCACATGTCAATGCATGCTTTCATCCAATACGTAAAGCGGAGTTCCACTTGTTTTTCAGTTGTTGTATTAAGTCAGCAGCTACAAAAAGTAGCGTTTCAAAAAGTAGTGCATGCGCTACTTTTGGTGCAGTGCGATTTCAGCTCATTCAAAATTAATGAGGCTGAAATTGCACTGCACAGAATTGCATGGGAACTGCATAGCATTCCTGTGTGATTCTCATGCAGTACCTAGTATAACTAGGCTCTAAAGGAAACTTGTTTTGAAAGTATATGGTGTCGTGATCAAATGGCTGTGATACTTTCTGAGACACTAACCTGTAATGCATACACAGATCTTGAGTTCTGGCTTCCCTTTTTCTGATTTGCATCCTTACTCCAAGTCAGGGACTCCAACTATCGTAGCCAGAGATATCCAGGGAACTAGTTTTCCCCTTTTTAATGCCAGCATAGATAAACCTCTGTGTGAAATTATAATTGTCTGGGCAGAGATAAATATTCATCTCTCCCTGACCAGACCTTTATTCTGTATGCGATAGCTGGCTCCCTGTGCCCTTAGCTGCCAGCCAAAGAATGCACATTACTTTTTGCAGTCTTTTTGACTTTTTCCCTAGTGCTCATGGGATCAGTAAATTTGCCATTGCATAGGAAAAATGTGTAATTTCCGCTCTATCGTCTGTATCTTATCAATTTACAGAGCAGGAGAGTTATAACAAAGACACCTGCGTGTAAAGGTCCTAACCCAACTGTGCCAAGCTGGAAAATGTAGACAGACATTTATTTACTAACTAAATGGAAACTGATTGCTTGAGAGCAGATCAGGTCTCTTTCAGGTATGGTATGTTAAAGAAGAAACCTAAAAAAACTGAAAAATCATTTTGTGTTTGAAGAAAACTGCGACCTTTATTACTGGTTTACAAACATTTGAATTTTAAGATGTCAGCTGTACTAAATACATAAATCAACCGTTTAAACATCTCAGCCACTGAGGGCCAGTTCATACCACGTGCAGTACGGTGTGGTTTTTTTTTTTTTCTGCATCAAAAACGCATGGGTAGTAGGTCCTATGGTTTCAAAATGGCATAGTTCACACCAGTGCGTTCAGTTTCAGTGCGCTCCAGTTCCAGAAAAAAAGTAGAACGTGCTGCATTTTTTTTTCTGCACTAAACTGTACTGAAACATGGTAAAACAAGCCAAAAACGCACTGGAACTTAAATTGTCCTTTTTTTATGTAAGGTGAAGAATGAAGGGGGGGGGGGGGTGGGAATAAAAGCACTGTAACGCATCCAGACTGTGTGCTTCTATGGTGTGAACTGGCCCTGAAGTCTCGTACACACGACCGAGTTTCTCGTCCAAAACCGGCAAGAAAAGTGGCGCGAGAGCTTTTTTTTTTCTCGAGAAAACCGTTCGTGTGTATGGTTTTACGATGAGAAAACTGCTGTGAATCTCGACGAGAAAATAGAGAACCTGCTCTCTATTTTCTCGTCAGGATTCAAGATTTCCTCGTCGTGTTTCTCGTCGGCCTGTTTTGTGACAAGAAAATGGTTCGTGTGTATGCTTTTACGACTCTTCCAAAAGCGCGCATGCTCAGAAGCAAGTATGAGACGGGAGCGCATCTTCTGCTAAATCAAGCCTTCGTAATGGAGATGGCACATTCGTCACGCTCTAAATTATTGCATCGTTTAAATTTTGTGCGTTGAAATCTTCTTTAGAATGTTGCATTAATCAAAACGAATGAACTTCTTTTGCTGCTGATATTCACACAGAGTTATGAATATCTATTTTTAACCTTTTTCATGCTGCTCTTCAGAAGATATATGTGTATTATATTGTGCAAGATCTTCTGAATATTTTACTGTTTTATATTTTTCAAACAGATGTTAATAGTAATTTGCCAGTGTTTTTGATAGTGATCTCCCATTGAATATTTTAATATATTTTTGGTAAATTTTACACCCTCTACTTTCAAAAATATATTTTAATTCTTTTTTTGGGGGTTATCTGTCCCTTTTTTTGGCTGTCAAATGTATCTGCTTACTCCAAAGCTAAATTAAAAAATTGTAAAAATAAACAAACATAGTCAAGTATGAGCTTAAACAAAAATAACATTTATTCATGTTTGAAATAAAATAAAGAGAAGGCAGCGCTGGAGAACCTGCTGCCATTTGTGCATCCCAGGGACCCCAGAGCACACATCAACCCTGTGTGGACACTAAAATTGGGAGCTTGAGAAGGCCAACAGTTCTGAGCACAATCTGATGCTGGCCTCCCAGAGGTCAGGAACAGCAGCAGGTGATATATATGTCCCAAGTGTGTGGTACTACAACAGGCTGCCTTCTGTCCGACCACAATGAAGCAAGGCCATCACTTCCTCGTCTTCCCTGAAGCCTTCCCTGCAGCCTTCCTGCGTGTGGCTGGAGGCTGGGCCACTGGAGGGCTACTCCTGTCAGGAGGAGGAGGTGGAGGAGAAGGGGGTGGCGCAGAAGGAGGTGGAGGAGAAGGGGGTGGCGCAGAAGGAGGTGGAGGAGAAGGGGGTGGCGCAGAAGGAGGTGGAGGAGAAGGGGGTGGCGCAGAAGGAGGTGGAGGAGAAGGGGGTGGCGCAGAAGAAGAAGGTGGAGGAGAAGGGGGTGGCGCAGAAGAAGAAGGTGGAGGAGAAGGGGGTGGCGCAGAAGAAGAAGGTGGAGGAGAAGGGGGTGGCGCAGAAGAAGAAGGTGGAGGAGAAGGGGGTGGCGCAGAAGAAGAAGGTGGAGGAGAAGGGGGTGGCGCAGAAGAAGAAGGTGGAGGAGAAGGGGGTGGCGCAGAAGAAGAAGGTGGAGGAGAAGGGGGTGGCGCAGAAGAAGAAGGTGGAGGAGAAGGGGGTGGCGCAGAAGAAGAAGGTGGAGGAGAAGGGGGTGGCGCAGAAGAAGAAGGTGGAGGAGAAGGGGGTGGCGCAGAAGAAGAAGGTGGAGAAGGGGGTGGCGCAGAAGAAGAAGGTGGAGGAGAAGGGGGTGGCGCAGAAGAAGAAGGTGGAGGAGAAGGGGGTGGCGCAGAAGAAGAAGGTGGAGGAGAAGGGGGTGGCGCAGAAGAAGAAGGTGGAGGAGAAGGGGGTGGCGCAGAAGAAGAAGGTGGAGGAGAAGGGGGTGGCGCAGAAGAAGAAGGTGGAGGAGAAGGGGGTGGCGCAGAAGAAGAAGGTGGAGGAGAAGGGGGTGGCGCAGAAGAAGAAGGTGGAGGAGAAGGGGGTGGCGCAGAAGAAGAAGGTGGAGGAGAAGGGGGTGGCGCAGAAGAAGAAGGTGGAGGAGAAGGGGGTGGCGCAGAAGAAGAAGGTGGAGGAGAAGGGGGTGGCGCAGAAGAAGAAGGTGGAGGAGAAGGGGGTGGCGCAGAAGAAGAAGGTGGAGGAGAAGGGGGTGGCGCAGAAGAAGAAGGTGGAGGAGAAGGGGGTGGCGCAGAAGAAGAAGGTGGAGGAGAAGGGGGTGGCGCAGAAGAAGAAGGTGGAGGAGAAGGGGGTGGCGCAGAAGAAGAAGGTGGAGGAGAAGGGGGTGGCGCAGAAGAAGAAGGTGGTGGAGGAGAAGGGGGTGGCGCAGAAGAAGAAGGTGGTGGAGGAGAAGGGGGTGGCGCAGAAGAAGAAGGTGGTGGAGGAGAAGGGGGTGGCGCAGAAGAAGAAGGTGGTGGAGGAGAAGGGGGTGGCGCAGAAGAAGAAGGTGGTGGAGGAGAAGGGGGTGGCGCAGAAGAAGAAGGTGGTGGAGGAGAAGGGGGTGGCGCAGAAGAAGAAGGTGGTGGAGGAGAAGGGGGTGGCGCAGAAGAAGAAGGTGGTGGAGGAGAAGGGGGTGGCGCAGAAGAAGAAGGTGGTGGAGGAGAAGGGGGTGGCGCAGAAGAAGAAGGTGGTGGAGGAGAAGGGGGTGGCGCAGAAGAAGGTGGTGGAGGAGAAGGGGGTGGCGCAGAAGAAGGTGGTGGAGGAGAAGGGGGTGGCGCAGAAGAAGGTGGTGGAGGAGAAGGGGGTGGCGCAGAAGAAGGTGGTGGAGGAGAAGGGGGTGGCGCAGAAGAAGGTGGTGGAGGAGAAGGGGGTGGCGCAGAAGAAGGTGGTGGAGGAGAAGGGGGTGGCGCAGAAGAAGGTGGTGGAGGAGAAGGGGGTGGCGCAGAAGAAGGTGGTGGAGGAGAAGGGGGTGGCGCAGAAGAAGGTGGTGGAGGAGAAGGGGGTGGCGCAGAAGAAGGTGGTGGAGGAGAAGGGGGTGGCGCAGAAGAAGGTGGTGGAGGAGAAGGGGGTGGCGCAGAAGAAGGTGGTGGAGGAGAAGGGGGTGGCGCAGAAGAAGGTGGTGGAGGAGAAGGGGGTGGCGCAGAAGAAGGTGGTGGAGGAGAAGGGGGTGGCGCAGAAGAAGGTGGTGGAGGAGAAGGGGGTGGCGCAGAAGAAGGTGGTGGAGGAGAAGGGGGTGGCGCAGAAGAAGGTGGTGGAGGAGAAGGGGGTGGCGCAGAAGAAGGTGGTGGAGGAGAAGGGGGTGGCGCAGAAGAAGGTGGTGGAGGAGAAGGGGGTGGCGCAGAAGAAGGTGGTGGAGGAGAAGGGGGTGGCGCAGAAGAAGGTGGTGGAGGAGAAGGGGGTGGCGCAGAAGAAGGTGGTGGAGGAGAAGGGGGTGGCGCAGAAGAAGGTGGTGGAGGAGAAGGGGGTGGCGCAGAAGAAGGTGGTGGAGGAGAAGGGGGTGGCGCAGAAGAAGGTGGTGGAGGAGAAGGGGGTGGCGCAGAAGAACAAGGAGGTGGAGGAGGAGGTTGAGGTTGTGCCACCTCACAAATTGGGGGTAATTTTCTCCATCACCCCCTTGTTCAGCAAGGTGATGAGCAGGGGCTCGCATAGGAGGCGTTGCTCCATGCTCATCACCTTGAACTTTGCCTCCACTAGGCCGGCAATGGCCTCTTCAGGGGATGTGGGCTCCTTGAGGGTGGCATGGGCCTCTCGAATAAGGGCCATTGCTACCTCACTGGTGGTCCTGTCCCTCCTGCTTCTTTTGGGAAGTCGGATGGGAGGCACCTGTGATGTTGTGCTTCTTCTTTGGCCGGCCACTGCCTGCCTGCCACTGGGCCCTGCCTCCTCCTGCCTGACAGTTTCCTGACCCTCCTCCTGGCTGATTTCATCCTGTGTATGAAAAAGGGACATAGTTTAATTTTTTGTTTTTTATTGTTTTCATCCAACTTTCAGCTCATGTTTGAAGCAATTAGAATGTAAATCCAGAATTTTTTTTACCAATTGACAACTACATCAGATTGACTATTTTGCACCCAATTTAGGCCAGACTAATGTCTAGAGATCTTGATTTCACTTGTGGAACCCAAAATAGTTTGTTTGTCATCTTGACATATTTGTCATACATTTTCTATAAATACTATACCTGGCTCCAGATGGCCAAATCAGGTTCATCCAGGATGGCTGCCTCCTCTTGTTCCAGAGAAGGCTCAGGTTGGCTGCAGGGAAGTCTGGGGGGAAGAGTGGAGAGTGATGGCCTTGCCTCAATGTGGTCATCCAGAAAGGACATCCTGCTGTAGTACCACAAATTCGGGACATAAACATCATCTGCTGCTGCTCCTGACCTCTGAGAAGCCAGGACCTTAGAGCGTTCAGTCCTGTATGTGCCTCTCAAGCTCCCAATTTTAGTGTCCACCTGTTTTGCTGTGGCTGTGGGCACCTTGGTCTGCACAAATGGGAGCAGGCTCTCCAGCGCTGCTTTTCGTACCCCTTTTTTTTTTTTTTTTTTTTATGGATGGGGTTTTTGGTCTCCCACAGAGCGGGCAGCTCCCTTACCCGGTCTATAAATTCCGCCAGGAATTCTTTGTCGCTAATAAAGACATTCATATTGTCTCTGCAAGTTAAACAAAAAAATAATTAACTAATGTGAGGCACACAGTCTCTAACCTCCCTAAAATCTTATTCACCATATATATCCTCCAACATTCTCAAGACAGTATAGGCCAACAATTGTTCAAAGTCACAAAATCACATACCTTCGTTCGCACGTCCGTCACTTGAACTCCTCTCTCCGCACACCGAACGTAGTATAGTCACATGTGTGTTTGCTATATATACACCACGCATGCGTGAAACTACGCACACGTCGCTCTGCACACGTCGCCCGCCCATGACGTTCTAATTAACATCTTTTCCCCGCCCCTTCTCTTTCGGTGCACAGACAGATATGGCAGATTTACAGCAGGTCTCTGATAATTCCTCATAACGAGGAGGAGACAAGCCCGGAGACTGAGGAAACGTCACGATCAAGGAGGAGATTCAAGGCATCTAATATGTCTTATGCGGAGATGACGGACATATTGCTAAAGGCGGATTATGACGCAAAGCATGGGCCGTATAGCAAACCAAATAGAAGGAAGGTCAAAATCATGAAGAAAGTCGTGAAGAGTCTGAAGAAGAATTTTGGGGTGAAACGCTCAAATGAGCAGCTCAGAAAGAGGTGGGCAGACCTCAAACTGAGGGTGCCGGAGCAGTTAAGGAGCATTAAGAGAATGCTAGCAAAAAGTAAGTAAACTTTTCACTTTTATGCTATTAATTTCTCAACTTCCATGTTGCTCCTTTTTTTTTTTTTTTTTTTTTTTTTTTATTTCCTATTGTACTCCCTTCCAAAATGTCATAGTTTGAACTTGGTTTGGCACAGTAATCGTTCGTTACAGACACATCGTTCGGACACTCTTTTTTTTTTTTGGGGTTATTTTTCAGCCTCAAATGTAATTAGACATCTGCCGGATTTCTTTCAATTGTTGGCTAGATGATGTGTTTGTAAAGAGAATGAAATGCAAACTTTAATCAGTGTAAAGGAGAGGACACTCAGCAGCTGCTTCCACATCTGTACTTTGGAGCACTATAGTGTGGGCCACTAAAACCGCCTTTTTGGGGTGTCCCACACAGGTGCATCAGTGAATTTTTGTGCTGCCTCCATGCCTGAAAATTGACAGCCAAAGGTGAATACTAAACCGATTTCTTGGACATATATAATGCATTCATTTTTAAGTTCCGCACAAACACACACTTGTACCCCACTTTCAAGCAATTTAGCCTGTTTTCATTTTTCATAGAGAATTTCTGTGTGATAACTAGTCCTTTTGGTTTGCTTCTCATAGGGGAGAGAAGACTGGGAGGAGAACACTCCAGGGAGCACATGAAACCCACAGCTTCGAAACAACCCCAACCTCACAAAGACCCACAACCGAAAGATGTGCAGGAAGTTGAGGTGGAGGAAGGAGAAGTGCAGGAAGGAGAGGTGGATGACATGGTGGAACTGGTCACCACAACAGGTCAGTATCTGTCACCACAGCTTCAGGTAAGAGATGTAGGCCTGCAGAGTTATAATACCTTTTTTGTATTTTGTTTTTAGGGGATGTAAATGTTGTGGTGAAGGATAGTACACGTTTCTCTGCTGACAGTGCCCTACGAATCATACAGCAAGTGATGGAATGTAGCACAGAACAGAATTAAACAAAGAATTCATGTGATGGATCAAACATTTTAAAGACATTCTCGATGTTTTGGGGAGAATTGAATAAGGCATCAAAACCCCAATTTTTGTTCAATGATTGTTCGTCCCCCTTTTTATTATCTTTTTGACAATCAAACCAGCCAAAAATTGAATATGCACACAGTGTGTCAACATGTGCCATCTGCCATCAGGGGATATCCATGTACGGCTTTTGTGGGTGCAACCCCTTCCTCGTATCTAAAGTAGGTGAACTGAAGAAGGGGTTGCACCCACAAAACACGTCCATTGATTACCCCTGATGGCAGATAGCACATGTTGACAATAGGGATCAGGAGTTTAAATTCCCTATTGGAAAATACTACTAAATGTGTGCATATTAAATTTTTGGCTGGGCAAGGGGTGGCAAGACCCCATATTAGGACGGGCACATAGAGACATAGTTTGTGTACGTGAATGCCTCATATTGCTCAGAGGTATCCAATGTTGTACTTTTTTGCAATGCAACTGATGGTTTTCTATTTTCATAATAAAAAAATTGCCGGTTTGTGGCCAGCCAAAATCCCCCCCCAAAAAAAATATTACCATGTGTGTGACTGTGCACAGAGTAAAATGTTTGAACACAAACAACGTGTAGCTTCTTTTTCAAATACGCTCTAACCTTCTTCTTTTTTTTTTTTTTTGTGGGGGTTACATAGTGAAATGGTTGATATTTACTAAAGGAAAATACACTTGGCACTACAAATGCACTAAGACAAACTAGGAGACATGAAAAAACAAAAGTTTAAAGATTATATCAGATTTTTATTGAGTTCATTCTCCATGCATCTTTACACATGGGCAGGCATAGGAATTGCCCCCCTACCCGTGAAATATTCCAGATACTTCACGAACCTCACGGGCATTTTGGGGGGGCAAGCCAGGACGGGCAGATTCGAGGCCCGGCAGCCGATTGACAGAGGAAAGTCCTGCCTTTGGCAATACTGAGGCCATATAAGAAGTTGATTTTCTGCTGAGAAAGTTATGGAGCACACAGCAGCATAAAACTACATAGTTTATTTTGTAGTCCGCCAAGTGGATGGGAGTCATAAAAAGGCGGAACCGGCTGGCCATTATCCCGAAGGCATTTTCAACGACTCTTCGTGCCCTGGCCAGCCGGTAGTTGAACACCCTCTTCTCTGGGGTCAGGGTCCTCTGTGGAAATGGCCTCATGAGGTGCGGTTCAAGTCCGAAGGCTTCATCAGCCAAAAAAACAAAGGGGAGTCCTTCAACATTCCCTGCATCCGGTGGCAATGCAAGGTCGTCACTCTGGAGAGGGAGGGCAAACTCCGTCTGGATGAAGGATCCCCCATCGGACATCCGGCCCTTCTTCCCTACATCAACATAGAGGAATTCATACCGTGCTGACACCACCGCCATCAGCACAATGCTATGAAACCCCTTGTAGTTGAAGTAGTAGGACCCAGAACGGGGTGGCGGCACGATGCGGATGTGCTTCCCGTCTATGGCACCACCGCAGTTGGGGAAGTCCCACCGCGTGGCAAACTCCGATGCCAAAGTCTGCCATTCCTGTGGCATGGAAGGAAGCCCGGGGAATCAAACAAGATGAAAAAAAATTAGAATTTAAAAATAGAACATTACAAGCAGATTATAAGAAAATACATTAGAGGCCAACATCAATAAAAATCTCAGTTTAAGGTGTTTTTAAGAAGTATAATGGAAGGCTCATGTTTCATATTAATCACCCCCTCTGATGGTCCATTTTTTAAATATTTTGGGGGGGGGGGGGGTGGTAGATGTGTTTGGCCACAGGATAGCATTGCAGTGGTGGTGCGTCACTCAGAACAATACATAGGTTACTGCAACGCATGAACCTATGTATTGTCAATGCCGCCCACTATTCAGGTGGATGGCCCCCTGTTAAGCGACCAACATATGAAGAACTGCGGCATTTATGGGGTGAAAATTGCATATCAGAAACAGGCGGGTAAATAGGCTTGCAAAATCCAGCCTGAGGGATGTAATTGGCTTGATAAAAGTAAAATTGGGGACGCAGGGGGGGACATTCTTTGGGTAAACACTGACAGGCTGCTCTGCCAATCATGTTCACCAAGTCTGTTTTACGGTTACATGATTGGCTGATGCAACATCGAGGGCAGGAAAAGACATCAAGGACAGAAGGATGGCGCTGACCAGAAGAAGGTAAGTGCAGGGCTGGGGGCAAAATGTCTGCATTGGAGGGGGGCAAAATGTCTGCATTGGAGGGGACAAAATGACTGCATTGGAGGCGACAAAATGGCTGCATTGGAAGGGGCAACTGGTGGCGTTTAATAGGCACAGTCGCTAAAAAAGAGTAAGTTTATTTCCTAAAATTTGGGGGTGGACCCCCAAACATTTTGGAGCAACAGACGCCCCTGCTGGAAAGCTTAGTGAAGGGAAATATGCATGGAGGAGAAAAAAGGGGCATTTTAGAAGCTTCCAACATGCATGGGGACAAAGGGGACATTCTCAGCATATTACAATCATGGTAATTAGGGAAGGATGAAAGAAATACAATACATGAAATACATAAAATGTGACGTTAATGGAGAAAACTTACCCTAATATAGTCCTCCTGCAGGACTTCTATAATGGCAGAACAGGTGTCTGGGATTATGAGGCCCAGAGCCTGGGGGGAGATGCCTGTCCTGAAGACTTCTCCCTGTCGCCAGGTAACGTAACGTGGCGATGAGCCTCTGCTCAGCACTGATGGCTTCCCGCATAACAGTGTCCTGCCTGGTAATATAGGGGGACACCAAAGCCAACAGTTCCTGCAAAACGGGGTCAGACATCCGCAGAAAATTCCTGTAGTCCTCAGGATTATTCTCGACGATCTCCCGCAGCAGAGGCATATGGCAGAATTGGTCCCGCTGGAGCAACCAATTCTTGGTCCATGAACTCCTCCTCACACCGTTCATGGACTGGTCTTGGTCCAAAACAAGCAGACCAACACCAAGCGCACGCACAGCACGAACTCGACGACGAGAACGTCCAGGCGACATGGCTAGGAAACAGTCGTCTGATCAGAACGCACTTTAGAACAGCAAGGCCTATGAATAACGAACTGAAAATCAGAAACGAACGGGCAAGAACGCACTGTAAAACAGATACGACCTGCCTAGACGCCCTGAAAGACAAGATACGAACCCACAAGCACAAACTGAACTTCAGAAAACGAACTGAAAAGCACGAAGACTGAGAAGCGCGAATTGTCTCTTCCCAAACTTTTACTTCACACGAGATCAGCAAAAGCAGCCCAAGGGGTGGCGCCAGGGAAATCGATCTTCCCCTTTATAGTGCCGTTGTACGTGCTGGACGTGACCGCGGAGAACGAGGAAATTGGGAAATGTCAGTGTGTACGCATGGAAAGCTTGACAAGAAAATCGTCAAGGTTAACAAGAATCTCGTCTCAAAAAACGAGAAAATCGGCATTGTGTACGAGGCTTGAGACTAATGCCTTGTACACACGATTGGAATTTCCGATGGGGGGAAAAGTCAGACAGTTTTTTCAATCGCATATTCCGACCGTGTGTGTGCCCCATCAGACTTTTTTCTGTTGGAATTTTGAAAGAGAACATGTTCTCTTTTAGATGGTGTGTGTTTTTTTTTTTTTATTTATTTTATTTTTTTTTGGTCGGAGGAAAAAAAAAAAAAAACGGAAATTCCGGTAGTCTGTATGGAACTCCGACGGAGAAAAAAACATGCATGCTCGGAAGCATTGAACTTCATTTTTCTCGGCTCATCGTAGTGTTGTACGCCACCGCAATCTTTACGGTCGGAATTTGGTGTGACGGTGTGTATGCAAGACAGCTTGAACGGAATTCCGTTGGAAAAATCCGTTGAGTTTATCCCGACAAATTCCGATCGTGTGTAACAAGGCATTAAAGTTGCAAAATAAATAACTTAAAATTCTTAAACACAACTGTCCCCTCTTGTATTAAAAACAAACCGGACCCAACCAAATGATAAGGCCGCGACAAATATGTGAGGGAGTGCTCCGCTGGTGGATCCTACTTCAGGCGACTGGCCCCGGACCTGGTGAGCTGATCCTTTTTTAAAGGGACCCCTCTAGTTCTAGAAAATTCCTGGGGGTCATGTGTCCTAAATTAACCTATCCTGAGGGACTCCCTTTTTTAGCTTCCAGATAACTCCAGGTCATATGACCTGGATTGACCTATCACGGACCTCCCACTTCTTTTCAATGCAGTGGGGAGCAATGAAACGGGAGCTGTCACGGTCGCATTATCATTTTATTGTTGGTATGTTGTTTCTAGATTGCTTTCAGTTCAGAATAAGGCAATGATCGGAGGCATGAATCAAAGCTTTCAAAATAAAAACAAAAAATGGGAAAAAGTTCCAATCAGTGCGCACACAATCCTTCCTCGTGAATGACCTCTTGTGCTAATCACACCCTCTTTTACAAGGCCTGCTTCTTCTGTGGCTCAGACATCTGTATTAATCACTGTTCACACTGTTCTTTTGTTAATCCCCCCCCCCCTGTACATTAAATAAAAAATGTAAATAATCCCCCTGCTGATTTTGTACGTTTGCCCACTGACAAAAAAATGATCAGTCTATAATTATTAATGGTAGGTTTATTTTAACAGTGAGAGACAGAAAAACGACAAAAAAAATCCAGAAAAATGCTTTTCAAAAAAGTTGTAAATTGATTTGCATTTAATGAGTGAAATAAGTATTTGGCCCCTTCACAAAACATGACTTAGTACTTGGTGGCAAAACACTTGTTGGCAATCAGAGGTCAGATGTTTCTTGTAGTTGGCCACCAGGTTTGCACACATCTCAGGAGGGATTTTTTTCCCACACCTCTTTGTAGATCCTCTCCAAGTCATTCAGGTTTCGAGGCTGACGTTTGGTAACTCGAACCCTTAGCTCCTTCCACATTTTCCATGGGATTAAGATCTTGAGACTGGCTAGGGCACTGCAGGATCTTAATGTGCTTCTTAAGCCAATTCTTTCTTTTGTTGCCTTGGCCTTGTGTTTTGGGTCATTGTCATGCTGGATTACCCATCCACGACCCATTTTCAATGCCCTGGTTGAGGGAAGGAGGTCCTCACTCAAGATTTGATGGTACATGGCCCCTTCCTCAGCCCCTTTTTTGGTACAGTAAAGTTGTTCTCTCCCCTTAGCAGAAAAACACCCCCAAAGCATAATGTTCCCACCTCTGTTTGACAGTGGGGATGGTACCCTTGGGTGTCATAGGCAACATTTTTCCTCCTCCCAGTGATTTGAGTTCACGCCAAAGAGCTTGATTTTGGTCTCATCTGACCACAATACTTTAACCCAGTTTTCCTCTGAATCATTCAGATGTTCATTAGCAAACCTCAGACAGGCCAGTACATGTGCTATATTGAGCAGGGGAACCTTGCGGGCTCTGCAGGATTTAAGTCCTTCATGGTGTAGTGTGTTTATCAATTGTTTTCTTGATGACTATGGTCCCAGCTGCCTTGAGATCATTGACAAGATTCTCTCGTGTAGTTCTGGTCTGATTCCTCAACATTCTCATGATCATTGAAACACCATGAGGTGAGATCTTGCATGGAGCCCCAGACCGAGGGAGATTGATAGTTATTTTGTGTTTCTTCCATTTGGGAAAAATCGCACCAACTGTTGTCGCCCTCTCACCAAGCTGCTTGGCGATGGTCTTGTAGCCCATTCCAGCCTTGTGTAGGTCTACAATATTGTCCCTGACATCCTTGGACAGCTCTTTGGTCGCCGTGGTGGAGAGACTGGAATCTTTTTGATTGATTCTGTGGACAGGTGTGTTTTATACAGGTAACAAGCTGAGATTGGGAGCACTCCTTTTTTATAGGGAAGACATCTGGAAGCCAAAAATCTTGCTTATTGATGGGGGATCAAATGCTTATTTCACGAATTAAAAAGCAAATCCATTTTATCTTTTTTTTTTTTTTTTTTTTTTTAAGGCATTTTTCTGGATAGTCTCTCGCTGTTAAAATAAACTTACCATTCAAATTATAGATTGTCAGTGGGCAAATGTACAAACTCAGCAGGGGATCAAATACTCTGGTGGTATGGAAAGTTCTGAGCTAGATTGAGAAAAGCCCCACTGCTAGTTTTGGTAGCTTTACCAAAATGTGAGACAGATTCAGGTAGTTCTTTATCTCACCACTTTTAATAAATTAGTGCTGTGGTTGCATCTAATGCAAGAAGAATTATTCCTGGTTTATAGATAACGAAACTGGAGGCAATTTAGACTGTAAGCTGATCTAGAATGATAAGCAGAGTTCCTGTCTCCTGTACGCTGTGTAGCAGGGTGTCGTGTTTGCTGCTCCCCTCTAGGCCTATCAGTGGTTGTCAATATGCTGTCACCTTTACAACTGTCTGCCTCCTAGCAGCCAGTGACATAGTCTGATAGGGAAGCTAAGGGACTATTTCCCCATCAGGTCCTCTCTCCAAGCTAGGATTTCGCCTAGTGCCCTCTATCAATCACAAGGAGACGGCAGGCCTAATAGGAAAGCTAAGGGACTAGTTCCCCATCAGGCTTCGCTGACTGATAGGGGTTCAGACACTAGTCTTCGTACGTAGGTGGTCTACTCCCTTTGTGATTTGACAGCAGGCAGATTCCATAGCCGATAGCAAGCTGTGTATTAGCTATGGACCTGCCTTCGGCCAATCACAAGGTGAGCAGACCTTATGGGAGAACTAGTGTCTATGAATCCCCATCAGGCTCCAACCACCCAGCAACAAAATTCCATTGGCCGCTGCAATGTCTATGTAACGGCTGCAGTGTTAGGAGGGCGCTCCACTGAACGGAGGACAGAGGGGACCATATGGACATTCCAACCCCAGTGTGCCTCCCCTGGACAAATGTCAGTGCTTATCCCAATTTCATGTACCTGTCTCCTAACAGTGTGGAGGTTCAACAGAATTCTAAAAAGTGTCATGGATATGCTTTATGATTTCCCCAGGGAAATGTTTACTTGGTGTAGGCTCAATTCCTTTTCATACAGGTTTTACAGAAAATATCTGCCAGCTTGATTTAAGCATCAGTCGCTCATTAGATTTACCTATGTAGCAGAGAACATTTGGTTTTTCTTTTTTTGATGGGTAAATTGATTTTGTGTGATGTGTAAGGAAAATAAAACTAAAATATATATTAACTTACAGAACATGAAGTTGTGGGAGAAATTTCTTATGGGTCGCATTTATTAGAATCAGCTTTTTGATGCGTGAAGACTTAATCTAGTATTAAGCAGAAATGAATGCCTAAGGATATTATTTTCCACATCCTCTCACATTCTCCTATCCCATTCTGATAATGTCCCTTTCGAAAACGACTCAACATCAAAGGAAGAGCTTCCTCCAAGTTCATTTACATGCAGGTATCTTCCCCCTCAGCAGACAGGGAATGCTTTGTAAATACTTCAAAATGACTTAAAAGGGAGGGAGGTAAAGAGGCGGTTAATTCCATCTCCAAACAGTCCAGGCACACAGAACTATAAATGTAGCCATTATCTCCATTTTAAAGTGTAAATGTTCCAGATTTTTTTTTTTCAAGTCCATTTTCAGAAGAGAATATAATGGTCAGTCCCTCACATCGGTACATTTTTATTATTATTATTATTATTATTTTTTTTTGTCTATTTTCTTCTTGTCGCAGGAAATTATCCTCTTTTAGATTTTGGTCACGATCTTGGCTCTGGTAATGCTGTGTGTGTGTGTTGTGTAGCATTTGGCTTTTATAGGTTTGTGTAGTTCCTAAGCTGGCTGTTGCTTCTAGATATTGAAATTATTTTGCCCAAAGGCCTCATTCATATGGTTGCAGAGGGACGTACATTGTACTAAGGAGTGTGATCTGGGAGCCGCAGGCAGTAACCTGTACAAATCAACAGGCACCACTGTACACACCACCGAACATTGCGGCCACACACACTTTTACAGCTGCTTTTTTTGGCTTCAGGCTTTTTTTTTCTGCAGCCTGTAAACTCCCCAGCATGTTAACTGATATGTGTATGGGCACATAGGATATCAGCATTTTTTGGCAGGGGCCTTTTCTGGCTGGAAACCCCCCCCCCCCCCCCCCCCAAACTAGTGGGATTTGAGAGGAGTTTTTCAGCTGTAAATACGCTCCAACTCTGATAAATGCAGAATATTTGTTTTTCTGAGGGTGTTTTTTTTTATTTTATTTTTATTTTTTTTAAAGCTTTTATCAGTGTTTTTGAGCCAAAAGCTGTCGGAGTAAAGTGTGTTGTGGTGTTTTGTTTTTTTTTAAGTTTTTTTTTTTTTTTGTAAAAAAAAAAAAAAAAAATTCTACAGCAATAAAACAGTTTTTAACTTGTAAACAACAAATCTCCAAAAGAGACTCGGTCCTTAAGTGGTTAAAAGGGAAAATTGGTGAATATGGGGGGGGGGGGGGTGCATTTTGGTTGAGGCTAGAGAAAGTTTTGTGGTAAGTTTTTTAGATTCTGGAGTTAAGATTTGAGCCTCTTTCACACTGCCCCAGAGAGCAGCACAGTAGGTGTCTGATTTGTACAGGCGGCCTGTGGCTGTACACAATGACTGGCTGTCATACACCTCAACTGTACGAACATCCAAGCACAAATATCCATACAGGGATGGATGAGCAGCCCAAGATGCAACTGCTCTGATGTGTGTACAGCTGCAGGGTCAGTATTTCAACTGCACAGGGATAGATGGATGGCCCTGGACACAAACCGCTTCCACCCACCGTGGCATGTAAGGCCTTAAGCACACTGGACATTAATACATTTTCTTTTTTTTTTTGCTAGAAAATTACTTAAAACCCCCAAACGTTATACATTTTTTTTTTCTAACACCCTAGAGAATAAAATGCCGGTCGTTGCAATACTTTGTCAGGCGGTGACTAACCAGGACCCCCCCCCCCCCCCGCGCGGTGTGTGGGCCGGTCTGTTCACGCGAGTGGCAGGCAGTGTGGTGCAGCGGCTCAGAGTCCTCTGCTCCATGGCAGTTTCCAGCTCCTACCCTCCTCCTAGGCGTCCAATAGGATTGCCTGTCCTTTCAGCCAATCTGGTGACTGGTGTCAACCTGCTTCCTGATTGGCCTGGAGGAGGATCAGTGTTACAACAGCGAATATTGATTCACTGTTATAAAACACCTGAGTGGGCTCGGAGCGCACTCTGCGACCCGAGCCCACCCTATATTGAAGCCTATTAGAGCCTCTGGCTATAATCGGTGCTTCAAAAAAACAGCCCCATCACAATGGAATCCATGTGCCGGTGTCCTGAAAAAAGCCGGATGCATGGATAGGGGAGGCGGCGATGGACGGGGGCGCCACTGTCTGCTCTTAATGGGCAGGCTGCCCCTGCAGTTATGCCTGGGCGCTGGGGTGAGCTCACTGTTGTCGCTGATGTCATATCCTATCGCTGTTTACCACCTAAATGAACTACTAGTCACATGAGGCAGCTGGACATTATTGCTGACAGTGGCTGGGATTGTAGGGCTTAAGTGGTGTTCTTACACTTGCAAGCAAAGACATTAAAGAGTATTTACATTCCCAATCAATTTAGGTAGGTGTTAATGGGCGAGACTGACCAGGGTTCTTTTGCTCGATCAGTACATTCATGCTGTCCTAATCGGTGGGGCAGACCGGGAATCTGAACAGCCAGGGCCCTCCCACTGCAGCATGCAGTGGCATAGTTATGTCGCTGCTTGTATCGCAAAACTACAGAGGGGCAGTTACAGGATTGGTGGCCCCTGGAAAAGGAGGTGACATTGTAGCCACCTGTTTTATGAACTGGAAATCGGGGAGAATGCACTCCTCTAACCAGCAGAGCTCAGACTCGGAGAAGCCGCACAAGTGTGTTTTTTTTTTTTTTGGATAGGGAGGGTAAAACAGAAAAGTGGCAGTATCTCTCTATTTGAGAAGTGATCTCAAAGTGAGTGTGAAAGGAATATGTTGTTTGAACGTGTGATGATGCTGAAGCATTACGTGTGGAATTGCATAAGGGTGTGTGTGTGGTACAAAGTTAATTATTGGCCATTTGCTTCAGGCCACCCAGTGTTAATGAGGAGGTGGAGATTGGGCTCCTTGCTCAAAAGGGCTGGGACAATGCTAACGGAGGCGGAAGCCTCCTGTATGTTTGACTCTGAGGTTTGCAGTCCCATCCTTGCCTCCTGGTACCGAGTCCACCAGTGAAGTAGAACCCATACAGTTGGGCTTCACACGTCTCTCTGCAGAGGGGAGGGCCTTTAGGGGGGGGGGAGCGATTTGTGGCCAGGCAGGTCCCTTTTTGCGGTCTTGTCCTAACCGTCCGGGAAATGCTTGCACCTGAGGTCCTGTTGGGGACAGACCTTTGGTGGCGTAGTTACGTCCCCAGCTATCCTAAAGGATAAGCCTCTAGTTCCGATTTACCCTTTCTTGGTCTGAATCGTCCATTGATACACAGGCTCTTATCGACTTTGGGGCTGCAGGCCTGTTCATAGATGGTGCCTTTGTGTCTAAGCACTCGATTCCGCTGTAGCTTCGTGCCACTTCAATTGCCATTGAGGCAAGACCTCTACAGCCTGCCCATGTGACTCATGAGACTGCTCCGTTGACCATGGCCGTAGGGGCTTTTCACCATGACATTATCCAATTTCAAGTCATTTCCTCACCTCATTACCCGTTGGTTACTGGTTATCCATGGTTACAGAGGCACAACCCCTCTTTTGATGGCTTTGTGTTGAGGTTCTTTCCTGGTCGCCACAATGCAGTAAAACGTGTTTTCAGAAAGTGGCTAAGGTCTTGTGCACCTTTTCACTCTCCTCTTTGCCAGAGTAGTACTGCAAATTTAGCAATGTATTTGACAAAGGTTTGCCTCCACGCCTGTCATATGGTTGCTCAATTGAACTTCAACCTGGTGCCATGCCCCCTGTTGGCCGGGTTTACCTTTTTTCTGTCTCGGAGGATAAAGCCATTGAGGATTATGTTGTCAATGCACTTTCTCGAGGATTCATCCGCAAATCCTCATCTCCTGCTGGTGATGTCTGCTTTTTTGCTTACTGGGCACCTAAACCCTCTTCCTGCCAAAACCAAATTTCAGCTTTCAGCGCTCTCACACTTTGAATGACATTTGCGCGGTCATGCAACACTGTACCCAAATTAAATCTTTATCATTATTTTTTTTTTTCACACAAATGGAGCTTACTTTTGGTAGACTTTAGGTTCAATAAGTTTCATTATTTTAACGTATGTTTGAACAGAAAGAAGCAAGAACGGCACCAGGCGCCTAACAAAGGGCGTTCTGGTCCACAAAACATGAATTATACAATAAAAAAAATATAGTGCAATCTAAGTCTTACAATAGGTAACTTGAAATCGTGTAACCATTACAAACCTAGTGCTGACATCCATATACGTGCGGCTTCTATCAGTCGGGACATCCCTGCGGGAACCTGCTGCATCCAGAAGCCGAGGAAGTCAATGTATCTAGACTGAACAGTGGAAGTTATCAGAACTGTGGTGGTGGTGAACTTTCAAGCCCCTTGAGTGATTGAAGTACTCATGTTGGGGGGGCTAGAAAGCATATGGTATCGTGGTATGGCTAAGCGTAGCCGAAGACAGGGAAAGATAGAAGTGATAGTCAAAGAGGGGAAACCAGCTGAGAAGTGGGGTTGCAGGGGTGAAGAGACGGCAAGACTCGTTCTGAATGGGGATTATGATTCCAGGGTATGAGATCACAATTATGGGGTGAGTCATTCTCTCAAGGAGCACTCGCCGCTGAGAGTCTGTGCTTCAGTTTCTTTTGGTAGTATTTAAACACCCCTGGGGTTTTTTTTTTTGTTTGTCTAAAAAAAACAGACTAAAAAATTTTGAAGGGGGGCAGAAAGTTTCATAATTTTGAAAACGGGTAAATGTTTTCCTTCATCGCTGTGCGCTGATGAGGCTGAACTGAGGTGGCACTGGTGGGCACAGATGAGTTGGCCATGGATCTCTGTGTGCGGGACGGATGTCCCTCTGACAGAAGTTGTTGGTGGTCAAAAAAATAAAAGATTACCGATCTTTTGTTTACATCACGTGATCAGCTGACCACGTTCCAAGGGGCCGAGATCGGCCCCTTACTCAGATCAGCCTCATAGGTTCTGTGATTACAGAGCACGCCACGTGTGCCCCACAGACAGCTCATGCACTGGAGAACATCATATGACAGCATCCCGGCAATTAAGGCCTGAGCTGTAGTCATTAGCCAGGTATAGCGTTTGCAGGAGGAGGTTGAGGCCTCATGCACACTTGACATTTTTACAGCTGCTCTTTTTGGCTTTAGGCGTTTTTTTTTATTTTTTTCCTGCAGCCAGTAAACTCCCCAGTATGATGTCCTATGTGTCCATGTACACATAGGCTGTTATCAGCATTTTTTGGCAGGTGCGTCTCGGGGGAAAAATAAAAAGGAACTAGAGGATTTTTTATATATATATATATATATATATATATATATATATATATATATATATATGTGTGTGTGTGTGTGTGTGTGTGTGTGTGTGTGTGTGTGTGTGTGTGGCGGGGTGTTCCCCTTTAAGACAGAGAGACAAGAAGTTCCAGGTGAGAGGTGAGTCGGGAGGAAGTAAAGAGACATTATGGAAGTGAAAGCAGAGGAGAGAAAGAGACTACATCTCCCAGTACATCTTGCAGCACCCAGGGTGCATTGCTCCAGAACAGAGACTGCTGGGGCAGACTTTATAAAGGGGAGGCGGAGTTTTGGTCGCTCTCTTTGGACCCCCCTCTCCTAGCAAGAGGATGTCTGTGCTGAACTGCTGTGTGCACAAGGCCTGAAGCCTGGGCCGTGTGCTCCTTTCCAAAGAGCCCTCTGCCAGCCTAGCAGAGCCTTAGAGACATCTAATCCTCCTTGCTGCAGTACACCAGAAGGATTGAAGACTTGGATGTCGGTGGATTCCTGTTCCTAGACGAATCGATGGAGGAAAGGGACTTGGACTTGTCCAGGTGGTGAGAGCTGTTTAAAGACAGATACTTTATCTTTACTATTCGTTGGGATTACAAAGTTGTTCTTGTGCACCACCGAGAGATTGCTAGCGAATATTGTTTCACTGAACTTCCATTTAGATCAGTCAGGCCTGACTGCATAGGTAGACATTGCTGGGTGTTAGTCTACCCATGAGGGGAAGTAGCTGTAAAAGGGCAGCACTAGAGTTGCATAGCAATACTTTATTATTCTGATTACTCTGTTTATCTTTATTAATGTTTATTGCAGGGATCTGCAACTTGTTATACTGTTGTTTATTACTTGCCCATTAGCCTCAGTAAAATATCTGGGTAAAGTACATTTGGTGTCAGTTCCGCTTACTTTAATAGGAGTTTTAAAGTATATTCTGTGTATGTTTGTTATAGGACTGCGTCACCAACAGTTGCGGTCACGCGGTCCTATCCCTCTATCACCAGCTGTGCCACGGGAGGTTAGAGCCGATTGCCAGGGGTTGACAGCGGTGCACTACAGGGCCCAAATCAATATCAGCGGCTCTCTTAACTGGGGGTAGCGCTATATATATATATATATATATATATATATATAAAGGCTAAACGGTGCAAAACTCTACTCGTGTTTTTATAACATCCTGTGTGCATGAGGCCTATATTCGGTGCTGCATGCATATGGCTACGTCCTGACTGCACCAGACATGCAGAGTGTGAATAAGACACAAGTACTGACAATCATATTGGGTGCCTGATGTAAGACATTTAGGACAAATAGCTTCAACAATGGGTTAACTAAAAAGTGCACATGATCAGACTGTAATTATGGTTTTACTTTTAGAAACACCTTTTGGCAATGATTCAACGTATGACATGCTTATCGGTTCGAAAAGTAATCCTCGGAGTGGCATTGGTGTGACGGCTTTCACTTGGCTCTTTTCATCCTGTGTGATACGGCTTTCATGTGCTACCACACAGGGAAAGGGAGGGTTGGAAGGCAATTCTAGTTGTATATGTTTAGGTGTGCAGTGAAGCACAAATTCAAACAAACCCTTTTTGTGTATAGCATAGGGGTATTTTTTTTTGTTTGTTTTTCCATATATATATATATATATATATATATATATATATATATATATATATATATATATTATCTTCACGTTAAAGGTTTCTGCATCTTTTTTTCAACTTTTTAAATCATTCTGATTCTGACAGATGTGCAAGTGCCACTTAAATGGGAAGGTGGATTTGATGCAGAAAGTGCATTAATGGTTGACATTCCTGGCTATTATGTGTAACACACACACACACAAACACTCTCTGCTATTAAACCTCTGAAAATTTGTTCCGCGTCCCATCAGCCTCATGGAGTTGGTGGTGAGGGGGTGTGTAACGATATAGGGCTTTCTCTCTCTATAGATTTAATCTCCTCCACTAAGCATGACATTGTTCAGTGTTGTGCCAGTTTTACCAATGTAACTATCGTTTGGGCCAAAATTGTCCTTTTGTCTGGTCTGGGCTCATCACATCCCTGGTTTGTGTTTGGAGCAGTTTCCATGCAAGGTGAATGCACAGGTCTCGGTTTGTCTGCAGGATTGGTGACATTGTTGCCTGCCATAAGGATCTTCAGGGTGATGACAGACTTTTTTTTTTTTTTTTTTTTTTTTAGGTCTGATGGGGTTCTTTAAAATGACATTGGCCTCAATATCTTTAATCTCTTCCAACAATCTGTTGCTGAGCAGGTGCTGGCTGTGGTGTGGCACTGGTCGGTGTAACACTGACTTGCGTGTAGTGGTTTTGACCTTGCCAACAATTCATGTTGCTTTTATAGGCTTTGCCTTCATAGTCAATTCTGGGGCCAGTCTAATGCCTTTCTGGCACTAATGGTAAAGACAGGCCTCTTAAGCCTCATACACTCGATCGGACTTCAAACAAACTTTTCCGTGGATTTTTGTCCGAAGGGAGTTGGCCGGGAACACCCATAGCCTACACACAGCAGGACTTTTCTGCAAACTTTCCCAACATCACGTGGTTTTTCTGCTCTTTACTGCCACCCTTTGGTCAACTTCTGTTATTGTTGGTTGATTTTAACATTGGTTCTGGGTATGCGTGTTTGTACTTCGGACAATAGTCCGATGGATTTCTGTACACACGATAGGACTTTGCACCGTAGGACTTTTGTTGCTGAAAAGTTTGTCCTTTTGCAGAGCGAACTTTTGTCCGATGGAGCGTAAACACGGTAGGATTATTTTTTTTTTTTTTTAACTTGCTCATTTAGAAGTTTTGTCAAAGTCCTACCGTGTGTATGGGGCTTTAGACTGCGTTTGTTTTATGCATGCTCAGGGCATAACTTTGATTAACAACAATGTACAAAGTAACAATGCCAATTTGTACGAAGTTGCTAAATTTTGGAAGTTCAATAAAGCTGTGGCCTTGCCCCATTTCCAACTCATTCAGCCTCATTGTCTTTTTTTGGGGGGCAAGGTATTATTGGTTTATTGGTTGGTCATAAATGAGCCTATGCTTCTCAACAGTCTAGTGTATGTTCATAATTGACATGCACTATAAGTACCAAAAGTATTGTGACACCTGCCTTTATATGCACATAAACTTGGCATCCCAGTCTTGGCCCGTAGGGTTCAATATTGAATTGCCCATAGTTTGCAGCTATAACCACTCCAACCAACTCTTCTGGGAAGGCTGTCCACAAGGTTTAGGAGTGTCTATGGGAATGTTTGACCATTCTTCCAAGAGGGCATTTGTGAGTTCAGGCTCTGATGTGGATGAGAGAGCCTGGATCACAATCTCCACTCTTAATCATCCCAAAGGTGTTCTATCGGGTTGAGGTCCTCCATCCCAAACTCACTGACTGGGCTAACTCGGTATTGAACCCTACAGGCTAAGATGTCAATTAAGTTCATGTGCATGTAAAGGCAGGCGTACCAATACTTTTGGTAGTGTGTATATATACATACATACATACATACATACATACATTTTTTTTTTAATGTGACATATAAACTGTGCAACTCAATTGAAAAACAAACTGAAATTTTTTAGTGGGGGGTGTAAGTAAAAATAGAAAAAAAAATGGGGTTTCATAAGTGTGCACACCCTCTTATAACTGGGGATGTAGCTGTGTTCAGAAGTAAGCAATCACATTCAAACTCATGTTAAATAGGAGTTGGTACATACCTGCCATCATATAAAGTTCAGCTGTTCGAGTAGGTCTTTCCTGACATTTTCTTAGTCGCATCATACAATAGGAGCCATGGTCCTCCAGAGAGCTTCCAAAGCAAGAGTGATCTCATTGTTAACCACTTAAGGACCGGAAGGATTTGCCCCCTTAATGACCAGGCCATTTTTTTTTGCGATACAGCACTGCATCGCGTTAACTGACAATTGCGCGGTCGTGCAACTCTGTACTCAAACAAAAAATTTACGTCCTTTTTTTTCCCACCATTTTTTCTTTTGGTGGTATTTGATCACCTTATTTATATTTTTGCGCTATAAACAAAACAAAGAGCGACAATTTAAAAATGTATGTATATGTAATTTTTGCTATAATACATATCCAAAATATATATATATAATATATATATAACATTCATCAGTTTAGGCCGATCTATATTCTGCAACATATTTTTGGTAAAAAATCGCAATAGGTGTATGTTTATTGATTGGTTTGCGCAGTAGTTATGGCGTCTACAAACTATGGTATAGATTTAGGGACTTTTATTTTTTACTAGTAATGGCGGCGATCTGCTATTTTTTTTGGGGGGGCGGGACTGCAACATTATGGCGCACAAATCTGACCCCCAAATGACACTTTTTGGGGACCAGTGACATTACATTGATCAGTGCTATAAAAATGCACTGATCAATGTAAAAATTATGCTAGCAGGGAAGGAGTTAACACTAGGGTGCAATCGAGGAGTTAATTGTGTTCCCTCAGCGTGTTCTAACGGTAGGGGGTGGGTGGTCTCACTGGGACATGACAGATCACTGTTGCCGATCACTGGGAACAGAAGATCTGACATGTCCCCTGGGATCTGCTTGTTTACACTGGCAGATCCCCTGTTCTGCCTCTGTACTAGGCCGTTGCTGGCGAACATCAAGCCCACCCGACCCGTGGGCACACTCCCGCAGCAAAAGCGCGCCTTCCGCAACTGCGCGAGCCACCGTACAGGTACAGCGGTTCACACAGGAGAGACAACCTGCCGCTGTATAATGACTGTCTGGTTGGCACATGGTTAAAAGCTGTCAGGCGAAGGGTACAAAAGAATTCCCAAGGCATTAGATATACCATGGAACACAGTGAAGATGATTGTCATCAAGTGGAGAAAATATGGCACAACAGTGACATTACTAAGAACTGGACGTCCTCCAAAATTGATGAAAAAACTGATCAGGGAGGCTGCCAAGAGGCCTACAGCAACATTAAAGGAACTGCAGGAATATCTGGCAAGTATTGGCTGTGTGGTACATGTGACAACAATCTCCCATATTCTTCATATGTCTTTTATATGGGGTAAAGAGCCCAGCTAAATTTTGCAAAAACACATCTGAAGTCTCCCAAAAGCATATGGAGAAAATGTGTTATGGTCTGATGAAAGCAAGGTTCAACCTTTTGGACATTATTCCAAAAAATGTTTGGCGCAAACACTGCACATCGCCAAAAGGACACCATACCCACAGTGAAGCATGGTGGTGGCAGCATCTTGCTTTTGGGGCTGTTTTTCTTAAGCCTACAACTATTCTAAAAGGTCTTGAACTTTGATTCCACACACATTTACTTCCTTTGGGTTCTGTGACCTGTATTCACTATGCCCTCCCTGTGAGTAGGCACTGTAATGTCACATAATTCTCAGAGCCTGCCTTCTGAACTACAGAGGAGCTGAGGGGAGAAGTTTGAGGAGGCAGTCGAAACAGAAATCAGTGCTTGGAAGCAGCAAGGCAACATGGGATATTTAGTCCTTTTAGAACTGGTAAGTAAACAGCAGAGGAGAAATTGGAAAGCGCGCAGGGAGTCCAGGAATTTATGGAACCAGCAGACAGGCAGAACTTATAACATCTCGGCGTTTGAGGGCGTTGTTTTGAGGTAAGATTAACATAATGTGCTAGTATGCCATGTGTACTAGCACATTATGGCTTTACCTTGCAGGGTAAAAAAAATTACAACTGCTTTTAATATGTTGCATACATAGATGATTTTACTCCTAGTGGTTCTGGGCTAATTCCAATAGACTACTGACTTCAGGTGATCAAAAGCAAAAAGTCTGTGGGGGCGTGGTCTAGACGGGCATGTGAGCGGTCGCTTTGCACGGAGCTCCCGCTAACGATCCTCATCTGATCCTTTTCCCGCGATCCTCCTTCACCGACACTCGGATCGGAGGCACAGGCTCTCCTCGCTGCAAGCAGTGGTCGGAGGCTCAACGCTTCTCAGAGCCCCGGATGACCCGCAAAGGGGAGAAAGCAGCGGTGGCCATGGAAAACCAAGATGGCGCCGGCTCCTCTCAGCCTCAGTGCGCGGCGACCAGATAAACTGCATGAGGCTGGCGGTAAGACTTCCAATACCACTAAACTGGGGAAAGAGCAGCCCAGAGACATGTTGTACTATGCCCAAAAGTTACAGGGCCCCAGCTGCTCTCTCCCGCCACAGGTGCAGGTGCAGGCACAGGCCCTGGAGCAAAATGGCGTCCCTGCACTGGACGATACGTTGCCACTAGACATCTCCTCTGACCATGTATCTGATATATTTGATGAGTGGCAGGATGACACTCCGCAGCCTACGCTGAGTGAAATCCTGCGTGCTGTGCAGTGCTGCACTACATCGGTGACGACTTCTGTGGATGGCCTGAAGGTGCAGTTTGTGCAGCTCAGAGACAGTATCTCTCATAAGGCATGACCTCCAGAAGATTAGGGAGAGAACCACGGCTGTGGAGGGGAGGCTCAGTGAGGTGGAGGACCAGCTGCCACCCCTTACCAGAGATACCAGATATGCACTACAGCAATCAGCGCAGGCGAACGCAAAAACTGACGACATCGAGAACCGCCTAAGGAGAAACAACGTTCGCATTGTGGGTCTCCCTGAGAGGGTGGAGGGCAGGGACCCCACGGCATTTACAGAAACTTGGCTCCAGGAAATATTTGGCAAGGAGGCGTTTACCGCGCTGTTTGCGGTGGAGAGGGCCCACCGTACTCCGCCTAGGCCCCTTCCCCCGGGTAGTCCACCCAGGTCCATGCTGGCCAGGCTGTTAAATTACAAAGATAGAGAGATCATACTGAGACTGGCCAGGGAAAAGGGAGCGGTACATTACAATGGAGCTAAGATATCATTCTACCCGGACTTCTCACCGGAAGTACAACGTAAGAGAGCCAAGTTTGCTGAGGTGAAGAAACGCTTGCAGCGGACTCAACTCAGCTACGCAATGCTGTACCCTGCCAAGCTACGAATTACAGTTAGAGGACAAGCCACCTTTTTTTGAAAATGCAGCGGAATGGCTGGACAGCAATGAACAAGACCTGAGGAGACTTCAAGATGAGGACAGAGGTGATTGAGACTCCGGCCTTCTTCACAAGTGGTCGGTAGAGTACCTGCTGATGAGTTAAGTTTACCACTTACATATCGGTAAATTACAACCCTTTGTATTAGCGTTTTGTTAACGAACTCTGAAAGGAAAAAGTTTCACTACACTGGATACTGAACTGAGGTGGGGGTTACCTGCCCGTTTATGACTCTTGAGTTTGCAGAGTCCCAGTTGAAGGGACGTGTTCCTCTGGGCCATGTTGGCACGAGTTTTTGTTTTTTTTTCTTTTTTTGCTCACATTACATTACTTGCTGGACCCTTCCCTTTTGCTCCCTCACAGACATTGTTTATGGCTTAAAGTGTGGCGGCCCACCCCCTGACTGATACCTGTGCTCGGATCGTGCAGGCTTCCCTTCCCCACTGGCCCTGGACTCTGACACAGTGGCCATTGGCCCCTTGCTGCGTACCTCTCTTTCACTCATCATGGCCACCACCCCGATTGTGACCTGGAACGTCCGCGGAGTCAGTGATCCGTTGAAACGCACTATGATTAACTCATGCTTGAAAAAGTTCCTCCCAGCCATTGTGGGCCTCCAGGAGACCCACCTCACGAGGGACACGGTTGGCTGCCTGGGGTATTCCTGGGTGGGCAAGGCCTACCACTCCACTCACACCGCGTATTCGTGGGGGGGGGGGAGGGGGTTGGTACACAAATCCTTGGCCTACCAGGAAATGGATGTGGCAGTGGACCCCCTCGGGAGATATGTATTTGTGTACTGCAAAGTATTTACTGTGACGATAATACTGGCTTGTGTGTATATATACCCCCTCCCTTTTCTAGGGAGGTTTTGCAACTTTTTTTGTCTTACTTGGTGGATAAACCTGATGTTCCTGTTATGATCGTGGGGGATTTCAATGGATGCCTGGACCCTAGAGTGGATAGGCATCCGCCAGCTCACCCTCCACTGGGGGGTAGGGGCACTGTTTTGAGCCGCCTGTTGGTGGAGGTGGGCTGGATTGATGTATGGAGAGCTAGATACCCGACAACCAAGCAATTTTCATGTTTCTCTAAAACGCATGGGTCACTATCCCGCATAGACCTCTGTGTGGGATCCCCGCAGGTTTTACCTTTTGGTGCCCAAGATAGAATACTTCCCTAGAGGGGTGTCAGACCATTCTCCACTGGTTGCATATCTTGTCACCCGTCCCGCCTCCTCCCTACCTAGGGCCCCTTGGAAGCTGAGCGCCTTTTGGCTAAAGCTCTTTACATCTCATGAGAGGGTGGAACGCCAGAGAGAGCAGTATTTTGTAGACAACCAACTGTGTGCTGACCTGGCGGTGGGGTGGGATGCCTTTAAAGCCTGCATGCGGGGTACGTTTATAGCTGAAATCACAGCCATCAAACGTAATTCATCTGCACTAATGGATCAGGTTGGGGACCAGGTGAGACAATAGTTGACCCGACGGATTCTGCGAGGGAGGCCTGGACTTCGGCCCAGGACTCTTTGGACCGGTTGAGAGCCTCCGCCGCAGAAAAGAAGCGGTTTTTCACTAATCAGGCATATTATGAAGAGGGGGAGAAGACTGGACGGCTTTTGGCCCGAATTGCCAGGTCACAGCAGACGTCCCCTGTCATTGGAGCAATCCGTGGACCTCGGGGTCGGCTGGTGAATGACCCTGAGCAAATTATAGCGGAATTGGCCACTTTTTATGCTGAACTATACAAACCCTGTGATGACTACACGGATGAGGAGCTGGAAGAATATATGGGTGATGTGGCCCTTCCGTCTCTGGGCGGGTTAGCCCGCGCGGAGCTGGAGGCTCCACTCACTCTTGAAGAGCTACAGGAGGCGGTTGCCTCCTTTCCCACGTGTAAAGCTCCACGGGATGACGGGATACCCATGGAGGTATATGTCCAATATGGCAAGGTGCTACTGCCCAGATTGCTCGCAGTTTTCAACTCCTCATTTAAGTCCAGGAAGCTACCCCCCTCCATGACCAAGGCTAATATTATCCTATTGTTAAAAGCAGGGAAGGACCCTCTGGATCCCGGTTCGTATAGGCCCATTTCGCTATTGCAGTGTGATGTAAAGGTCTTGGCTAAAGTGCTGGCTGTGAGGGTTAACAGGATAATTTTGTCCATCATACATCTGGATCAGGCGGGGTTCATGCCCCGCAGCTCCACCGCAACTAACCTTAGGCGTCTATACTTGAACATGCAGACCCCTTCGGACTCTGTCGGCCACAGGGCACTGTTGTCTGTTGACGCTAATAAGGCATTCAACAGTGTTGGCTGGCGGTATCTGTGGGCTGTGTTGGCCAAGTTTGGTTTTGGACCCCGGTTTCAGAGGTGGGTGAGACTGCTGTATGACGCACCTCGGGCGGCCATACGTATGTCGGACAGGATGTCACATGCCTTCGCATTGGGTAGGGGGACCAGACAGGGCTGTCCCCTGTCCCCCCTGCTTTTTGCTCTGGCTATTGAGCCCCTGGCGGCGCAGGTTAGGAACTGCCCAATGGTTAGGGGCTTCCGTTATGGTGACATGCATGAGAAAATCATGCTGTACGCCGATGACATGCTCCTCTTCCTGGAGGATGTGGATGACTCATTGACTCAGGTTATGTCCATTATTACAGACTTCAGCCGGTTCTCGGGCCTCACGATTAACTGGTCAAAGTCTGCTCTGATGTTCCTGGATGAGCCACCTGGGCATATTGGGAGGCCCTCCATGCTCGGTCCCCATAGTGAACTCCTTTTAAATATCTGGGTGTGTACGTTTCCCCTAAGGTGACGGACTTCTGTCAACTAAATATATATCCTCTATTGACTAGGTTTAGAGATAAGATACAGATATGGAATAGGCTGAAAATGTTCCTAGCCGGCAAGACGAACCTCATTAAGATGATTCTTATGCCCCAACTGCTGTACCTGCTCCACAATACTCCTGTAGTTATCACACTTAAAATATTTAGAGTTGTCAATTCCCTTTGTAGGCAACTGCTGTGGCACACCAAACCTCCCAGGATTAAACTGGAGCAACTACAGCGTCCAAAGGAGGGGGGGGGGCTTGCCCTGCCCAACCCTTGGATATATTACTTGGCGGCGCAGCTGCAGCACTTGATTGGTGCTATGGGCCCCTTTCCTACAGGTTCCTCGGCCCGACTTCTGCTTCTTGGTTCGGGAGCCGGCTCAATCCCAGAAGGACTGGAGGCTCAACGGTTTCATAAACCCATTAGACGCATGCCCACTTATTCGCTATTACAGAAGGTGTGGAATAAGGCCAAACAACTCCAGAAGGTCACGGGGTTCACTGTGTACAGCCCGCTGTGGGAGAACGACACATATAGTGAATTAGCCAAAATTGAGCAGGGACCTAGATGGCGCTCCATGGGTATAACTCACCTAAGACATGTCTTTCGTAATGGGGCCTTGCTTCCTTTCAGCACACTTCAGTCCAGATTTGCACTTCCATCTAACATGTTATTTTATTATCTGCAACTGCAGCATGCCGTTGGAGCTCAGGGAGATGCGATGGAGTGGGTTCAGTCCCCCACTCCGGTTTTCCATATATTACAGGACGCTTCGGAGACTAAGGGTTTCATCTCCCAGTGCTATAATATGATGTTGTCATCATTACTAGATGGGCACCCCATGAAGGTAGCAAGTCAATGGGAAGCTGATGTTGGGCCCATCGACGGGGAGATGTGGGAGGAGGCGCTGCAGGCGGTTAATACTTGTTCGCTAAATGTGTCACAGAAAGTATCTCAGCTGTACATTTTATTGAGAGTGCATTATACCCCTGTGAAGCTCTTCAAAATGGGCAGGATGCCTGATCCACTATGTGGTAGGTGTGGGACGATGCCGGGGAATCTGATTCACCTGCTCTGGCGTTGCCCCAAACTCCACAGATACTGGGCGAAGGTCATGGGTACACTAAATTCAGTGTTCCGGGCCAACGTCCCTCTAGACCCACTACACTGCTTGCTTGGGGTTCTGGGGGGGGTGATACTGGAGGAGATGACCCGAATGGCATTCACCAGGGCATTGTTCCAGGCTAGGAAAACCATCCTCCTACACTGGAAATCAGACACACCGCCCACGGCCAAAATGTGGATACAGCAGATGGGTAGAATGCTCATTATGGGAAAAGTACATTTATCAGCACAGAGGTAATGCTGAAAAATTTGAAAAAATATGGGATTTATGGCTCACTGTACCTGGTTTAAGCCCCTTGGAACTAGTACGGATGAGGATGTTAGGGGGGATACAGACAGGGACATTGTGGTGGGGATCCAATGGTTAGACCTCTGTACATATGCTGGGACAAGGGGGGGTTGGGGGGAGGGGGGGAGGTCGGGCCAGGGGGGGTAAGTGGTGTGCACCTTATGCAGGACGAGACTATGAGCGAAATGTTTACCTCTTGTAGTATTTGCTGTATTCAAGAAATATCGGTGTATCATCATACTGCCTGAAATACATGTACCGTATTGCATATTTTTCTTTTTTATAACATGTTTAATTTGTGAGCAATAAAAACCTTTTGGATGGAAAAAAAAAAAAGCAAAAAGTCTAGCAGTGTTATGTCTGGAGACCTATGTGGCCATTTGGCTGGACCTTGCCTTCTGATCCGCTTGTTTTAGAAAGTTTTTGTTTAAAAAGTTTTTCTCTTATCATCCATGGACTGACACGGTGTGTCTTTACACTTTACACGTGGGTTATGTCCCTGCTTGCAGGAGAAGACCTAGGCAGAATGTGAGATGTTATACATACATTCTAAAAGCCAGAGCTGAACAGCCCCACCCAGGGGGCGGTCCCTCCGGGCATAACCCTCCCACTACAGTCAGCAGACTTCAGTTTTTTTCTGCCTAGCAGAAGGAGAAGACGTGGCTCCCTCAGGAGCCAGTCTCCTGACCTATTTTATTCCTTTTTGGAATTCTTTTTTATTTTATTTTTGAGAATCTTCTATCAACTGTCGGCTGGGCAACAGGTTGGGTACAAGATATCCTCGTAGTCTTCCCTGTCCGACCATCGAGCGTGCTGATCCTCGCCTTGTGTGCGTGAGACTCAGTTCACGACAGGCCCCATGACTCCAGGGGTGGCCGGGTTTGCTTTCATGCTCCCACGGTCCTCTCAAGACTGAACAGCTCCTGACTGACTGTATCTTTTGCGGTGGACCGGGCCGACAGCTACTCAGTACTGCACTGTGATAGTCCTGTCAGAAACACCAGTGTGTCCCTCAGGGGACGGGTAAGTAGTCTCTCCTGCCTGCAGGTGAGTACAAAGGGCTGTGTGTTTCTCTGTGGGGGATTTTCCCTCTCTCCCCCTGTATTTTATTGTCGCTCTCTGTCACCATTACTGGCGCTGACTGTGTGGGGTGCTTGGGGGTCACACTGTTCTTGGGGGGCTCATGCTGGTCTGCAATGTATGCCTTGGGGCTTTTTTGTGTGGCTTTTTTTTTTTGGGGCCTGAGCGCCGAGTGGCGCTGTGCGTGTGTGCTGTTTCATTTTAACTGCGTCATGGCGGCCATCTTGCCGCGGATCGCCTCAGTGAAGTGTGGCGGCCATTTTCTTGTAGCCCGCACGCTTTTCAGCACTAGTTTGGCCTCTAGCGCTGCTATAGCAGCGCAAATCTCCTCACAGTCTCCTCACAGCTTACCAGCGCTGACACAGCGCGGTACAGACAGCGGAACTAAGCGGTCCCTGGTCCGGTTTGGTGAGTCCCCTGGGCGCCCCCTCCTCAGTCAGCACAGCCTGTGGGGGGACTTTTTATCTGAGAGAGTCTCAGAGAGGGACAATATGGAGTCTGTGTCACCAGCTTCCCCTAAAAATGTCAGTGGCAACAGGCAGTGCTTCAGCACTGCGGTCCCTATGGACCTGTTGTGGGCAGCCCTGGAATCAATTTCTGACCAGGATGGGAGCTGTGTGCAAGCGCAAGGTGCAAAAAGGCGCCCTCTCCCCACTTTATCTACTCGAGGGCAGTGCGCTGATTCAGATATGGGCCTAGCCACTATCGCTCAGGACCCTAGTTCTGAATGTATGGATGGTTTTGAACAGGACATTCCTTATGAGGGAAACTCCAGTTCTGAGTCAGTAAATGACAGGGCGCTTGTTAGTGTGCTCATGACTGTGGTGAGGGACACTCTCAAGCTCAAATGCTGCGGATGCAGAACCTCAGGCGGATACTGTCTCCTTTGGTTCTTTTAAGGCCAGGCCTTCTAAAGGGGTTTTTTCCATTGTACTTTCTTTGACCAGCTCATTGATAAGGTCTGGGAAAAGCCGCAGAAGAATTTTTTTTTATGGTCCCGCGGCGTTTGTCTATCAAGTACCCCTTGAAGATGCCCTACGTAAAAAGTGGGCTTCTCCCCCAGTGGTCGACCCTCCAGTCGCCCGGTTGAACAAGGCCATCACTCTCCCGATGGAGGGGACTCCTGCATTTGAGGACCCCACTGACAGGAGGTCAGAAGTGGTGAGCAGAACCATGTTTGCCTTGTTGGGATCCGCCCTACGACCTGTGGTAGCGGCGACCGTTGTGTCAAAAACACTTACAGGTTGGGCAAAAATGTTGCACCTAGCTGTACAGGAGCATATTCTTCCTCCAGACACAGTTGCTCTGGCCCACCCAACTGGTTCAGGGCCTGGTTTCTGTGTGCGACGCCACGCTGAACGCGGCCCCTTTAATATCCAGGGCCTCTGTCTCGGCGGTGGTATTGCGTCGTCTTATCTGGTTGAAATGCTGGTCTGCTGACCTAGCCTTAGGAAGCTCCTGACAGATCTACTATTTTAAAGGCGGTAGACCTTTCGGTGCTGCTCTGGATGACATCGTCATGGATGTCACGGGAGGTAAACGCACTCTTCTTCCTTAGACTAGCAAGGGTGAGGAGGCCCGCCGCAAACAGGGGCCTTCCTTTCCAGCAAACAGGGGTTTTTTCGTCAGTCAGAGTCCACAGGTAGGCCCTCTCAGACTGATGGCAGTGCGGCTGGTGGGCACAAGTGCCCCTGGGTGCGTAAGCCAAACAAGCGGCTCCCAAGCCCGCCTCCGCGTGAAGTCTTGCCTCCGCCCGACTCTGGGGTGGGGGGGACGACTTTGCAGGTTCATGGATCGGTGGACCTCCCGAATCTCCGACTGGTGGGTGTGCGAGGTGGTCACCTCAGGTTATAGGATAGTATTCCGATCCTGGCCCCCACACAGATTCTTTCCCTTGAATCTTTCTCTCCTTCCTACCTGTCGGGCAGCCCTCTTGGGGGCTGTACAGGTTTGATCAGGTCCGGAGTGATTGTGCCGGTTCCGTCACAGGAGAGTTTTCAGGGATTCTGCTCGAATCTGTTTGTCGTCCCAAAAATAGGACGTGGTTCGACCTATCCTGGACCTCAAGGCCCTGAATGCCTTCGAGAAGGTGCAGAAATTCCGCATGGGATCCATTCGCACGGTGATCGCTACACTCCACCAAAGGGATTTTCTTCTGGCGTCCTTGGACTTCAAGGACGCCTACTTGCATGTTCCGATCTGCGCAAGTCACCAGAAGTTTCTGCGCCTTGCGATCAGCGAAGTCCACTATCGATTGTGGCTCTTCCTTTCGGCCTTGCCTCGGCACCAAGGGTGTTCACCAAGGTGCTTGCTCCGGTTCTAGCCTTCTGTTACAGCGAGGTATTGCTGTCGTGGGCTATCTGGACGGTCTTCTGCTATGAGCAGAAAGTGGCTCAGACTTAGAGGAAAGGTGACTATCGTCAATTAGACCCTCAGGGACCTCGGGTGGTTCCTGAACATTCAGGAGTCAGTCCTGGTCCCGACTCAGTGTCTGGAGTCTCTAGTTCTGGACTCCTTGGAGGCAAGGTATCCTACCTCTGGAGAAGTTGCTGGCACTTCAGTCTGCGGTGCGGGTGCTGACATCCCGAACATGGTTGTCAATCCGTTGTTTGCATGAGAGTCCCGGGACTCCTGGTGGCCTCCTTCACGGCCGTTCTGTATGCCCAATCACACACCAGGGCATTGCAGAAGGAGATCTTGTCCACCTGGGACAAATCCCCGTTGTCCTTGGATCTTCGGATCCAGGTGATTCACCTGGTCAGGGCGTCCCTGACAGGGTGGTTGGGACCCTCGGCTCTTCGGTCCGGAAAGTCGTTCCCCTCCCATCCAATGGACGGTACTCACGACGGACGCCAGCCTGACGGGCTGGGGTGGAGTCTGGGGAGTCCTGTCGGCTCAAGACCTTGGACTCCGGACGAGCCCGTTTACCAATCACTGTTCTGGAAATGCGGGCCATCAGACTGTGTCTCTCCTCAGGTCGGAGAGAGTACGGGGTCGCTCCATCAGGAGCCAGTCGGACAACGCCACGGCGGTGGCGTATGTAAACCATCACGGGGGGACTCGGAGCTCAGCTGCGGCTTCCGAGGTAATCCGTATCCTGAAGTGGGCCGGAAGAAACGTGCCGGCTCTGTAGGGGCGGACTATCTGAGTTGCCAATCGCCTGACGCGGGACCAGGAAGAGTGGTCCTTGCATATTTCAACTCCTTTGCCGACGGGGGGGGCACGTCGGATGTGGACCTGATGGCCTCTCGACTCAGTCGCAAGGGTCGAGGTTGTGGCCAGATCCAGGGATCCTTGGGCGATGACTCGGATGCGTTGGTGGCCCCATAGGGTCCTTATCGCCTGATATAAACTCCGGTGATCCTAATTGTTCCGGATTGGCCTCAGCGTCACTGGTACGCTGATCTGGTACGTCTCGTTGCGGACGTTCCCTGGCGGTTGCCGATGAGGGAGGACCTTCAGTCTCAAGGTCCTATGTTTCATCCGGCTTACAGTCTCTGGCTTTAACGGCAGAGCTGTTAAAAGCCAGGTATTGAGGGACCGAGGTCTCTCGGACTCTGTCATTTTGACCATGTTAAGGACACGGAAGTCTTCCTCCAGGCAGATCTATCACCGTGCCTGGAAAGCTTATATCGCCATATGTGAAGCGCTGGACTGGCGTCCTCGGACGTATTCCGTCCCCAGAATCCTGCGTCCTCTACAGTGTGGAGTGACCCAAAAGCTTGCTTTGAGTACCATCAAGGATCAGATTTCGGCCTTGGCCGTCTTCTTTCAGCGACCTCTACCGGGTCATTTCTTGGTTAGCACCTTGTGTTGGGGGTTCGCCATGTGCTCCCTCCTGTCAAGCCTTCTCTCCCACCGTGGGATCTGAATTTGGTGCTCTAGGTCCTCCAGGAACCTCCTTTTTGGGAATATCCGGGATATTCCTCTCTTGTCTTGTCTCAGAAGGTGGCCTTTTAGTGGCAATCACTTCTGTTTGACGAGTGTCTGAGTTGGCGGCTTTGTCCTGCAAGTCGCCATATTTAGTCATCCATAAGGATAAGGCGGTGTTGCATCCGCGACCTTCCTTTTTGCCAAAGGTGGTGTCTACCTTTCACCTACATGAGGACATTGTCCTCCCGTCCTTGTGTCCTCACCCATCGCATCCCAGAGAGTTTGCGCTGCACATATTGGATGTGGTACGAGCCTTACGGGTGTACCTGTCTGCTACTGCTTCTATTCGGAAGTCCGACTCACTGTTTGTGACTGCCCCTGGTCCATAACAGGGCCAAGCGGTTTCGTCTCCAATCATTTTTAGGGGAATCAGACAAACCGTCATTCAAGCCTATGCTCTCAAAGGGCGGGCGCCTCCCTTTCCGGTTACGGCGCATTCCACCAGGGCAATTGGTGCTTCCTGGGTTTTCCGACATCAAGCGTCGGTTGCACAAGTGTGCAAGGCGGCGACCTGGTCGTCTGTTCATACCTTTTCTAAATTTTATAAGGTTGATGTGGCTGCATCTTCGGATGCTTCCTTCGGCCGCAGGGTGCTGCAGGCCGCTGTTTAAAGTTGCAACTCCTCCGTTGAGGAGATCTGCCTTCTTGGAGTGGAAGTTTTTGGTTTTTCCATTTATACTGCTCCCATCCCTCTTGACACTGCTTTGGGACATCCCACGTGTAAAGTGTAAAGACACACCGTGTCAGTCCATGGATAAGAGAAAATAGGATTTTTTGTACTCACCGTAAAATCCTTTTCTCTGACATCCATGGACTGACACGGCACCCACCCTTCCTTTTTAAGTTTGCACTGCTTTGTTACGAACTGAAGTCTGCTGACTGTAGTGGGAGGGTTATGCCCGGAGGGACCGCCCCCTGGGTGGGGCTGTTCAGCTCTGGCTTTTAGAATGTATGTATAACATCTCACATTCTGCCTAGGTCTTCTCCTGCAAGCAGGGACATAACCCACGTGTAAAGTGTAAAGACACACCGTGTCAGTCCATGGATGTCAGAGAAAAGGATTTTACGGTGAGTACAAAAAATCCTATATTTTTTTTTATTGCAGCAGTAACAGTGTGGTGGGGCATGGTTTTGTATAAACCATTTTTTATGTTCTGACTAATAAATTTCATCCAATGAGTGAAAAGCTGAACATACATAGGTGTTGTATTGGAAAAATTATGACCCAATTCGTCTGCACAAAATATTTCTACCCACAATATAATTTTAATCTTTTTGAAAATGGCCTTCAGACATTGTTTGGGTTGTTTTCTGGCCAGTAACATGCATTGTGTCTGTTGATGCTACCATTGAGCTAAAATTAGGTTTCATCATTGTAAAACCATTATTTCCCACCATTGTTGGAACCACTCGCAATATCCCATATGCATGTCTGTCATCATCGTGTGGTTCAGGAGCCAGCTGCACGTTTTCTACTACGCACGTGGTTTATTACCCCATTCGTTTTTGCTTTTGATCTGATTGTTATAATTGTGGGTACCAGAAGACACCTCAAATCTTGTTCAGAGAGTGGTGGTCTAGTTGAGTGACCAGGTTTTTTTTTTTCTTTTTTGACAAATGCACTGTATGAATGCTAATAAAAATGTATGTAAAGAAAAAAATTGTCATGCCAGATTAGTGCCATCTGCCAACTTTTGATCAAAAGGGTTGGTAAATTTTGGTTTATCTTTATCTCTGCTTCTTTTCATCTGATACTCATTCCTGATTCAACTTTTATTTATGTGTTCATCAGTGATGTTCTTAAAAGGTCATTCAATCCAAATCTAATATTTAAATTCTTATGATACTGTTATGTTAACGTGCATCGCTATACACCAAATATAAGTTCACATATAAACCTCACTATAGAAATTAAAGTACAATAGTTTCTCAAATGTGAAAATTTAGTTTTTAATTAGGGCTTCAACTATAAAGCTTTTTCACAATTGATTAGTTGGTGTGTGTGTGTGGATAGATAGATAGATATTCGGATAGAAACGGACCTAAAACACTGGTTTGCAGGGGACAAGCCGACATTAGTTTTTTGACGAGTTACTGGAAATTTCAAAGGAACAGAACTTGATCCAACAAATTTCCGGACAGCATGTGGTTTTCACTCAGAAATTACATTCATTTTTAAAATGTAATGTTTAAAAGCAAATAAAATTTTTCGAGCGTCATTTGTCCATTCATCGAATGCACGAAGACGTTTTGTACGAATATCTTCGTCCAAAAATCGATACATGTATGGTCAGCATAAGACTTTTTGTAGTGGCAGCATAATTTTTTTTCTATCTGTCATGACGCGGTTAACAGAACACTACTATAACGGGTTAATTTATACTGTGAAAATAAAATAAATGTACCCAGAAGTAGAATATATAGGGTATTTTAATTGAGAGTCAGACATGAAGCAATTGTGGAGGGGGGATATAAATCTTTTAAATTTAAAGAAGAACTAAAGGCAGGTTTTTTTTTATTTTTTCTTTTTTTTTCTTTTTCCGCATGGATATAATCATTTTTAAATATAATCCACAATACTGCTGTAAATGTTTTTTCTTTGAAATTTTAATTGTAAAGCCGTTATATTACCTCTAGTCCAGTCTATCAGCCTCCAGCTTCTCTGCGTTCAGATGCTGACCGTTTCTGCACAAAGCCCTTAACAGCTTCAATACCGGGTACTTTTGCCCCTTCCTGCCCTGGACAATTTTCAGCACTGTTGCACTTTAAATGACAATTGTGCAGTCATAAAACACTGTACCCAAAGTAAAAAAAAAAAATTCTTCCCACAAATAGAGCTTTTTTTTGGGTGGTATTTGATCACCACTGGATCTCTTCCTAATATATATATATATATATATATATATGTGTGTGTGTGTGTGTGTGTGTGTGTGTGTGTGTGTGTGTGTGTGTGTGTGTGTGTGTGTAATATTTTTTTGTTTTCTCCTTCACTGATGTGCACTGGATAGGCAGCACTAATGAGGAGCTACTGTCAGGCATTACTGATGGGGCACTGATTGGCACGTGTGCACTGACAGGCGTTCTTGATGGGGCACAGACTGGCAGCTGATGTGGGGGGGGCTGTGCTAATAATCAATGTGCTGATTATCAGCACAGACCCCCCCCCCGACAGGTAGAGCCGCCAATCCGAAAGCCATTTACCGGCACTTCCTTGTTCACGCGATGATCAGCTGTGATTGGTCACAGCTGATCACGTGGTAAGGAGCCTCCGTTAGATGCTCCATACCACGATCGGAGATGCGGTGTGTCAGACTGACACACAGCACCAGCGATCTGCGTCCCCCAGGATGTTCTGCTGGACGTCATACGATGCCCAGTCAGGATAACAAAACCACCACCCAGCCGTCATTCTGCTATAGGCCAGGTGGGAAGTGGTTAAAGTGATTGTAAACGTTGGATTGCTTTTTTTTAAATAACTTGTCATGCGTACTTGCCCTGTGCAGTGGTTTTGCACAGATTAGCCCCGATTCTCCTCTTCTGTTATCCCCCACTAGCACTTCTGGCTCCTCCTGCCTTCAGAGTGTCCCCATAACAAGCCTCAAAGTATAGTGTAGAGTACCCCTAAAGCAAGGTGCAAAAACAATTCTGCTTTTTTAGAATCCCGTCCTTCTCCTGCCCAGGACTATGTGTCCTACAAGGCATTGCTCCTCACACATTCTCAAGTTCTCAGGCAATTACTGAGCTGTATGTGTTGCACTGTATTTTCTGATATGTAAACAAATAATGCATTCTATATCCAGGCCAGCTAATCTGTTTATTAAAATGGTTAACTATTATTATTATTATGTTGATTAGTTATTTCAGCCTTATAAAGAAGTGAGTCCATTCAGATAAGTTTTTACATAAATTTCCCATATAGGCACCAGGTATTGAATGGATAATCTAAGAACTAGAGAAAACCATATACACGATAGCTGTTATGTTGTTGTTTTTTTATCCTTTAAATTATTCATATTAATGTTCTCCGTCACGGCATAATGTTTCCCTATAGTCTGGTTAGTAAATTGTTTTTTTCTTTCCTCTTCTCAGTAAAATGGTGAGACCAACATCTAGAGTTTGGAAAAATTTACACATTGCAATTTCTGCTAAGAGCATAGCTATAATTTGCAGACTTTGTGAGAAGAATTTATTATTTTCCAAATGCTACAAGTATGATTGCCAACACATCCTGGCATGTCAGAGGTGCCCTAAAGACATTAAAAATTCATAATGGTCCTTGTCATTTATATAAAGTAAGTGGAAGTAGATTTTTTTTTTTTTCCCTCCACAGTTCTCATTCCAGAAACACTTTCTGCTGCTTCTGAATCATTGCAAAGTGTTCCTTCACCTGCAGCATCTTCAAGTAAGGAAGTGTTGCAAACCACTGCCTCACAAAAATGCACCATGCCGTCATTTTATAGATAAAACGACACCTGAAAATCTGCATAAAAGTGATAAAACTTTTGCACGAGCAATATATAATTTTTCTTGTTCATACGTCACGGGACACAGAGCGGCATAGTCATTACTATGTGGGTTATATAGAATTACCTTCAGGTGCTGGCACTGGCAACTTCCACAACAGGAAGTACCCTCCCCTATATAAGCCCCTCCCATCCGGGAGCACCTCAGTTTTTTGCCAGTGTCTAAGGTGTTGGCCAAGGTTAACATGTATTCATCTGGGCTTGTGTACAGGTTCTCTGGGCCTTAGCAAGCTATTCCGGATCCGACCAAAAAAGCTTCATAGCTAAACGGTCGGTACCTGGGCCTTGCAGAGAAGAGCAGGGTTTTGCCTGTAATGCCTCTCTTAGGAGGGCTGGACCCTGGGATCCAGAGCTCTGGTCATACCCAAAACCAAGAGGCTATCTGTGCAGGGTGCTATACAGGTCCAGGGGAGTGGAATCCTTGGGAACCCGGTCCCTGATGGTCTAGTACAATGCCTGCTGTGAGAGGTGAAGTTTGGGCTTCTGTGGACCAAACAAAGTCCTGCGGCGGGGAAAAGGTAAGTGGGGGCCCCTCAGGAACTTGGTTCTATTGAGGGGACCCCCAAGCCTAATATGTCTTTCTGCCTGTTACCTAAAGGTATTCCCGCTAATAGCTGTATATGCCTAAGAAATCCTAGAAATGTCTTTTCATAAAGGAAGTTTTAAAAACTGTAAACCTAGAAATGTTTTTCATAAAGAAGGTTTTAAAAAAAAAAAAAAGGAAAGTGCGGTACCTGTGATTGTCCACTAGAGGCCGCTGTGGAACGTCTTTTTTTCTTGGGACTATTCCTTCCATGGTGAAAGTCCAGGCAGATGAGTGAGCTCTCTATCAGGGAAGCTGCATTCCTCTGTCATGCTGCCAAGTAGTTTCCTTCCATCCCCGAGTCCTGGTGAAACAGGGACCCTGGCTCCTCTCCCTACATGGCGCCAAGAGCGCGCGCGCGCACACACGCTTTCTTTTTATAGATTTAGCTTCAAAAAAGGGGGCGGAGCCTGACGGATGACGCGCTCTGTGCGCCCAGCGCTTCTGCGCATGTGCGGGCGTCCCAGCAAGATAAAAGGACTCAGTCCACGCTGCTTGCTATGGACACAAAGCATGAAAAGGAGCTGGTAACATGGTATAGGGGCTTACAGCGGGCGGTTGATACAGGCATCCCCAGAAAGACGCATTAGTAGACACCCACTGATGTACATAGCAGCATATTGCATTAGACTATTTCAGTAAAGGGGTGTATTGCGGCTGGAATACCTCAGCTTTGAACTAAGGAATATGCCGCCTAAAAAACTCCGAGATATACCTCTCAGGAAGTGTAGGGGGTCTCCATCGGGCTCTGAGGATCTGGAGCAGTAGTCTGCACCTTCCTCCCCTGAGAAATCAGAGGTTAATACCCATAAGGAACCCCCGGGAGTGCCAGGTACTGCGGCTGTCCTCAGTCCACCTGCTCCTGCATATATAACAGAGGAGGTTTTTGCCTCAACTCTGGAGGGATTGGTGGCAGCATTGATCGCTTCTTCTCTACAGGAAAGAAAGTGTGCCAGATCTCCATCCCCTCCATTAGAGTGCCTGTTGGCAGAGCAACAGTCCCAGGAAGGGACTGACCTACCTGAAGGGGATCAGGAGGAGGTTAACTCTGTTTTTGAGGAATCGACAGTAGATGAACCATTTTCAGCATCACAGACTGAAAGATTGTGGGTCCAGACCCTAACTGACATGGTTCGATCTGCATTTAAAATGCCTCTTGTTGAACCATCAACTACTGCTGTCTCCTCATTGGGGTCGCTAAAAGCTCCCCAGATTAATTGCTCCTTTCCAATTCATCCATTATTGGAAGGACTTATATACCAGGACTGGGAACATCCTGCTAAACTATTTGTTCCACCTAAGAAATTTCAGGTGATCTATCCCATGGAGGAAAAATTCACCCAGAGATGGAATGTTCCTACGGTGGACGCAGCCATTTCTTCTGTGAACAAATCACTGACATGTCCAGTAGATAATGTTCAAATGTTCAAAGATCCAGTAGATAAAAAATTGGAATCTTTATTAAAATCTGCTTTTTCCACAGCAGGGGCTGTTACACAGCCAGCAGTGGCAGCTATTGGGGTCTGCCAAGCTTTAAAGGATCAAATGAAAATGGTCCTGAGGGATTTGCCAGACCAGCAGGCCCAGGCTCTGGCTAATCTGCCTAGAGCATTATGCTTTGCGGTTGACGCCATCAAGGATTCTATCCATCAGGCCTCCCGCCTCATGCTGTCTTTGGTACATATGCGTAGGCTTCTGTGGCTCAAGAACTGGTCTGCTGAAGCTCCCTGTAAGAAGCTCTTAGTTAGCTTCCCATTTCATGGAGAACGCCTTTTTGGCGAAGACCTGGATAAATATATCCCGAAGATTTCCAGTGGTAAAAGTACTCTCTTACCAATTAAAAAGAGGTCTAGGGGTCCATCTTTTAAGAGGGCTACCTCTCCTATCCCTGGGACGTCTGCTACTAAGCAGTTCCGACGGCCTCCTCGGTCAAACTCAGGAGGTAAAAATCAGGGACAGTCACAGGGTAATAAAAAACCCTGGATCCGAAGAGGTACTAAACCAGCCTCCAAGTCAAGCCTATGAAGGGCTGCCCCCACTCAAACGGGTGGGGGGAAGACTTCAGTTGTTCACAGAGACCTGGCGGGAGACGATCAAAGACGGATGGGTGCTCTCCGCAGTAACTCTGGGATACAAGTTGGAGTTAAAAGAGTCTCCTCCTTCCCATTTTATGTGGTCAGGCATGCCAAGAGACCCTCTGAAAAGAGGGTCTCTCCTATTGGCATTAGAACAACTATTGCTCCAAGGAGTAATTATGGAGGTTCCTATGGAAGAGTGGGGGTTGGGTTTCTACTCAAACCTTTTCACAGTCCCGAAACCAAACGGGGACATAAGACCCATATTGGACCTAAAGAGTCTAAACAAATTTCTAAACGTCCGGTCTTTCCGGATGGAGTCGATCCGATCGGTCACCGCTGCCCTACAGGGGGAGGAATGGTTAGCCTCGATCGACATCAAAGATGCTTACTTGCATGTTCCCATCTTTCCAGGTCATCAAAAATTTCTACGCTTTGCAGTAGAAGGGCGCCATTTTCAGTTCAGAGCCTTACCATTCGGTCTGGCCACAGCACCACGAGTGTTCACAAAAATTCTGGCCCCACTGTTGGCCGATCTAAGAACACGAGGTGTAACGATAATGGCATACCTAGACGACCTGTTGTTGATGGACCACTCAGTTGCCAAGCTAGAAGTGGTAATTATCGATACAATCAAGTATCTAGAATCTCACGGTTGGGTCATCAACCTGGACAAGTCAGCCCTACAGCCAGTGAAAAACCTGGTATATCTAGGGCTACGGCTGGATTCAGACCAGAGGAAGATTTTCTTACCTCTAGACAAGGTATCCTCTTTGAGGGGCTTGGTCCGTCTGCTTTGTGCAAAAAGACAGCCGTCCATACGCCTGTGCATGAGGCTGCTAGGAAAGATGGTAGCATCATTCGAAGCTGTGCCATACGCCCAATTCCACTCAAGGAATTTACAGAGGGCCATATTGTCAGCCTGGAACGGAAAAATTCAGGCTCTAGACTTCCCGATGGCTTTGTCCCCTTCCGTTCGGAAGAGTCTCTGCTGGTGGTTGATCCCCCAGAATCTCCAGAAGGGAAAACCCTTCAGTCCGATATCCTGGAAGGTGGTCACTACAGATGCCAGCCTTATAGGCTGGGGGGCAGTACTGGAGCAATGGTCTCTCCAGGGCAGATGGTCAAATGTAGTAAAAACCCTGCCCATCAATCTCTTAGAGATACGAGCAGCCCGGTATGCCCTAGTAGCCTGGACATCCAGACTCCAAGGGTCCCCTGTCAGAATTCAATCAGACAATGCCACAGCAGTGGCATATATCAATCATCAGGGAGGCACCAGGAGTCGTGCAGCCCAGAGGGAAGTAAGTCACATCCTGGAATGGGCAGAAAAGCATGTCCCATGTATATCAGCTGTCTTCATTCCAGGGGTGGAGAATTGGAAGGCGGACTTTCTGAGTCGCCAACAGTTATGCCCAGGGGAATGGTCCCTTCATCCCGAGGTCTTCCGAGCAATATGTCAGCGGTGGGGAACACCGGATGTAGATCTGCTAGCATCCAGATTCAACGCAAAGGTGGACAGATTTGTCTCCCGGACAAGGGATCCCCTCGCTTGCGGCTCGGATGCTCTGGTGTTCCCTTGGGATCAGTTCAGACTGATATATGCATTCCCTCCGCTACAATTGTTGCCTCGACTCCTTCGCAGAGTCAGGTTGGAAAAGAAGCCGGTGATCCTGGTGGCTCCAGCGTGGCCCCGAAGGGCCTGGTGCGCGGAGATCATCAAAATGTCTGTGGGGAGTCCTTGGACCCTTCCACGTCGTCCGGACCTGCTTTCGCAAGGACCGATATACCACCCTTCCTTACTAACTCTAAGTTTAACGGCCTGGCTATTGAATCCCACATCCTAAAGAAGAGAGGTCTCTCTAACTCTGTGGTATCAACTATAATCAATGCCAGGAAGCCTGTATCCAGGCAGATCTACTATAGAGTTTGGAAGGCGTACATCACTTGGTGCGAGGCCAGAAAATGGCATCCACGTAAGTACGTTATAGGCAGAATTCTGGACTTCCTACAGTGGGCTGTAGACAGGAAGTTTGCCTTAAGTACTATCAGGGGTCAGGTTTCGGCCTTATCAATACTATTTCAAAGGCCCCTGGCTATGCATTCACTTGTCAAATCCTTTATGCAAGGGGTGACTCGTATTATTCCACCGATTAAAGCTCCCATATGCCCATGGGATCTAAATTTTGGTTCTGTCGGTTCTGCAGAAGCAGCCATTTGAACCTTTGCGGCACATTTCCTTGGTTCTACTCACCAGAAAATTGATATTTTTAGTAGCCATATGCTCGGCTAGAAGAGTGTCGGAATTAGCCGCCATGTTCTGTAAAGAGACATATCTGGTTATTCATGAGGACAGAGTAGTGTTACGTCCTCACCCAGCCTTTCTTCCTAAGGTGGTATTGAGGTTTCACTTGAACCAGGATGTGGTTCTTCCTTTTTTCCCCAAACCAAGCTCGGTAGAGGAAAAGTTATTGCATTCTTTGGATGTAGTAAGAGCAGTTAAAGCTTATCTAAAAGCCACTGCTCAGATTCGTAGAACGGATTCTTTGTGTGGTCTGCCGGAAGGCCCCAGAAAGGGTCAGGCAGCATCAAAATCGACTTTAGCCAAGTGGATTCGACAGGTCATAATACAAGCCTATGGCTTGAGAAGTAGACCGCCTCCGTTCAAAGTTAGGGCGCACTCCACGAGAGCAGTTGGAACTTCATGGGCAGTGCATCACCAGGCCTCCCTGGCTCAAATTTGTAAGGCCGCAACATGGTCTTCAGTACACACGTTTACTAGGTTCTACCAGGTGGACGTTAGAAGTCAGGAGGATGTCGCCTTTGGGCGCAGTGTGTTGCAGGCCGCAAAAGATCCTCATGCCTGATGGCGCCCAGCTTATGTATGGTGTATCCCCCCCCTCATTTGGCATTGCTTTGGGACGTCCCACATAGTAATGACTATGCCGCTCTGTGTCCCGTGATGTATGAACAAGAAAGTAGGATTTTTAAAACTGCTTACCTGTAAAATCCTTTTCTTGGAGGACATCACGGGACACAGAGCTCCCACCCCTCTTTTGGGGACACGTATTGCTTTGCTACAAAACTGAGGTGCTCCCGGATGGGAGGGGCTTATATAGGGGAGGGTACTTCCTGTTTTGGAAGTTGCCAGTGCCAGCACCTGAAGGTAATTCTATATAACCCACATAGTAATGACTATGCCGCTCTGTGTCCCGTGATGTACTCCAAGAAAAGGATTTTACAGGTAAGCTGTTTTAAAAATCCTACTTTTTTTTTTGTCCAATTAATTTTCACATACTCGTCTGAAGCTCCTCTTTTTTTAATTCAGCTATTCTAGGCAAATGTCACTGTCTCTGTGCTAGTTTTCATTCAGGTTCTAAAGATTGAATGAGGTGCAGGATCAAAACTCTGGCATGATAAAGTCAGGGACAGTATGCAGGGAAGCTTTACTCTCTGGAACCCTAGAGAAACATGAACCCTGCATGATGGCTTATCAGTCTCCATCTATAATGACTATATTTGGTTTGGTGAACTGAATCTTTAAAGCGGAGTTCCGCTTGGGTAAAAAATGTATTAAAAGTCAGCAGCTACAAATACTGCAGCTGCTGACCTTTTTAATATAAGTTGCCTGTCCAGGGAGCCCACGATGTCGGCACCCGAAGCCGACCTGTCCCTCGACTCCGGGTGCAGGTGCCGCCATCCTTGCTAAGGGAAGCAGGAAGTCAAGCCTTACGGCTTCACAGCTTACTTCCTACTGCGCATGCGCAAGTCACTCTGTGCTTTCTGAATGCAGTGCGGGGGGGGGGGAGGGGCCGGACATTGCATAGTTTGCCGCACAAGATTGCGGCTATCTTTCCCTGGAAGTGGGAGAGGATACCTGGAGATGGATTGACAGGTATCCGCGCCCCCCCCCTGAAAGCTGCCAGGACCACCAGGGAAGTCCATAACATGTGGATGGCCATGTACATCCCCAATGGCCATCCACATATGCCTATACTTGCCCACCAATATGTGCCACAAATGGGCACTGACTGGCACCATTATGAAAGACATTAAATCAGTGGTGCCCATCAATGCCACCCATCAGTGCTGCCTATGAGTGACCATCAGTGCCGCCTATCGGTACTGCCTATCAGTGCCACCTTATCGATGCCTATCAGTGCCTGTCATTGAAGAAAACCTACTTATTTACAAAAAAATTAACAGAAAACAAACTTTTTTCTTTCTAAATTTTTGGTGGTTTTTTTATTTGCAAAAAAATTTAAATCGCAGAGGTGATCAAATACCACCAAAAGAAAGCTCTGTTTGAGGGAAAAAATTATAATTTTGTTTAAATGACAATTGAGCGAGCATGCTACACTGTACCCAAAGTGTGACAGTGCTGAAAATTGGCTTGGGCAGGAAGGTGTAGAAGTGGCTGGTATTGAAGTGGTTAATAATAAACCAGAAGAAGATTTTGCCCAAATGCAATGTCCAGTGGGACCAAATGCTGTCTTTTGTCTCCTTATAAACCTGGTTTGTCAGCTTTAGGTTGTATTGACTTACAATTTTAATTCAATCTTATTTTATTTGTTTATGCAAGGAAATGACAGAAAAAGACATACATTGTCTTAAACATTACAAACATTGATAGGATACATCCTCAACAGGCATCATGTGTGTCAGAACAGAGCAGGGCTAAGAACCATCAGATGAAAGTATCTACAAACCTATTTGGAGAGTATGAAGTAGGGTCACTCAATGGGTTATAGGTAGTAGGTAGATTGAAGCCCTGGTACGTTATCCTACTGGGTTCTTAGAGGTGTATTTTATGTGTAGAGAAAAGAGAGAGAGTCAGAGTCAGGGGCAAATAGTAGGGGTACACAGATAGGGGACAGGGATCAGAGATCAGAATCACTCCATCAAGGTCCGAGAGTGGTCTCGTCCAGGGCACACTCCGCCCAAGAGATAAACTCCGAGGAGTACCGAAACACGGACCACGAAGTCCATGTGAGAGAGAACTGTTCACTTTTGTCATTTTCCTCCGCCATCAGGCGTTCAAGGTCCCTAATGCGGTCCACCTCAATAGCCCAATCCCCCAGGGAAGGCATGGTTGCCGTTCTCCAATGACGGGGAATCACTACCCTGACCGCCGCCAGAAAGTGTCGCAAGACATCATTTCTGATGGATTTAAATGATCCAGGGAGAATAGACAAGAGAGCCACCTCAGGTGAAGGGTGAATAGAGGTCGCCATCAATTTGCAGTAGAGTGTGAAAATCCGCTGCCAGTACCTCCGCACAGGAGGGCACTCCCACCAGATGTGGAGCATGGTTCCTCGGGAGCTGAGGCACCGCCAGCAGGCATCCGACACCTCCGGATTGAAGTGGTGAAGAGATGATGGACATCTGTACCATCTTGTTAACAGTTTAAACCCCTTCTCCTGGGTCTTGGTGGCTATGGACAATTTATGCGTCCAGGGTAAAACATTTTTGCCAGTCAATAGGGGAGATAGTGTGACGGAGGTCTGTCTCCCAGGCCACCGTATACGGTGGGAGGCCAGGGGAGTAAACATCGAGCAGAAGGGAGTATAATTGAGATACAACATGCGTTGGAGGTTCCACCTGCAGGAGCAGTTCCTCGAATCCCGTCGGTTCAGCAAGAATGTCTGTAATAGATGGGAAAGTCCGGATGTAGGAGGCAGTCTGTTGCCTCCGAAGCCACTGCATGGGGTGACGGGAGGTCTGGCCGGTAGAGGTATCTGACCTCAAAGTGGGGTCTGCACGAAGGACCTGGTCAAGTCGCCTATGATCCTCTCTTCTCCATGGTCCGAATCTTGCTACCGACATAGCTGGCAGAAAGGCCGGGGTCCCAAAGAAGGGAGTCATAGGCCCCATGCGGTTTGATAAGCCCCTTATGGACAGCATGCGATCCCAAATCTGGATCGTTTGATGGGTAAGGTCATTAAGAGGGCCCGAACCCCCCCGTACCGTAGGCAAGGTCCAGGGGAGAGCGGAGAGTTCAATTGGGCTCATGTGGCTTTCCAATTGAACCCAAAGCTTGGTTGAAGAATGATGGAACCAATCTAGTATGCGGGTGAGCACCGCTGCTTTATGGTATAGGGAGGCATCTGGAACTCCAGCCCCCCCCCCCCCCCGAGCCTTTGGAAGAGAAAGTGTTTCATACCGTATCCTGGGACGGGCCGCATTCCAAATAAATTTGGAAAACAGTTGGCGTATTTTCTTAAAGTACGAATTAGGTATGTGAATAGGGATGGTCTGAAACAAATACAGGAACCTAGGGAGAACATCCATTTTCAGGGCATTCACTCTACCTAGCCATGAGAGCTGTTTGGACGCATAATTGATTAAATCTGCCTGGGTCCTAAAAAGTAGGGGGGCAAAGTTCAAGGAAAAAAGTTGGGAAGCATCCGCCGGTATTTGAATTCCGAGATACCTTATGGAGGGGGGAACCAGTTTTGAAGGGGAGAGAAGACGATAGTCTTCGTAGGGCCGACGCAGGCAGAGATATGTTGAGGATTTCCGATTTATTGTAGTTGACCTTGAAGTTGCTAACTTCTCCAAATTTCCGAAACTCCTGTAATACCAAGGGCAAGGATGTGTGAGGGCCTGTCACGAACAGGAGCAGATCATCTGCAAAGAGGGCAAGTTTAGTATGTGTGGGCCCGACTGTTATGCCTTGGATAGAAGGTTTGTTACGTAGAGCAATAGCTAGATGTTCCATAGTGAGAACATAGAGGAAGGGGGACAGTGGGCATCCCTGTCGCGTCCCGTTAGATACAGAGAAGGCTGGAGATAGCGAGCCATTTAGTCTAATCCTAGCATATGGAGAGGAGTAAAGGGACATTATTCTCGCCATCATATTGGTTCCCACGCCTATTTGTTGCAGGGATAGTCGAAGGAACTGCCAGTCTACTCGGTCGAATGCCTTCTCGGCATCGACTGTTAAGAGGCATAGTGGGATATCGTGGGACCGGGCATAGTTGGTTAAAAGAAGGGTCTTCAGGGTATTGTCCCTAGCCTCACGGCCACTCACAAAGCCGACCTGGTCTAGGTGTATTATCCCAGGCAACAATGGTTGTAATCTATTGGCTAGGATTTTAGCAAAGACTTTCAAATCGACCCCAATCAAGGAGATCGCCCTTTAGCTTGCACAAAGAGTGGGGTCTTTGCCTGGCTTTGGGATGAGGGATATGTGAGCCTCAAGTGTTTGTGGAGGGAACAATGAACCCTCCGACAAAGAGTTGAACACCTTAGTTAGAAAGGGCGTGAGGAGGGCGGCAAAAAGTTTGTAGAACTTAGGAGTGAAGCCGTCTGGGCCCAGGCTCTTTCCACTCGGTGTACCCGCTATGGCTTTGGCAACTTCGTCTTCTGTGATTGAGGTTTCCAGATCAGCGATGACGTCATTGTCTAATGTAGGGAGCGCGGTTTCCAATACATATGACATCTGGTCCTCCACCCCGGAAGAAGGGGAACTTGTCCCTTGAGTCTTAGGGATATTGTACAGGGACTGATAGAAGTCCCTGAATTCCCCCGCCATCTTAGTGGGTGAGGATACCATTTCTCCCTGCGCCCCCCGAATATGGGGCACAAAGGCGGAGGTTGTTTTTGGGTGCAGGGAGCGAGCCAGTGGCCTACCACATTTATCTCAAAACTTATATTGATGGAAAGTGAGCTTATCTGCACATGTGCGTGCAGAGGCTTCATAAAGTTCTCTAAGTTGTGATCGTGCCCTAGAAACGTCCGCCAGCATTGTCACTGTCGGGGATCGTTTGTGCTCAGTTTCTAAGTTTCTAAGCGTTTTATTTGCTGCCTCTATGGCGGCTGAGCGCTCCTTTTTTAAGACGTGTACCCATTTGGATAAAGGTACCACGTAGGACAGCCTTAAGTGCCTCCCATTGAAAGGGCAACGATGTCGTATCCAAAGCATGGTCCGCAAAAAAGTTAGAGATTGTATCTGAAACCCTTGTCACACATTCCGGGTTCGTAAGCAGCGAATCGTTCAAGCGCCATGACCATTCCCTAATTGGAGTGGAAGGGAGCGAGAATGTCACGTGTATAGGAGAATGGTCAGACCAGACCATTGGGTCTATGGTGCATTCCGGGGACCAGTCCAGGCAGCTATGGTCACTCATTAGGTAATCTATGCGACTATAGGTGTGATGAACATGGGAGAAATGGGTATAGTTACGGGCCGTGGGGTGCAGCACTCTCCAAACGTCCACCAGACGCAGATCGTAGAATGCCCGTTTCAGAGCCCTCAGTTTGGGGAAGGAGATACACGATCGCGAGGTGGAGGAATCTAAAAGTGGTTCAAGAGGGGTGTTAAAATCTCCCCCCAGTACGAGCTTACCCTCCCTGAATTCTGACCGAATCCTCAAGTATTGTAGCGCGGCCGATACTTGATTAACATTAGGTAGGTAAATGTTAGCTACTGTAAATTTGGTACCCCATAACACGAATTTCACAAAAACATACCTCCCCTGGGGGTCCGAGAGATGGTCAAGCACCTCTATAGGGAGCGTCTTATGGAAGGCCACAGACACTCCCTTGGCTTTCTGGGTTGGGCTAGTGCTGTGGAACCACCTGTTGAAGTATCTGCTGGAACAGGAAGGGGTGGAGGCAGAGTGAAAATGTGTCTCTTGGAGAAGAAGCACATTGACTTGGCGTTTGTGCATTTGATACAGGATTTGTCCTCTTTTGGAGGCAATATTGAGCCCATTGACATTGTAGGAACAGAATTGTAACCTAGGGTGAGAGGTCACTGTGTGGGCCATGATGGAGTGATGGGGGGGGGAAGGAGAGAGAGAAGAGAAAAAGAAAAGCGGGGAAAAAAAAAAGGGGGAAACTCAACAGGGGAGGAAGAGAGAAGGTAGAGCGAGGCGGGGAAGAGATCGAACATAGAGAGCACCTGGGGAAGGTGGCTCAAAAATACTAAAGTGTGCGCAAAAACGTAACACTTCGTGAAACATCACGTAGTAGGCACGAACTGTGCCAATCCTATTTAGGGGGAGAGAACGGGGTTAGAACAGCTGAGTTGTGATCCCGACAACCTAACAGGCATATATAACATAACTGTAAATGTAACACACCCAATGACCGTGGCATCTAATGCTCAACTGCCTAGTCACTAAAGAGCAGAGTGTCAGACTAATACCATTGGTGCGCTTGAGTATAATAAACAATCTAAAATTGCATAGAAAAATAACATCAACGTAGAACAAGGTGTACACAAACTGGTGACAGAATAAAGGCACAGGTATTCCCGCGTAAGCATGCGAGGGTTGGAAGCACCAATTACTACATTTATAGCAGCATTAACTATGATAGTTGTCACGGCTTAGCCCAGATATCTGTGTAAACGCACAGAAGGTGTCAGTGATAAGGCCAGCCAGTCCCAAGCTCCAGGGAGATAGATGTCCAGAGCCCGAGGGAAGACCCAGAGGTCCCCGGACAAGCCAAAGGGCTATGCCCAGGAAACGCCAAGCCAGCCAGTAGAGCCAATGCCGTGAAAGAACATATCAACACCACAGACCGCCTTTCCAAGGCCCCAGCAAGCACAACCGCACCAGCTGAGGGCAAGGAAACATTCTCCGTGCCAAGCGAGACAACTAAACCGTTAGCAGCACTTAGATAACAAAGTGAGCAAGAGTCAGTGGGGTGGATACGCAAGTAAAACCGTGAGTGCAAAACAAAATAGAGAGAACAGTAGGCAAACCTGGCCGGAGTCTCATAGAGGAACTGTAGTCACCTGGCGGACAAAAGGACATAGCAAAAAGAACCATTTCAGGTCTCAGACGACAGAGTCTGGATCAGTCTTCTGGTGACGTGGCTCGCCGTACTCTAGGACCGGAAGGTACCGATCTAGACTGTGGGCGTCCTCAACGCTGTAGAGGAGGGCCTGGTAGCCGCTGGCGGTCATCTGGGGGGTCCAACCAGTTCGGGACGACAATAGGGTCCCGGTCCAGGAACAGGAAGAAGGCAGGAAGCTGGTCCGGGTCTGACAGCACAAATTTGTGGTTATCTTCTCGGGTCACTTTGATGCTGAAGGGGTGGCCCCAAGTGTACGTGGCGCCTACTTGGCGAATCAAGTCCAGCAGAGGACGGACCGCTCGCCGCATGTACAGCGTGTTGCGGGAGAGGTCCGGGTAGAGGTGTATAGGTGATCCATGAAAGTCCAGTGGCCCCAGGCGCCAGGCCTTGCGCAAGATTTCTTCCTTCAGGGTATAGTAGTGCACCCGGCAAAGTACGTCACGAGGGCGGTCCCTGCGGTCACCCCCCATGCCTCCCACTCTATGTACTCTGTCCAATTCAATGGGAGATGTAACTTCCCTGCCCAGGACCTGATTGAGGATAGCGATGACAGTGGGTTTGAGATCGGCACCTGATGTAGCCTCCGGGATCCCCTGCAGCCGGATGTTGTTCCTGCGGCTCCGGTTCTCACTATCTTCTATCCGGAGCTGGTGTTGCCGTAGACGGGAAAGGTGAGCCGTAGATGCATTTTCAAGCGCCGTTATGCGGGCTGAATGGTCCTCCTGGGTGGTGGCCATAGCAGAAACCGTGACCTCCGACGCGGAAACCCGTTGTTTGAGGGCATTTTAGTTCAACATGAAGAGAAGTTTCCATTTTGGAAGCCCAGGAATCAAAGTCAGCTCGGAAAGCAGAAAGTACGGCAGCGGATGTGGAGCCCTGGGAGAGCATCTCTGCTGAGGCCGTGTTCACGCTAAGAGTAGCGGGATCCATCGGACGGGCCGGGTGCACACCCGGGCCGGTCCCACCGACAGAGAAAGCTGCTGCAGTCGGGGGAGGAGGTGTTGGTTTGCCTGGGGTTCGGGCTGACGAAGCCCTGTCTTTCCCTGTACGGGAGTCCTGTGAGGCTGTGTGTAGCAGGTACCGTTGGATATTACCTGGTTGCAGTGCAGCGGAATCAGTAGAGGTAGAGCTGGAAGCCACCATCAGCAGATTGGGCGTGATTGGTTGGGAACGCAGCCTGCGGTCGTCGGGAGAGCACAATGCTCAGCAGTACATGTCTTCAGCCGTCCATCCTCAGCCACGCATCCCCATAGGTGGAGTGGAAGAACAGAAAGTGCGACCCGTGTCGTACATGGGAATAGACGCTTGCTTTGTTGCTACTGTCGTGTTGGAGCAGGCGCAGGGGAGTGCCGGTGTTTGTTACAGGACAGCGGTACGGCAGCCTGGGCAGCACTGGCGGCTGTGGAGGGGGCAGAGCAAGGCTAGTGGCAAGGGGGAGCACGGAGTCCGGGTGGAGCAAGATGGCCGCTACACTACTTGCTAGTCTGTGACTGGAGGGCTACGGGGAGGGCAAGATGAATGAGGTGGAGGCCCAGCCACCCTGTATACCAGAGTAATCAGACCTTGATGTGTAGGGCGAAGCGGTATCAAACGGGCAAGGGGGGACCCAGCAGTCCTATGGTCGGGTGTAGCAAGATGGCCGCCCCTCGAACCTATGGGGTCAGGGCTCCCACGAGTGCTCCTTTCTGACTGCCAGCCGGGGAGGGATCAGCCTACTTCTGGTGCCTTTTACTCTGCCCCCGCCCCGCTTACCCCGTGCGAGATGGTGCTTTGTGCTGGATGTTGCTCTGGGTGTATTGGGAGCAGCAAGATGGCCGCCGACTTCCAGGAGTAGGCCGAAGCCGCGGACTTTCCTAGAATTGGCCGCCGCGGGTGTGTCAGGCCGAACATCCCGGGAACCCTCAGGTATACAGACCAGTCCAGTGTAGGCACACTTGCGGCCGAGCCGCCCGCCGCACACGCCGCCGACCGCAGCACTTTAGGCCGGAGGATGCTGCTGGTCCCGCAGGCCGCAAGATGGCGGCCAGGCCCCGGAGCCGACCACGGGCCAAGAAGAAGACCGAGGGGGTTCCCTGTTAGTCAAACACCTCCATCCAAGCCTGGATGGAGATGCAGGATGTCCGTAGGGTGTCCGGAGGCCCTCCGGGAGGCGTTGGAGGCTTCGTGGGCCCCAAGATGGCGTCGGGCCTGGGCTGTGTGGAGCGGGCCTGATAGCTACCGTACGGCTGGCCCGGAGTCACAATTCAGGCTGGGTTGCAGGTAGGGAATCCTCAGGAACGACAGGGGTAGAGTTGGAGCAATTTCCAGTGGATTAGGAGCGAGGATGGCTATAGATTGAGGGTGCAGTTGCGGAGCTCAATGTCTGCACGTCCTCCTCAGTCGGCTCCCGGACACGCCCCCCCCTTGACTTACAATTTTGATTTAACCTGATTGTAAAGCTACCTAACCTTTTCCTGTCCTTCCTATAGCCGATAGATGGCTACAGTGCGGCTCTCCTAAACTTGGAGGACTTCGTCCCTGGACCGATCCGACCACTTTATGCTTTGCACACAGCAGATCACAGATTGGGGTAAAGAGCCAATTACAATGGCCCTTTACCATGTGATCAGCTGTGTCCAATCACAGCTGTCCCAGTGTAAACAGCTAGCTTGTTATTGGCTCTTATCAGTTCTCCTTTCCTCAAACAGGGGAAAGGAGAGCTGATCTGACATGGTATAGTGATTACACTGCTAATCTGGGCCCTGATTTTCAGTGCAGCCTAGCCATGCAGTCTCATCAGTGCCCATCAGTTGAGAAGAAAAGTTACTTATTTTCTGGGTGGAGTTGATTTAAATCAAATCGATCTAAATCACTAGTAAAATGGCTTGATTTAAATCATAATTTTTAAAGGGCAACTGTCATTTCTGTCCTAAAGCGTCTCCTCCTCTAACCTGCTGTTGACTCACCGACGGTCCCATTCGCTTTAATTGGATGGCTGGTGATGTGGCAGTGACACAACAAGGTGAGGGAAGCTAACTGGCGCTGCTATGATGGATCTTAAAATACTTTCGTGACTAAGCCTATTTCTGACATTTGGTGTTTACAAGTTAAAATCTGTATTTTTTGCTAGAAAATTACTTAGAACCCCCAAACATAATAAATATATATATATATATATATATATATAATAAAATATATATATTTATTATATATATACACACACACAAAATGGCGATTGTTGCAATATTTTATGTCACGGTATTTGTGCAGCGGTGTTTTTTAAATGCAATTTTTTGGGAAAAATTAACTTTCATGAATTTTAAAAAAATTACAAAGTAAAGTTGGCCCAATTTTTTTTGTATAATGTGAAAGATGATGTTACGCCGAGTAAATGGATACCAAACATGTCATGCTTTATAATTGCACGCACTCGTGGAATGGCGACAAACTACGGTACCTAAAAATCTCCATAGGCGACGCTTTAATTTTTTTTTTTTTTACGGTTACCAGGTTAGAGTTACAGAGGAGGTCTATGGCTAGAATTATTGCTCTGACGATCGCGGCGATACCTCACATGTGTGATTTAACCACTTAACGACCGCCCACTGTAAATATACGTCAGCAGAATGGCACCGACAGGCAGAATCACGTACATATACGTGATTGCCTTTGTATAGTTGGGGGGTCCGATCGGACCCCCCTTCTTTACAGTGGGTGGTCGTTTTACCTTCGGGAGCGATCCGGCATGAGGGGACGGCCGTTCGATTCCGGCCACCCCCTCTCGATCGCTCCCGGCGAATGAGAGAGCTTCCCCTGCCTGCCAGGAAGGAGGAAGTGATGTCATCTCTCCTGGGGCGCTCACATATACCGAGCGCCGTACAGGAGAAGATGCAGGTTAGTACACAAAACAGCACACTGACACCAGGACACATAGGCACATAAATCGCCCCCCCAGATCACCCCCCAGCCCCCCCCCCCCCCAGCCACAGTGTCACTGATTGCAGTGACCATTTATTTAGTGATCACTGCAATCAGTGACATTTGTGACTGTAAAAGTGTCACTACATTTAGTTTTAGGTCCAGTGTAGCCCCCTAACCCCCCCCAATAAAGGTTTAACCCCCTGATCACCCCCCAGGTAACCTTTTCACCCCCTAGCACCGCCGTCACTATGCGATCATTTTTCTGATCGATGTCTTAGCGTCGGTGATGCTGATCGGTAGCCAGTAATTTTTTTTAGGTTCGCCGCAGGTTTTTATAGCGTCAGGTACCCCCATATATTATCTAATAAAGGTTTAACCCCCTGATCGCCCCCCAGGTAACCCTATCACCACTGTCGCTAAGCAATCGTTTTTATGATCGTTGTCTTAGTGTCGGTGATGCCGATAGGTAGCCAGTAATTTTTTTTTTTAGGTTCGCCGTCAGGTTTTTATATAGCGTCAGGTACCCCCATATATTACCTAATAAAGGTTTTAACCCCCTAATTGCCCCTAGTTAACCCTTTCACCAGTGATCATCATATAAGTGTTACGGGTGACGCTGGTTAGTTAGTTTGCTTTTTATAGTGTCAGGGCACCCGCCGTATATAACCCAATAAAGGTTTAACCCCCTGATCGCCCGGCGGGTGATATCAGTTAGGTTTTAGCGTCAGAGAGGGTCTGCGTCACACCCCAGGCAGCGTCAGGTTAGTGCCAGTAGCACTAACACCCACACGTGAAGCATACACCCCCCTTAGTGGTATAGTATCTGATCAGCTCAATATCTGATCTGATCAGATCTATACTAGCGTCCCCAGCAGTTTAGGGTTCCCAAAAACGCACTGTTAGTGGGATCAGCCCAGATACCTGCTAGCACCTGCGTTTTGCCCCTCCGTCCAGCCCAGGCCACCGAAGTGCAGTATCGATCGATCACTGTCACTTGCAAAACACAACACACATAACTGCAGCGTTCGCAGAGACAGGCCTGATCCCTGCGACTCCAGTGCTGTAGGAGGTAATTTCACCACCACAGTTTAAAAAAAAAAAAAGCATATATGCCGAAGCATTGGGGCAGCAGGAGCGGAGGAGCGATTTTGCTCCTAATGCCGCGTACATACGGTCGAAATTCCGACGGAGGCTTGCCCGTGGAAAAGTCTGACCATGTGTACTCGGCATAACTTTTGCGAGAAGATGCCCCTATGCTTCGGCATATATAAATGGTGCATGTATGCCCATCATTAGAAGTGGGTGGATGAAGGGCGGTATTCTAATGGTGGGCATACCCACCGATCAATCTTTTTTTTTCGTTCAGCCAACAGGCTGCATGAAAAAAAAGATTACAATACATGTCCAACAAGGACCAGCAACGTACTGGTATGTTGCTGGACTTTGAATGGTTATACCAGAATGATGCCTGCGGGTTTAGGTATCATCTTGGTATCCTTCTTTTCAGCCAGCGGCCGGCTTTCATGTAAAAGCAATCCTAGTGGCTAATTAGCCTCTGGACTGCTTTTACAAGCAGTGGGAGGGAATGTCCCCTCCCCGGATATAAAAAGCGCCATTGGGAAATTGGGAAAGCATTTTATCACACTGATCTTGGTGTGGTCAGATGCTTTGAGGGCAGAGGAAAGATCTAGGGTCCAATAGACCCCAGTTATTTCAAAAAAGAGTACCTGTCATTACCTATTGCTATCATAGGGGATATTTACATTCCCTGAGATAACAATAAAAGTGATAAAAATAAATAAATATGGAAGCAACAGTTTAAAAATAAAATAAAAAAGCAAAATTAATAATAATAAAAAAAAAAGCACCCCTGTCCTGCCCTGCTCTTGCCCAATGGCGAACGCAAGCGTCGGTCTGGCGTCATATGTAAACAGCAATTGCACCATGCATGTGAGGTATCACCGCGAAGGTCAGATCGAGGGCAGTAATTTTAGCAGTAGACCTCCTCTGTAAATCTAACGGGGTAACCTGTAAATGCTTTTAAAGGCTTTTAAAAATGTATGTAGTTTGTCGCTAATGCGCGTTTGTGCGAAATTTTAAAGCATGTCGTGTTTGGTATCTATGTACTCGGCCTAAGATAATCTTTTAGTGCATTAAAATTAAAAAAAGTGTATTTTTTCCCCACAAAATGCGTTTGAAAAATCGCTGCGCAAATACTGTGTAGAAAAAAAAAATGCAACACCCACCATTTTATTCTGTAGGGCCTTTGCTTTAAAAATATATATAATGTTTGGGGGTTCAACATAATTTTCTTGCAAAAAAAAAATGTTTTCATGTAAACAAAAAGTGTCAAAAAGGGCTTTGTCTTCAAGTGGTTAGAGTGGATGTAAGCTTCCTAATGTTGTGTATAAAATGCCAGAACAGTTCAAACCCCCCCAAATGACCCCATTTTGGAAAGTAGACACCCCAAGCTATATACTGAGAGGCATGTCGAGTCCATGGAATATTTTATATGTTGACACAAGTTGCGGAAAAAAGACAATTTTTTTTTTTTTTTTGCACAAAGTTGTCACTAAATGATATATTGCTCAAACATGCCATGGGCATATGTGGAATTACACCCCAAAATACATTCTGTTGCTTCTCCTGAGTACGGGGATACCACATGTGTGAGACTTTTTGGGAGCCTAGCCACGTACGGGACCCCAAAAACCAAGCACCGCCTTCAGGCTTTCTAAGGGTGTCAATTTTTGATTTCACTTCTCACTGCCTATCACAGTTTCGGAGGCCATGGAATGCCCAGATGGCACAAAACCCCCCCAAATGACCCCATTTTGGAAAGTAGACACCCCAAGCTATTTGCTGAGAGGTATTGTGAGTATTTTGCAGATCTCGCTTTTTGTCACAAAGTTTTGAAAATTGAAAAAAAAAAAAAAAAAAAATCTTCATTTTCAAAAACAAATGAGAGCTGTAAAATACTCACCATGCCTCTCAGCAAACAGCTTGGGGTGTCTACTTTCCAAAATGGGGTCATTTGGGGGGGTTTTGTGCTATTTTGGCATTTTATGGCCTTCAAAACTGTGTTAGGTAGTGAGGAGTGAAATCAAAAATTTGCGCCCTTAGAAATCCTGGAGGCGGTGCTTGGTTTCCGTGGTCCCGTACGTGGCTAGGCTCCTAAAAAGTCCCACACATGTGGTATCCCCGTACTCGGGAGAAGCAGCAGAATGTATTTTGGGGTGCAATTCCACATATAACCATGGCATGTGTGAGCAATATATCATTTAGTGACAACTTTTTGTAATTTTTTTTTTTTTTTTTTTTTGTAATTATTCAATCACTTGGGACCAAAAAAATATTCAATGGGCTCAACATGCCTCTCAGCAATTTCCTTGGGGTGTCTACTTTCTAAAATGGGGTCATTTGGGGGAGTTTTGTACTGCCCTGTCATTTTAGCACCTCAAGAAATGAGATAGGCAGTCATAAATTAAAAGCTGTGTAAATTCCAGAAAATGTACCCTAGTTTGTAAACGCTATAACTTTTGCGCAAACCGATAAATATACGCTTATTGACATTTTTTTTACTAAAGACATGTGGCTGAATACATTTTGGCCTAAATGTATGACTAAAATTGAGTTTATTCGATTTTTCTTATAACAAAAAGTAGAAAATATCATTTTTTTTGCAAAATTTTCGGTCTTTTTCCGTTAATATCGCAAAAAATAAAAATCGCAGAGGCAATCAAATACCATTAAAAGAAAGCTCTATTTGTGGGAAGAAAAGGACGCAAATTTCGTTTGGGTACAACATTGCATGTCCGCACAATTTACAGTTAAAGCAGCGCAGTGCAAAATTCTGAATTCACCTCTGGTCCTCTAGCTACCAAATGGTCCGGGGCTTAAGTGGTTAAACACCATTTACATATGTGGGCGTGACTTCCGTATGCGTTTTCTTTGCTGCGTGAGCTCGCTTCGACAGGGGCGCTTTAAAAAAATTGTTTTTTCTTATTTTATTTTTATAATCTAAAATTGTTTTTTTTTTTTTTTTTATCACTTTTATTGCTGTCACAAGGAATGTTAACAGGTACTCTTTATGGAGGGATTCAGGGTTTAAAAGACCCCCAATCACTCCTTTTGCACTTCAAAATATTCAGATCGCCGAAAACGGCGATTCTGAATACCGTGTATTTTTTAAAAAAATCCGGCGCCATTGGCAGCCGAGTAGCCCGGACGTGACGTCATGACGTTGCTTCCGTGGTTACATTGAAGAGACTGAATCGAAGCCGTTTTCGGCTTCGTTTCAGTCTCTTTTTAGGTGCTGGAGGTGGCGCATTGTGGATCTGGTCTCCCGGTGGGACGGAAGGCCTGGTAAGGGGGGGGGTGTCCCCCCCCCCCCCGCTCCTCTGGGATAACAACCGAGCGGCTTTTAGCAGCTGCAGGCATCATCCTGTCCTGGTATAACCCCGAAAGCAGAGGCCGCATATCTGCGTACGCTCGGCGGGAAAGGGTTAAATGACAGGTGCACTTTAAATGTAAAGACTTATTCTTACTGGTAGTTGGAATCTTTAATATTTGCATACCAAATTGAATCTTTTTCCTATTTTTTGAATAATAAGCTATCAGGTTGGTAAAACAGTGATATCAGAACCGATTCAATCATATAGTTTTTAGTGTACATAGATTTGCAAAACAATGGGCTAAAGGAATATTACCGAACGTTTTTTTTATCTCGTGGTTACTGTGAAATTGTGTGAATGCGATGAATGTCATCTCAGCTTGCAGAGCTTGGATTCATTGACCGGAGTTTACCAATAATGTAAATATTGCAGAATATACAGCCTCATGCTACATAACTAAAGCCCCGTACACACGGTCGGACTTTTGGCCAACAAACTTCATTTTGAGCAAGTTGGACCAACAATCGGACCGTGTGTACGCTCCATCGGACAAACTTTTTTGGCTTTTTTTTTTTTTTTTTTTTTTGTGTTTTCATCGGACAAATGTTGGGTCTGCAAACGGACAAACTTTTGGCCAACAAAAGTCCGATGGAGCAAAGTCCGACCGTGTGTACAGAAAACAATCAGACTTTTGTCCGATGGACAAAACAAATAATGTTGCAATCAACCAACAATGGCATAAGTTGACCAAAGGGTGGCGGTAAAGAGCAGAAAAACCATGTTATGTTGGAAAAAGTTTGGGGAAAGTTTGCCGAAAAGTCCGAGCGTGTGTATGCTATGGGTGTGCCCGGCCAACTCCGTTTGGACAAAAAAACACGGAAAAGTCAGATGGAAGTCCGACTGTGTGTACGGGGCTTAAGCTCCATTTCATGCTGAATAAACTAAATTATTAACGTATCTTCGTTTTCTAATTATCTTTTTAGATAAATAGATTTTTACTCCAAACGCATTTTAGTAAAATTTGATAATCCACATTTTGAAACAAACTAAGCGAAACCTCAAAATGTGTTTTATTTGTAAAACACTTTTTTTCAATAAATACTATTGAAACAGAAAAAAAAAAAAAAAACCCAGTGGTGATTAAATACCACCAAAAGAAAGCTCTATCTGTCTCAAATGTAAAAGTGTAATTTTGGATACAGCGTTGCATGACCTGAGGAATTTTCATTCAAAATGCGACAGCTGAAAATTGGCCTGGGCAGGATGGGGGTGAAAGTAGCCAGTATTGAATTGGTCAAAGGTGTTTTCAAGTCTGTACTTTAATCATTTTGGGGAAAACCTGTTCACTGCCAAGTGTGCCCCCTGCACTGCTAATACAAGTGTGCCTGCATACGCTTGATACTTCCAATTTCTGGAGGGCATGCTATTTTCCTTGCGCTCTGTGCCTGAGCAGCCAAATACTAGGCCTGGTAATCTGATGGGCCAGGAAGGGGGTCCAACTCGGACCAACCCAAAAGTGTTGTTTCTTTTTGGTTTGCTAAGTGATTGTTGTGTCCTACTCTACTCTATTGTAAAAATATCACCTGATTCCACTGCTGTACTTGTACTTGATGAATGTGATCCTAGAATTGTAGTTGGTATAATTAGTGTACAGGAACATGGCTAATCTGATTTCAGTATTTTGCTGGCCGCTCTGGAATAAAGCCACATTAGGCTGGCACCAGACTTAAAGACGGCAATGCTTCACTGGCTACATGTTTTTAAGATTTATGTAAACTCCCTAAAGTCTTGTTCTAAGTCACTTTATAATGGACATGGAAAAAGTAACACTAATTATATTCTTGGTAAGCTCAGCTGGCATGCCAAAGTTATTTGAGATGCTGGTGAACTGAATCTTCTGCTGCTTTCTTGAGTTGTAAAGGAAATTCAGCCGCAAGATCATTTTGCTTGAGTTCCTAGGTGGGTACCTATCCCATAAAGTCGTGCGTCTTCTTTTGTCACTGTCCCACGGAGTCTCGCTCCTCCTTTACCCGTCCTACGGAAGCTCGTGCCTCCTCTGCCTGTGTCGTGCATCTTAACATTTATCGCGTTTTTAAGTCACTGGAGTCATAGGTGGCATGTACAGCCAGCCATAGAAGTGAATAGCTGTACTCGCTTGTGTAAATACATCATACACTCATGCATAGGTAAATGGCAATGCAAGCATCAGTGTTTACACAAGTACCGACAGACATGGCTGGCTGCACACCTCATCTGCTGCTCCGTAGGCACCTGAAAACGCAGACAATTTTATGCTACAGAACATTTGAGCCGGTGTGGATGAGCCCTAAGTATCCTGGGTTGCTTTATCTATAAAGTCAAAAGAGACAACTGCTGTATGCCACTAGTATCTCAGTTGTGAGAGGGTTGCCTGGCATTGTAGGCCTTTATGCAACTGTCACATCTGGGACTATGTACATGTAGGTACCTGCTTGACGCTTCATACCTGATGCTTTTCACCCTGTATGTGTAGGCATATGACCCTTCCAAACTTGGTGTCTGTTTCACTACATCTACATGACCAGATTTCCCCTCCATATGCCCTATGATGCTCTATAATGCTGCAGGATCTAGCAGGTGAATTATAATGTAATGCAGGGAGCTATAATATAGAGTAGATCGTAAATATATAGTGCAGGGTATATCAATGTAATAATGGTAAATATAATGTATGTTTGTTTATTTTGCTGTTCGACATTGGTAGACATTGCTGGTTAGGAGAGTCAGTCATAGGTGATGCTGAAAGATAACATGGTGCTGGTGGTTAAGTAAACTGGACATGATCGCTTCCGGACCGCCCCACTTACAGGGTTGCCCGGGTGCGCAAAATCGCTTACCTGTACGCAATTTTGCGCACATGGTTTAGGGGGGGTGCGCGCTGCTCCCGCTGTGATTGGACATAGCGTGGGCCAATCAGCTGGTCCGGCGGCTGCGATCCGCCGATCCTCACAGGAGAGACAGATCATCAGTGTGCCAATGTAAACAAAGCACACCGCTGATCTGTTGGGACGAAAAGTGAGAGATAGTGTTACAGCTAAGCTGAAATCGCAATCTCTCTTCCTCTAGTAAATCCACTCACCCCCCCCCCCCACAGTTAGAAACACCTCCCAGGGAACACATTTAACACCTTGATCGCCCCCTAGAGTTAACCCCCTTTTTTTTTTTTCTGTGTCTCATTTATACGGTAATTAGTGCATTTTTATAGCACTGATCACTGTATATATGTCACTGGTCCCAGAAAAAGCCTCAAAAGTGTGGATGACAGATCAGACAATGTCGCAGCCCCCGCTAAAAATCGCTGATCACCGCCAATACTGGTAAAAAATAATACAAATGCCATAAATCTATCCCCTATTTTGTAGACGCTTTAACTTTTGCGCAAACCAATATGCGCTTATTGGGATTTTTTTTTTTTTTTTTTTTTTTTTAAATTGATTTATTTTTTGTTTTATGGCGCAAAAAAAAAATGCAGAGTTGATCAAATACCACCAAAAGAAGCCTCTATTTGTGGAAAAGTTTTTTTGTTCAGCGTCCTACGACCACGGAATTGTCAGTTAAAGTGATCCAGTGCTGTATCGTAAAAAATGGCCTGGTCAGGAAGTTGGTAAAATCTTCTGTGGTTGAAGGTAAAACTTAATTTTTTTAATTTTTTTTGAAGTTTTGGATAGAGTGGAGAGGGATTAGAACACCTGTATGTGTATGTTTTGTCCAAAAAAAATTTATTAAAAAATATGTGCAGGATGGGAGCAGCATTCCTTGGAGGTAAGATAGGTAAAAGAAATAGGTGAGATTAGACTAAATAGACAGGAATAACCTGTATGCTTCTCATGACTGAGCTGTGCTGAGACCCCTGACAGGAGAGGATTCCCTTTTTTTTGTTTTTTTTGGGTGTGGGGTGGTGGTAATAAATAAGGTTTGTATTATGAGTAATAGAAGGGGCAAGATTGCTCTAGAAGCCTCGTAAGGTATATTAATCCCCTTCTTTTTTTTTTTCACTAATAATTAGGGATATTTGGTGGTGTATAACCCCTAAATTACATATGGGTGAGAGGGTGATGGAATAGATAAGGTTTATATCACGTGCATTAGAAGGGGGAAGATGGTTTAGTGAACATTGTAAGGTTTACTGGGCCCTCCTTCTTTCCCCCCCCTTTTTTTTTTTGGGGGGCGTAAAGGTTTATCAATGGGGGGGGATTTGTTTTTGGGGGATGGGGGGGATACTAGATCAAAATTTAATGTGATGTTATGTATGTTAAATTTTATTTTATTTAACACATTATTATTATGGGGAAAAAACAAACAAAAACAAAAACACCTGTATGTTTCCATTGCGGTCTGTGCCGCCATTAGGGAGATTCACCCTCTCTATTTGTCCTGTTTACCATTATGATTGAAAGTAAAAGAAAATCTCAAATTTTGTGTTGTCCCCAGAAAAGTAATAGAGGGGAAATCTTCCAATGGATACACTAGTTCTAGTGACCTGAGGGTCCCCAAGAAATTCCCCTTAGGGCTCTTTCACACGGGGCGGATCAGTCATGATCCGCCCCGTGAAGCTCCGTTTGCTCAGCGGGGATTGCTCAGTTGATCCCCGCTGAGCCGGCGGATGATTGGGCGGTCCCCGCACACTGTGCAGGGACCGCCCTGTCAGAGCGCCGCTCTCCCCTATGGGGGAATCGGATGAACACGGACAGTTTGTCCGTGTTCATCCGATCCGCTCCGCCGACGGAAGGAAAAATAGGGTTTTCCTCCGTCACACTTTAGCGGAGCGGATGTCAGCGGACATGTCACCGCTGACATCCGTGGCTCCATAGGGCTAAATGGAGCGTACGTTGAGGTCCGCCTAAACTGACGGGCGGACCTGAACGGACCCTCCGTGTGAAAGGGGCCTTATTTGCAGGGAATTCCACTCACTTCCTGTTTGGCTATGGGGCAGGACGTTAAGTTAAATCTCCACAATGGGATACAGATGGCAAAATTAAACCTTACAGGGGCTATAATAATGTCTATAGCAACGCTGTATCCTGGCCTAGGCCAACAAGGCCCAGGCCTAGGGCAGCACTTTGCAGGGGGGCAGCACGGAAAGAATCCCCGCCCGCTTGCACTACACTGTTGGTGCCATGCCAGTATTATGGGGTGGACTGGGCTAAGAGGCAAATTAGTTTAGCGCCCCCATAAAGCAGCCGCACTGCTTCTGGTATGCGGGCGGCTGGCATTCCGCAACTGTGGGGGCGGCGCTGCTTCTAATTTTGACTGTCCCATCATCCTGGACCACAAACCTTCCTCACTGTGCTATGTTTTCTGCTGCACCATTGGCATGGTTATATCTTCTTAGTCCTCTCCATAAAATTAAAATAAATTTGTGCTTAAAAGTAGAACTTAAGGTGTGGCCTTGACAGGAAGGGGCGGGTCATATTTAAATTAGGGGGTGCACGAGTTTAGTCAGGCCTAGGGCAGCACAAAACATAAATACACTACTGGTCTATAGTTCTACTTTAACCCCTTCCCGACCGCTGCATGCCAAAATACGCCGGCACAATGGCACGGGTGGGCAAAAGGGCGTATCTGTACGTCTCTCCGTATAAGCCACTAGGCGTACCCACGGGTCCTGCTGACGCGATGTCCGCCGGTGGCCCGCGATCGCATTGAGGAGTGGCAGAAAGGGGAAATGCCTATGTAGACAAGGCATTTCCATGTTCTGCCTAGTGACATGACGGGGATCTAGTGATCTGTCATATCCTAGATAACCCCCCCCCCCACAGTTAGAACACAGGGAACTGTGGGAACACAGTTAACCCCTTGATCGCCCCCTAGTGTTAACCCCTTTCCTGCCATTGACCTTTATACAGTAATCAGTGGCTATTTTTAGCGCTGATCGTTGTATAAATGTTAATGGTCCCAAAATAGTGTCAAGTGTTCAATCTGTCCGCCGCAATGTCGCAGTCCCGATTTAAAAATCGCAGATCACCGCCATTCGTAGTAAAGAAAAAAAAATTATAATAAAATTGCCATATATCTATCCCTTATTTTGTAGACGCTATAACTTTTGCGCAAACGCTTATTGCAATATTTTTTGGAGAAAAAAAAAAAGTCTGTGGTAGAATATATCGGCCTAAACTGAGGAAGAAATTGTCTTTTATAAAAAATAAAAAAAATTGGGGGGATATTTATTATAGCAAAAAGTAAATTTTTCCAAAACGTCTTTCAGGACAGCACCCGAGAGATCATGGCTCCTCCTCCTACAGGAAACACCTCATCAATTAAAGTGGAGCTCCACCCTAAATAGCAACTTTTGCTATTTGGAACCCTCCCCCCCTCCGGTGTCACAATTGACACCTTTCAGGGGGGAGGGGGGTGAAGATACCTGTCTAAGACAGGTATTTTCACCCACAATCGGGAGTCCTGTCTCCGGGAATCTGCGGGAGTTACGTCACTTCCCGCAGACTTCCCTTGGTGTTCTGGGAGACACTCGGCTCCCAGAACACAGGAGCACCAATCAGAACGGCGCAGCGCGACTTGCGCATGCGCCGTAGGGAACCGGGCATGAAGCCGCAGGGCTTCACTTCCTGGTTCCCTCAGCGAGGATGGCGGAGGGACGAGCGGTCGCTCGTCCTCTGCTGCGGACGTCGCTGGACTCCAGGACAGGTAAGTGTCCAAATATTAAAAGCCAGCAGCTGCTGTAGCTGTAGCTGCTGGCTTTTAATTTTTTTTTCCGGTGGAGCAACCCCTTTAAGTCTTTAATTGGAGGCCTCCACGTTGCTTCCATCAGTTTTTTGTGTTTCCTCCAGCCGGAGGAACACCTCTGGTGAGAGCCACGATCTCTCGGGGCTTTCCTGGGAGACAAAGGTTCTCAGTCAGTCTTTTTTCTTAGGAGAGTGATCCTCCCACTTACCTCCTAGCATGGCTGGTCCCGTGGGCTCCCTCTCCCTCTTCCGTGCTCGGGAGGAGAGCCTGTACAGCCCGGGAGGGCTGCCTCCTTTTTGTCTACAGAGCGGTGGTTTGCTGTATTCTCGCCAGCCGCTTGCGAATAGCGGCGTGGAGCTTTACGGCGGCATTGTTCTGGTGGCCGAGGAGAGCCTCGGCCGCGTCCTGTATGGGAAGAGGCAGAACTTCCGGGTCGGCGCGCGCGTCATTTCCGGCCGCAAAGCGCAGAGGGAGAGGGCAGGGTCACCTGGTGCCTTTTTAAAGTTCTGGTTCCAGGTCAGCGCGGCGGCGTTTTAGAATCTGGAACCGGCGGTTTCTTCACCACGCGTCCGCAGACAGCTATGGATAGCGATGCAGCGGATAAGGGGGCAAGCCAAGGCACCAGCAAGGCTAAGGTAAGGGACTGTGTCCTAATGTACACTGGCCCATTTTCTCCTGTGGGGGGGGGGGGGGGGGGGTTTAGTCACCCTTCCCCCCCACCCCTCATCTCCCTGGTGGTGCAGTGGCTGGTGATTTAGCATGTCTGCATAATATCTAGGGGTTTTTGTAAAAGGTGGTGGTGGTGCATGGCTTGTGGGGCACAAGGAAGTGAAAGTGTTTTTTTCCTATGTGCACCTGGGTGTATTGATTTGTACTGGGTAACAGTTTTTCTTAGCGTGGTCCCTGGTTTTTTTATTTTCTGTTTGTGCAGGCCAAAAGTTCTGCTCAACCAGTGAAGAGAAGGTGCCCTGTCTGCAAGGAAAAGTTAAGCGAGGCTTGGACCAAGTCGCTTTGTGCAGATTGCACTGCAAATGTAGTCAGGGAAGAGTCTCCATCCTTTTGTGGCGATCTAGTATCTACAATTAAGGATGAACTCTGTGCCACCTTTTCAAGCTTTTAGGTCAAACCTAAGAGAAGAACCAGGCCCCTCAAGGGAACCTAGGGCTCCGCAGCCTTCTTCAGAACCCCAAGACGGCTCTCAAATATTATTAGGAGGTCCGATCGACGCTTCCCAAGAATCTGCTTCCCTTGCTCCTGATGGAACAGACTCTGAGGAGGAAGAAAATGAAGCAGAGAGCGCTTCTAAGTACAAAATGTCGCTTGAAGAAGTCGCAGGACTTTTAAAAGTAATCCATGCGACTTTGGGGATTGAAGAGGAAAAGAAGGAGCTCTCCCTACATGACCGCATGTATGCAGGTTTGGGTGATTCAAAAAGCCGTGTTTTTCCAGTCCATTCAATAATCTCGGACATGATTAAAAAAAGAGTGGTTGGAACCTGAGAAAAAGCCATTTTTTTTTTCCCGGTCTCATAAGAGAAGATTTCCATTTGAGGACAACCCGGATTCCATCTGGAACAAGGTTCCAAAACTGGACTCTGCTTTTTCACAGGTCTCAAAATCAACTGACCTTGCCTTTGAGGTCATGGGCATGTTAAAGGAGCCCATGGACAAAAGAATGGATTTGCTTCTTAAAAGGGCTTGGCAGTCTGTGATGAACAATCTAAAACCAGCAATGGCAACAACCTGTGTCGCTAGGAATTTAGAACACTGGATTAACCAGATGAAGGCCCATGTTACGGCGGATTCCCCAAAACAGGAGATTCTGGACTCATTTACAACGCTTTCTGCAGCAGTATCGTATATTGCGGATGCTTCAGCAGAATCCATTCGTATGTCAGCCAGGTCAGCGGCTTTGACCAATTCTGCTAGGAGAGCCTTGTGGCTTAAAACTTGGCCAGGAGATGCTGCATCTAAAAACAGACTGTGTAGCATTCCCTTTGCAGGGGATTTGCTATTTGGTTCTGAGCTGGAGTCCATTCTTGACCGTTTCCTGAGGCGTTTCCGGTCAAAAAACAACAGGTACAGACCCGTAAGCGTTTTTTTCGTCCCCAAAAAGGACAACAGGAAGGAAAAACGCAAACCAAAAGGAAGCAGTGGTCTTCCCAGAAACCAAAAGGTAGGGGTGGAGTGCTCTTCCATCCTCCTGCGACCTCCGGAAAGCCGCAGTGACAATCCACCCCAAGTAGGGGGAAGACTCCAGGAGTTCATTCCCCAGTGGAGAGACATCACTACAAATCAGTATATTGTAAACATGCTCTCCCAAGGATACGTGGTGGAATTCACGGAAGAACCCCCAAAGAGATTCCTAGTGACAAACGTCCCGAGGGATCCGGTCAAGGCACTCGCCTTGAAGTCCCTGATTCAGGAACTGATATCCCAGAGAGTCATTGTTCCGGTTCCAACAAAGGAGTTCTTCCAGGGGTTCTATTCTCACGTTTTCCTTGTACAGAAACCTTCAGGAAAGTACCGCCTCATCCTAAATCTAAAAATGCTAAATTTGTCAGTAGAATACAAAAGATTTCGGATGGATTCCATTTTCTCAGTAAGAAGCCTCCTGAGTCAAGGATGCTTCATGGCGTCAATAGATTTGCAGGACGCATACCTCCACATTCCTATTGCCGCCCAGAAGAAAAACGGGAAAAGCTGTTAGAGGTTGTGTCATTCTTACAATCCAGTCAGCTTCTGTCCATCAGGAGGGTCATGTCAGCATTAGGAACCCTGACCTCTTCCATACCGGCAGTACAGTGGGCAAAGCTCCATTTCAGACCACTGCAAAAGTTTCTGTTAAAAATCTGGGATCGCCAGCAAAATTCACTGGATTCACTGGTGAAGATCCCCACCAAAGTAAAGAGGAGTCTCTGGTGGTGGAAGAACCAGGCAAGACTCTCAGCAGGCCTGTTATGGTCCTTTCCAACCCAGGTAAGGCTAACAATTGATGCCAGCTCCTGGGGTTGGGGGGACTCACATGAGCGGTCGTTGGGCTCAGGGATCTTGGTCCACAAGGGAAGCACTGAGATCTTCAAACTGGAGGGAACTAAAGGCGATAGAAATGGCCTTATTGTTCTTTGCAGAAGAAGTCCAAGGGCGACATACACAAATCCTGTCGGACAACGCCACGGTGGTGGCTTACATAAACCGACAAGGGGGCACCAGAAGCAGAATACTTCAAGGCCTAGCAGAAAGCATTCTAAATTGGGCAGAGCTCCATACTCAATCCTTGTCCGCGGTCCACCTAAAAGGGACCCTAAACAGGATAGCGGATTTCCTCAGCAGGAACCAGGTGTACGAAGCGGAGTGGCAATTGAATCCAGATGTCTTCAATCTAATAGTGAAGAAATGGGGACAGCCAAGAGTGGATCTCTTTGCGACTCAGGAAAATACACAAATATCCCTCCCTTTTTTTCCCCTGAACAGGAACGAGTCATCTCTGGGGGTAGATGCTCTGGCGCACAGTTGGAATTTTCACCTCGGCTACGCCTTCCCTCCATTTCAGCTGATTCCGCAGGTCATAACAAAGATCCGGAAAGAGGATATGACAGTAATCCTCATCACTGCCTTCTGGCCCAAAAGGCCTTGGTTTTCGGCTCTTCTACAGATGCAGATCAAACCATACTGGCACCTTCCATTGAGACAAGACCTTCTGTTACAAGGTCCTCTGTTTCACCAAGAAGTAAAAAATGCTAAAACTCACAGCCTGGCTTCTGAGGAACAACTCTTAAGGAGAAAAGGATTCTCGGATAGTTTGGTGGCTACCAGAAAGAATGTTACCAGAGCAATATATCACAAAGTCTGGAAAGTCTTAAACTCCTGGTGCACTACATCCGGCAGACCATTAAAGCAGATTTCTTGGAATTTCTGCAAGAAGGAGTAGACAAGGGCCTAGCGGTCAGTACCCTAAAAGTTCAGGTTGCTGCACTGGGGGTATATTTTGAGAAATCTATTTCATCAGAACCCCTAGTAAACAGATTCTTTAAAGCCCTCACTCGGGCTAGACCGATGGTGATCAAAAACTGTCTGTCATGGGACTTGTCAGTCGTCCTACAGGCCCTGACCAGGGAACCTTTCGAACCTCTTAATTTAACCTCCCTGAAACTAATTACTTTAAAAACAATTTTTCTAGTAGCTATTACAACAGCTCGAAGAATCAGTGAGCTGCAAGCTTTATCTATCAGGGAACCATTTTTTTTCTATTTTTTCAGACAGAATTGTGCTGAAGACGGATCCTAATTTTTTACCAAAGGTTGCTTCAGTTCAAAATAGAACCCAGGAGATAATACTTCCTACGTTTTGTTCTAATCCGTCGGGTAAGAAGGAAGAAGAATTCCATACCCTGGATGTTAAAAGAGCAGTCTTAAGTTACCTGGAAGCTACTAAAGACTTTAGGCGTTCAGACGCACTATTCATTCTGTTTTCCGGAAATAAAAAAGGAAGACAAGCTTCTAGAGGAACCATTGCCAGATGGTTGAGAATGGCTATCTCAGACGCTTATTCCCTTACAGGCCAGGAGAGTCCAGTAAGTATCCGGGCTCATTCTACTAGAGCTTCGGCGGTGAGTTGGGCAGAAAAAGCTGGTGCCACCCCCGAACAAATCTGTAAGGCAGCTACATGGACAAGTCTGACGACCTTTGCCCGTCATTATAGATTAGATCTCATGACGGCTGGGGACCAGGCTTTCGGAAGGAAAGTCTTACAGGCTGTTGACCCACCCTAAATGGGGTAAGTCTCGATTATCCTCTCGGGTGCTGTCCTGAAAGACGTTTTGGAAAAATGCAAGTTAGACTTACCGGTAACTTGTTTTCCAATAGGCTTTCAGGACAGCAGGATCCCGCCCTTTTTTTTCATGCTGTTGCTGTAATACTATGTAATAACTGTGTCGCTTATGTGTTGCAGCTGGGGCTGGAAGTTCTCTACAAACAACTGATGGAAGCAACGTGGAGGCCTCCAATTAAAGACTTAATTGATGAGGTGTTTCCTGTAGGAGGAGGAGTCATGATCTCTCGGGTGCTGTCCTGAAAGCCTATTGGAAAACAAGTTACCGGCAAGTCTAACTTGCATTTTTTTGTTTATAGGGCAAAGCATAAAAATTGCAGAGGTTTTCAAATATCACCAAAAAGCTCTATTTGTGGGCAAAAAAGGAGAATAATTTTGTTTAGGTACAACTGGAATTGTCAGTTAAAGCGATGCAGTGCCGTATCGCCAAAAATGCTCTGGTCACTAAGGGGGCAAATACTTCAGGGGCTAAAATGGTTAAAGAGTAACTGCAGTCTGCCCACATTATTTGTAATCAACATCTTTGCCATTCTGAAGCTTCCCTCCAACCACTTTGCATATTTTATTTATACTGTGATGCTGTACTTGCCAAATATGCTGCAGAAATCTCCCCTCCGCTGAGTCTGGTTGCAACCATTTTAACTTTGGGCAGCTGAAGCTCCTGCCTGTTCACTTCCTGGATTTAGACACACAGAGGCACACCTCCAGCCCTGCAGCTCTCATTGGCCCTCCTATTCTTATGACTCACCCCCCCCCCCCCGGCAAACTCTCATTAGAGAGAGCTGTGCACGATGTCATAGGCCTAGGCTTTTTACCAGGCAAGAAACAGGAAGTGGGCTGTATAAGGTATTTACTGCAGAAAAAAATATGTTTTACTATCCAAAGTTTAAAACAAGGGTAGAGGATTTGACAGAGCGGGGCTGCAGTCATTTAGACCAGGGGTGCCCAACCTTTTGAAGAGAGAGGGCCACTTAAGCGACTTGGTAACCGGTCGCGGGCCACAATGAGCGGAGCGGGTGGATGGCAGGGCCGTGTCTGCTCTGTATATGCAGAGCGGACACTGACACCGCCCACTATACTCCTCACCAAACTCGCCGGTAATCACTGAGCCATAGACTTCTGTTCAGGTAACCCGCAGGTGCACTGCTGTGCACCTGCGAATCTGTTTGAAAGCAGCCCAGTAACCACTGCAGAACAGATATGCTCATATATACACTGTGATTTTAGTAACAAAACTGACCTTTAATAACAGTGTTCTATTCCATCCCAGAGCAGGAGGTCGCGGGCCACTGGTTGGGCACCCCTGCTATAGACGGTCAAATATTTTCATATATTTAGTAAGCGGTAAAAATGGCTTTAAATTTTGCTGACCTCCAAAGCAGCAGGCACCATGGAAGCCTTTCATTCTCTAAGTTCATCCTCAAAAAAAAAAAGCAGTACAGACATTTTCATTTAGGCCCCTTTCACACTGAGGAGTTTTTCAGGCGTTTCAGCGATAAAAATAGCGCCTAAATACCGCCCGAAAAACTCCTGCCCTGCAGCCTCAGTGTGAAAGCCCGAGTGCTTGCACACTGAGGCGATGCGCTGGCGGTACGTTAAAAAAAGTCCTGCTAGCCGCATCTTTGGGGCGGTGAAGGAGCAGTGTGTATACCGCTCCTGCCCATTGAAATCAATGGGACAGCGTGGCTATACCGCCCGCAAACCGCTGCTGTAGCAGCGGTTGCGGGTGGTTTTAACCCTTTCTCGGCCACTAGCGGGGGTTAAAACCGCACCGCTAGCGGCCGAATACTGCCGCAATTCCGACGGTATAGCGCCACTAAAAACAGCGGCGCTATACCGCCAGCGCACCTCCCGCCCCAGTGTGGAAGGGAAAGGGGCCTTAGGTTTCTGAACTGCTTTACCTCCCCATTTCTTTTTTATTTATTTTTACTCCTGTGTACCTGCTGTATGTATGTATGTATGTATTAGAGATTAGAAAGCTAGCAGGCTGTCAAGTCATTACTGCAATGGAGGGTGGGGGGCATTTTGAGCTGATCCATTACAGGGGTTGTAAACACGCGAAAAAAAATACCATGCAAGACAAAGGCATAATGAGCTGACAGGGATCTACTGCTCCCTGTCATTGGCAACAGTGATCTGTCATGTCACTAGGCAGACTAAGGGAAGGCAAAGATCCATGTTCTTGCTTGGCAGAAACACAGGATCAATGCCTTCGCCCTCTGACCGATAGCTGTTCTGCCTGTGAAAGCGGAGGGCGCCAGCGGACATCTAGTCCACAGTATCTGGCCCTGGGCTCTCACTGTGTACATAAATTTTTTACTTGATATACAAGTAGCTTCATGTCACAACAGAGTATTAAAGAGAAGAGAGACACTTCTAAGTGTAGCAATATGGTTACATTTAATTGAGGTACATTTAGTAACATATTGCTACACTTAGAGACGCCTCTCTGCTCTTTTATACTCTGTAGCTCCTGCTGGATTTTGCTTTTAATCCCCTTGTGGAGGCTTTCGTTTGTGGATGGACATTTTATGGTTACACAACTTATCACATTGCTATAAGCTATTTTATAAACTGGTTGCGGAACGAATCATCTTTGTTTCCATTTATTCTTATGGGGAAAATACTTTGATATACAAGTGCTTTGGATTACAAGCATGTTTCCGGAACGAATTATCCTCGCAATCCAAGGTTTTACTTTATTTGAAACTTCAGCTAAGTCCATCAAAATCTTCTAGTGCAGCTAACGCTACCCTCCTCTCCCGAGAGCGAGATTCCCCTAACTTTCTGTTGTGTCCCAAAGTGGGGATACAGACAAGTTGGTTCCCTTCCCCACTCTATTCAAAAAGGCTTTGACTTTAAAATGAACTTGTCATGCTGTACCAGAACACTGCCATTAACCTTAGAGCTGGATTAATGATAACCTTTTATATGTAAATTCTACAACTTGCCAAAGTAATTGAATATACATTATTTTATGTAGGGCTGCAACTAACGATTATTTTCATAATCGATTAGTTGGCCGATTATTGTTTCGATTAGTTGATTAATCGGTTAATAACCTTTAATAAAAAAAAAAAAGGAAATTTGCTGCAATTTGCATTTAAAAAAAAAATTTGGGCCAATTTGTTGTTGGGCAGATTACAAAATACAAATTGCTGCAAAAACACATTACATGCTTTTCTGCAGCTTCTCCATTGAAGTATATTGAACCAAAATAGCACCGTTTTGCGTTTTAAAAAAAAAAAAAGGTCTTGCCCTTTCCAAATACGCAGCAGCTGAAAAAATCATGGATGTGAACGTGTCCCATAGGAAACCATGTAAATGAATTGTAGTGCGTTTCTGCAAAAAGCACCAAAACACAGGTGTGACCCAGGCCTGAGATGTTTAACAACATAATGGGGTTAATTAAACTAAAATTAGTACAAAAAGGAGCAAATAATCGCTACTGTAAGGGGTTCATTTTTTACTGTGGGACAGTGAAGGTAATATTTACAGTAGCGATTTTCTCTTTTTGTACTATAAAGGACTCATTTTTTTTTTTTTTTTTTAACCCCATTATGTTACTGGCCGATTAATCGATTATGAAAATTGTAATCGATTAATTTCATAATCGATTAGTTGTTTCGGCCCTAATTTTATGGTTATTTTTAAGATTTTCAGGGTGAAATTAGCATCCCCCCCTTCTATAATGACATTTCTGGAAGAAGGCTGAGAAGCTTCATAAAAGATTTTCTTTGCAATCACTAAATGTAAATTTGCAAGCATCAAATATTGTGTGTATTATCAGGACTGCCTAAGAAGTCCCCATAGGATAATCATTTATACACAGCATCGGATCCTCAGAGGACTGATCCTACCAGCAGTAAAGGTTGCACTCATTAAAACATGTATTTTATTTCATTTTGCACTAATGAATTCATAATGCACTGCACATACTGTACCATTTTTTAGTGGTGAATGGCGAGCATTTATAATGTGTTTTTGTTTGTTATTCCCCTCTACCCACTAGGGTTTCCTCTCTCGTACTGTCATTTGTTTGGGTGCATTTGGCCTTGGGGATTTGTTCATCCCTGCATTTAATTATTGCAGCATTGTTATATTAAAAGAATAGATTAGCAGCCCCTTTATTTTTTTGAATCCCAGTTTACTTGGCCTCTTTTCAGAGAATGTTGATATGTAAACCCAACACTTCATATTCTCGATATGTGCCTTCTGTACCATGTACTTGTATGAAAGTGTTCTGTTTTTCTTTTTGTATTGCTTTTTTTATGTGAAATACCAGGTTTTCTCTTTTCTGCTACTTTTAACTACAGGTAAGCTTATAGGTTAACGCCACTTTCATGGGAAAAAAATGTAGCAAAAAAAAAATAAATATAGCATTTACAATTGCGCCACAAGTCATATTGTAATTGAATGTTATTAAAAATTACCTCTCCGTTTTTAACTGTAGCACTGTTTTCAAATCCCTGCAATGTACATGGATCACCCAGAGGTAAATATAATTTTTTTTTTTTATCAACAAAAGTGGAGTTACTCTTTTAGAATAAAGCTTACCTGTAGGTAAAATGAATCTCTCTGAAACGTGCACCATTTTGGAGAGAGAGATACCAGTGAGCATCAGCTGGTGACGTGCAGCGCATGCACTCTGTTCAGACCTCTGTGCCACAGCTGTGAAGTCCGTGCGCATGCATGGGAGTGACATCACCTATCAGCCAGTCAAGCAGCCAGAAAGGTAGACCGGGTGAAGTTGGAAACCTCACTGTTCCTCACCTCACTGTTCCTCACCTCACTGTTCCTCACCTCACTGTTCCTCACCTCACTGTTCCTCACCTCACTGTTCCTCACCTCACTGTTCCTCACCTCACTGTTCCTCACCTCACTGTTCCTCACCTCACTGTTCCTCACCTCACTGTTCCTCTCCTCACTGTTCCTCTCCTCACTGTTCCTCTCCTCACTGTTCCTCTCCTCACTGTTCCTCTCCTCACTGTTCCTCTCCTCACTGTTTAAATTGAACATTGTAAATTGTACCTGAAAAAAAATTGAGAGGCTGCGGCGTCCATCGTTTAAAACTCGCGCTCTCTTCTACTTCCCTTCCGTGATAGGCGTTTTCTAAGCACACAGTTCCGCCTATCACGAACGTTCTCTCATCTTCAGTTTCCCAGCAGACGTCTGTGATTGGCGGAACACTGAACACAGTGGGATGTGTGAGGATGAGAGAACGTTCGTGATAGGCGATTCTCAGCAGACACTTTCCGCCTATCACGGAAGGGACCAGGAAGAGACCGCGAGATTTAAACGATGGACGCCACAGCCTCTCAACTTTTTTTTCAGGTACAATTTACAATGTTAAATTTCGCTGACTCGAGTATAAGCCGAGGGGGGGGACTTTCAGCCCAAAAAAAGGGCTGAAAATCTCGGCTTATACTTGAGTATATACGGTAATACTTTGCACACTGCACATAATTTTTTTTTTGTAGTGCACAAAAAGAGTTTTAATCAACAAACTTATTAGTATTTCACAGAATCCTTTCATCAGACTCCCCCCCCCCCCCCCCCATCAATCGCGACAGACTCCTCCCCCATCAATCGCGACAGACTCCTCCCCCCATCAATCATGAGACTCCTCCCCCATCAATCACGACAGACTCCTCCCCCCCATCAATCACGACAGACTCCCTCCCCTCCCCCCCCATCAATCACGACAGACTCCCCTCCCCCCCCATCAATCACGACAGACTCCCCTCCCCCCCCCATCAATCACGACAGACTCCCCTCCCCCCCCCCATCAATCACGACAGACTCCCCTCCCCCCCCCATCAATCACGACAGACTCCCCTCCCCCGCCATCACGACAGACTCCTCCCCCCCATTACAGAGTCCCCCATCACAGACCCCTCCAGCGATATTACACTGTCCCTTCCATAAGATCAGCACTTCTGATCCGCAGCACCCCCCCCCCCCCCCCCACCTCCATACCTTATTCACACAAGACGCAAAGCATGACAGGTCCAGACAAAGCACTAGACTTTTCAAGTGAAAGGCAGATGATTGATTGCTGGGACCAATTACCCGCTTCTTAACCCAAAGTCCCGCCCTTTGTCTGGACCTGTCATGCTTCGTGTCTTGTGTGAATAATGTTGCAGAGGGGAGGGGAAGTGCTGTGTTGGGGAAGTGCTGTGATCTTTTGAAAGGGGCAGTCTGTGCTGTGGGCTGGGTAAATCACCTTGGCGGGCCGTAGTTTAAGGACCCCTGCTATACATACTAGCAAATTATGGTATTACCTTGCAGGTAGAGCAAAGGGAGAACATGTGAAATCAATGCAGATAGTGTTCTAAAATTTTATGCAAATGTGTTTACTAATTAGTTTAAGTACATCTGTCGTGTGAAATATGGGGATTGCTATTGCTGGTGTCCCGACAATGCAGGGAAGCTGACTGTGTATGGCTTAAAGTAGAACTAAAGTACCTATTACCTCAGCTTCAACGGTCAATGCCCATGAGGTCCCTCACTGCCACCAGCATCTTCTCCCTGGGTGCTGGTTTTTGGCCATCTTGATTGGCTTGTGCAGGTTGACGGTCGTCATGGCACACGGGCACTATGCCCGAAATATAAACTGAGCTGCAAAGCTCAGTATACCTTCTACAGTAGACTGTGCAGGTAGGTAGGTTTTATTTTTAATCCATCTTTTATTACTGCTTAGAGACAATAAGCATATACATTGACTGTAATAAAGATGAGTGACTGAGTCCATGCAGGGGCAACGTTCTAGTACATTTCAAAACCAGTACTAAAATCTTCAGGTAGGGTTTATTTTATTGCACAAGAGTCATTGAGGGTGTCTTCTGCAAAAATTTGCCTGTTTGCTCTGTCTTTTTGCTTTACACCAGCATTTCCCAACTGGAGTGGCACAGCATCCTCACGGGTGCCTTGGAAAAAGGACAAAAAAAGTGCCCCAACCCTGTGCAATCTGATCTGAGCTCACTCTGTGGCAACTACTGTATACAGACAGGGAGAGGGCACATGTCGTCAGTTGCTAAGGAAATGTCGGGTGCCTGCAGAGCTTTCTGGGTTTCCAACAGGAGTAGAGTTAGCAGCCAGGAGGAGGTGTGGTCTGTGCTCTCACCCTGCTATCTGTACACAGGAGTTAACACAATATTGCTCTCTGATTGGACTGTACAGGGTTTGTTTACTACCCCCATCTCTTCCCTAGACTGCTTCTGTCCCGGCAGCAGAAATTGTGTGTAGGAGACATTTTTCAAACCCTGTATAGTCCTGATCTGAGAGAGTTCTGTGTTATCTCCTGTATACAAACAGGAGATTGAGGAGAGCACACCCCACACCTACTCCCAACTTTCTCCTCCTCTCTGCTGCCGCTACTGTAGTGATGTGAAGGATGTGGTGAGATGAGAGGTTTTGCGCTTGAAGGGGGTAGAAGGAACAGAATTTGGGCTAAGAGGTGGTTTTGGGGCAGAAGATTTACAACCTATAGTAGATCACTGAACTCTGCTCATAAACTAGATTTTAGGTCTAGATCACACTAGGTACAGTGCGGTAATGTTTGTAAAATGGCATGTTTTCCCACATAGCACAAAAAATGTGATGCCTTTTGCAGAGGTGTATGGGTGCTATTAATAATAATTAATGGCACCTCCACACATCTAGCAAATTGTGTGTGTGTGTGTGTGTGTGTGTGTGTGTGCGCGCGCGCCTTTTTAGTTTGAGGCAGCGCGATTTAAAAAATCATGGCAGAACCTTTTTTGTGTCTTTTTTTTTTTTCATGTGCATAGAGAAGCCCATTAAAAATCAGAAATACAGGAATGTTTGGAAAAAAAAAGCGGGTGCTTGGACTGACCATCTGGTGTGAACTTTTCTCATCTGTCTAACCAGTGAGCTCCCTATGGAGAGGACAACCGGTGGTTGTCCGATTGCCCCCCATAGACATAAGGTCTTCTCCCAGTCAAGCTAAGAAATTGATTGACCTTTCTTCTTACATGCAATAAATGCACAGACCATATATTCAATGTAATTACAGGCAAGGGTTAAAAATTGTGGTTTGGAATACCTGAGTCACTGGCTAAGGGAGTTTGGTGTCTGGTGTCGTATGTTCATGAGGTCTAACACCATTAAAATCTCATAGTAATAAGCAGCTATGATGAGAAAAACTTGCACAGATGATCTGATAGAAGATCATCTGTGAGCTTGTCAGGCATTCTCTTAAAATTGTCTAAATTAAACATCTTTGCTTTAAATGTAATTTTTATTTTAGGCTTTCCATCTGGTTAGCTGCACTAAAGTCTAAATCCAGCCTTTTTTTTTTTTTTTTTTTTTTGCATAGAGTAAGAATGAATTACAATTTGTCAGCTTTTTTTTTTATTTCTGTCTGTGATCCCCAAAGGATATAATTTCAGACTTTTCCTTCACTTCAAATCCCTATGCTTTCCATACAAGAGATGGTGCTTTTATCTGGGACTAGAAGGAGCAAGCCATATGGCTGCTTTCATACCTGTGAGTTTCAACAGGCAATTTTGGAACCTTTTTTCCCGTTGTGGTTTTTTTTTTTTCAGGTGTCTTTGCGCTTCCCTTTTTTTTTTCCTAGCCAATGGAAAGCCAGTTACTAGGAGCAGATGGCTTGTTTTAGGCTCAACAATGCAAGTTTTTCAGATATTCCCTACAAAGTATATGGAGCCAAAAACACCTTCTGCTTCACAAGTAGCTAATGTACCAATTTGAGCTTCAGATGTCAAATCTACAGGCACCTTCATGCTCATATATGAACAGGCAAAACTTAAAAGCATGGGATTGTGGTTGAGGCTGGGTTCACACTGATACTACACGACAGTCCTATGACTTACATAGTTACATAGTTAGTCAGGTTGAAAAAAGACAAAAAGTCCATCCAGTTAAACCATAAAAAAAAAAAAAATCGTACAATCCCATATACCCAATTCTATACCCCACAGTTGATCCAGAGGAAGCAAAAAAAACAGCAAAGCATGATCCAATTTGCTACAGCAGGGAAAAAAATTCCTTCCTGATTCCCCGAGAGGCAATCGGATTTACCCTGGATCAACTTTACCTATAAATGTTAGTACTCAGTTATATTATGTACATTTAGGAAAGTATCCAGGCCTTTCTTAAAGCAATCTACTGAGCTGGCCAGAACCTCTGGAGGGAGTCTGTTCCACATTTTCACAGCTCTTACTGTGAAGAAATCTTTTTTCCTCTAGATGTAAAGAGTGCCCCCTTATCTTTTGTGTTGACCGTAAAGTGAATAACTCAACACCAAGTTCACTATATGGACCCCTTCTATATTTGTACATGTTAATCATATCCCCCCTTATTCTCCTCTTCTCAAGAGTGAATAAATTCAGTTCCTCTAGTCTTTCCTCATAGCTGAGCTCCTCCATGCCTCTTATCAGTTTGGTTGCCCTTCTCTGCACTTTCTCCAGTTCGCCGATATCCTTTTTGAGAACTGGTGCCCAAAACTGAACTGCATATTCCAGATGAGGTCTTACTCATGATTTGTACAGGGGCAAAATGATATCTCTCTCTCTCGAGAGTCCATACCTCTCAATACAAGAAAGGATTTTGCTCGCTTTGGAAACCGCAGCTTGGCATTGCATGCCATTGTTGAGCTTATGATCTACCAAAACCCCCAGATCCTTCTCCACTAGGGATCCCCCCCAATTGTACTCCCCCCTAGTACGTATGATGCATTCATATTCTTAGCCCCCAAGTGCATAACTTTACATTTATCAACATTAAACCTCATCTGCCACATAGTCGCCCAATTAGACAGAGCATTGAGGTCGGTTTGTAAATTGGCAACATCCTGTAAGAACGTTATTCCACTGCATAGCTTAGCGTCATCTGCAAAGACAGAAATGTTACTTTTGATCCCAGACCCAATATCATTTATAAAGGTATTAAAAAGTAAGGGTCCCAGCACTGAACCTTGGGGGGTACACCACTGAGAACCTTAGACCATTCAGACTTTCATCCTAATTTGCTCTGCGACATCAGTCCTACATCGGTCCTACATCGGTCCTACATCCATCCAACTTGAATGAACAGGATACTACTTTGATCCAACTTTGTGATAGTCTGATTTGTCCTTTGACCAATCAAAACAATCCCAGTGTGAGATAAATTCCTTTTACTGCTGCTGTAATCACCATGTCGGATGTCAAAAGTCGGATGGTTAGGACAAGGATCCTACTTTGATCCGACTTCAATGATATTCAATGGGCTGAAGTAGGATCAAAGTCGGACCAAAGTAGTACAAGGAGCATTTTCAAAATCGGACAGACTTGTGTCGGACCAGTTAAGACAGCTCTCATAGGGAAACATTGATTTTCACACGTCATGCGACATAATCTCCCAATGTTGGAGCGTTTGACGCACCAGTGTGAACCCAGCCTGAAAGTGGTTGTAAACCCTTAGGCCTTATTCTCATTTGTGTGACTTTGGACCTCAAAGTTGCATGACAAGTAACACCCCATATTTCCCAATGAGTACCGTTCATATCTCTGCGACTTTAAAGTGATTGTAAACCCAACCAGACAACTTGCACCTACAGGTAAGCCTAGATTAATAGCCCATTCACACAGGGGCGACTTTGAATCCGACTTTAAGTCGCCCCAAGTCGCGCTGTTGAGAGAATCAATTAAAGTGAATGGAGCCATCTTAATGCACACTACTGAAGTCGCTCTGACTTCAGAAAAGGTTCCTGTACTACTTCAATCCAACTTCTAGGCAACTTGTACCCATTGATTTCAATGGAAGTTGCCTCAGAAGTCAGATCACGGTCTTAACAGAAGCAACAATACAGGAAGAGAACATGCATTTTTTCAGGCGTCCAGGTCGCCACCCCAAGTCGTGCCGCCCCAGTGTGAATGGAGCCTAAGGCTTACCTGTAGGTGCAAGAAATATCACCTTAAACTACACGGTTAAGGCGATGTTTGCAGAAAACACTGCATCGATGTCTACGACACATGCGCGTTGTAGACAACGGCGCAGGCGCACTGAGCGTGCCGGTTTTATCAATGGAGAATGCCGAAACCGCGCGCATGCTCTTTGGCTCCATTTCAGGTCCGAATTTAGGCAAAAATTTGGCCCTTATTCACCCCTGAAATGGAGAACAGGGACGCACCGGACCCCTGCTGCAAGCCGCTCCGCACATAGTGTGAACCCAGCCTCTTGCACGCGGGAGTAAAAAAAAAAAACATTTTTACCCATCTGAATGCATGTGCATTTCCGTCTATGAAACCATGCACACTGCCACAAAATAAAAATGGAAAATTGTACTTTCTTTATCGTACACCATGGAAAACAGCCTAAGTCATTACATAGTGGGTTGTATAGTTCACCACAGGTGATTGGACACTGGCACAACCAATGAAGACCAGTTCCCCTTTATATAACCCCTCCCATAAGGGAAGTACCTCAGTTTTTTTCGCCAGTGTCTAAGGTGAAGGGCACGAGAAGGATGTGCTAAGAAGGAGCTCTGTTGGAATCCCTCCGGGGGTTAAGGAGCTACGCTGCCAGGTACATCCAAACTACTTATTTAATGCACCAAATGGATGGTACCCAAGCCTCACAGAAGACAGAGGCGGTAACTGTAATATCTCTCTTTTGGAGGACTGGGCTCTGGGATCCAACACTTACGCAATTTAAAACGCGCAAAAGTTTTTGGCAGAGTCTTTTACAAGGCCCAGGGAAGAAGAGGTCTCCTTTAAGTAGGAACCCATACCCCTGAAGGTTGGCACAACACTACCCGCCGTGAGGGGTGAAGATTGGTACTGTCTGATCTCAGCAGTCCTGCGGCGTTGATAAGGTAAATGGGAAAAGTCTACGTTTTTAAACACTTAAGAACTTCCACTTTTTTTTTGAGTAGGACCGCCACTAGAGAGAGTAAAGAGTTGGCGTTCCACTCACCATACCAGGAATGAAAGCTCAGTGCCCAGCACTTCCTCCGCTGCAAGGCAGAAATGTGATCTCTTCCCAGGCAATGCCCTGTCAGTAGAAACGGTGGATGTCTCTCACGAGGTTCAAAAGCGCCTATACTGTGGCCATGCAGTCATTTCCCATAGACGCGCGCGCTTTTCACTCTGAACTCGGCAAGAGCCGGAAAGGGGGCGTGGTCATGCGAGCGGGCACGCCGGCATGCGTGTGCTCTACTGCGCATGCGCGAGGCGGGAAGGTTTGAAATCAGCCTCAGACGCCTGACAGACTCCACAGGAAGGGACACAGCAGCTTGGGGGCACGTTTCTCTAGGTGGTTCGATTACAGGCACTTAAAGGCACCTACTCCGCATCAGACTGTGTGATAGTTGCTTACTTTATGTAGATTGCTAAACTAGCACAGTAGTGTATGCACTGTCTCTGTACCTCCTGCTTTTGGCTTAGGGATATGTCTTCCCAGAAAAAGAATTCAGGATATTGTCCTCTTCTGAGGAATCAGATGCACCCGTACTGGATGAGCCATTGCCTTTTATCAGGTATAGCAGCCTCCCCTGTTGTGCCAGCTCCTGCATATGTCATTGAAGACACTTTGGCAGCAGCGCTAGACAATTTGGAAGGGAGGGTCGCCACTTTAATTGCTAAATCAGTAAAAAAGGATAAAAAGCGAAGCAGGTCCCCTTCCGTTGTTCTAGATCCCTCTTCAGGAAAATCTGATGAGGACGATGAGAATGTGGCGCCTTTAGTCGATCAGGATGATAAGCAGTCGGATGGATCGGGTGGATCAGAGGAACCTTTTTCTGCATCGCAGGCCCTAAAATTGCAGGTGCAATGTTATGCTGAAGCAGTACGTAATTGCATTCAAGTTACCCTCTGAGGGGTTAACTGAATCACCCCTTTCCTCCCTGGGTTCATTAAAATCCCCACAAGCTGCATGCCCCTTTCCGGTTCATCCCTTATTTGAAAAACTTATGCCGACTGGCAACATCCAGATAAGCTTTTTTCTCCTCCTAGGAAATTTGAGGTTCTATATCCTATGGAGGAAAAGTTTACTAAAAAATTGAAGCTACCGGCGGTAGATGCAGCCATTACTTGTGTAAATAAAAACCTAACTTGTCCAGTAGACAATGTGCAGGTGTTTAAAGATTTTTCTGAATAGAAATTAGAATCTTTACTTAAATCTAACTTTGTGATGGCGGGCGCTGTGACCCAACCTGCTGTGGCAGCTGTTGGTATGTGTCAGGTCCTAAAGGAACAGGTGAAACAAGGGCTCAAGGATCTTCCTCCAGACCAGCTCAAGCTTTGGGAGAACCTGCCTAAGGCCTTATGTTTTACGGTCGATGCCATGAGAGATTCTATCCAACAGGCATCCCGCCTTGCGCTCCAACTGGTGCATATGCGCAGAATCCTTGGGTTAAACCATTGGTCTGCGGAAGCTCCATGTAAAAAGCTTTTGTCTGGTTTCCTCTTTCATGGGGAACGGCTCTTTGGGGATGATCTGGATAAATACATCCAGAAGATCTCAAGTGGGAAGTCTACATTATTGCCAGAGAAAAAGGAAAATTTAAACCATGTTTTAAACGGTCCCTCTCCCCGGTTCCAGGGACCTCTGCCTCTAGGCTGTGGCGACGTCATTCTCAATCGACCACAAAACCGAAATCCCAGAATCAGACCCAGGGTCACAACAGACCGTGGGTACAAAGAATCGGTAAACAGAACCCTAGAGCTTCCTCATGAAGGGGTGCCCCTGCTTGGCCGAGTGGGGGGGGGGTTTGTGGCTTCAGCAGTTTTCAGCAGCTTGGCAGACAGAGATCTGGGACAAATGGCTAATTTCCACGGTATCCTCAGGATACAAGATAGAATTCTGGGAAATCCCACCTTATCGGTTTCTAAACTCAAATGTCTCCAAAGATCCATTAAAAAGAAAACCCTTCTTCCAAGCAGTGGATCACTTGCTGTCCCAAGGGGTAATCAAAGAAGTTCCCCTGAGGGAACAAGGCACGAGGTTCTATTCAAATCTTTTTGTGGTTCCAAAGCCAAACGGAGACGTCAGACCCATTCTGGATCTAAAAGCTCTAAATCCGTTTCTAAACATTCGTCATTTCCGAATGGAAACGATTCGGTCAGTGGTTTCCACCCTACAAGGCAGAGACTTCTTGGCGTCAATAGACATCAAAGATGCAAAGATGCATATTTGCACGTGCCTATTCATCCCGCTCACCAAAAGTTTGTGGCTCTACCTTTTTGGCTTGGCTACGGCACCTTGCGTGTTTACAAAGGTTCTGGTCCCGCTTCTAGCAAATCTAAGGACGCAGGGCATAACGGTGACAGCTTATCTGGACGATCTACTCTTGGTAGAACGGTCGATGGCACAGTTAAATCAGTGTACTCAGTACAGTAAAATACCTAGAGTATTTAGGCTGGATCCTAAACTTCCAAAAGTCTCTTTTCTCTACAGCCCCGGAGAAGGGTAGAGTATTTGGTCATGGTCTTAGACACAACCCAAACCAAAGTATTCCTTCCGGAGCCAAAGGTCAAAACTTTGAAAGATCTGGTCCGTATGGTCAAGGCAAAGAGGAAACCATCAATTCGCCTTTGCATGAAATTGATGGGAAAAATGGTGGCCTCTTTCGAGGCCATCCCGTATGCCCAGTTTCATTCAAGGCTACTTCAAAACAGTATCCTGGCTGCCTGGAACAGAAAGATCCAGGCTCTAGACTGGCCTATGCACCTGTCCTCAGAGGTGCGCCAAAGCCTCAGTTGGTGGTTAAACACCAAGAATTTGCGAGCAGGGAAATCCTTGCTTCCAGTCACTTGGAAAGTGGTATCTACGGATGCCAGCCTGTTGGGCTGGGGGGAAATTCTGGAAAAAGCCTCAGCTCCCAGGAATTTGGTGCAAGTCCGAGAAAGGCCTACCCATCAACATTTTGGAAATTCGGGCAGTATATCTAGCCCTCAGAACCTGAACACACAGGGTACATGGCCACTCGATTCGGATTCAATCCGACAATGCTACTGCAGTAGCTTACATCAATCACCAAGGGGGCACCCGGAGTCGGGATGCTCAGAGAGAGGTGAACAAGATTTTTAACATGGGCAGAAGCTCATGTTCCTTGCATTTCTGCAATCTTCATTCCAGGAGTGGAGAATTGGCAAGCGGATTACCTGAGCCGCCAGCAATTGTTGCCGGGGGAGTCGTCTCTCCACCCCGACATTTTTCAGGATCTATGCCAGAAATGGACCCCGGAGGTAGACCTGTTCGCTTCCAGGTTCAACAGGAAGTTAGACAACTTCGTATCGAGGTCAAAAGATCCTCTGTCCTACAGGACAGATGCACTAATAATTCCCTGGGATCAGTTTAACCTGATCTATGCATTCCCTCCAGTTCTGCTCTTGCAGAGACTTCTATGCAAGATCAAAGAAGAAGGAATACCAGTTCTCTTGGTGGCCCAACTCGGCCCAGAAGGTCCTGGTACACCAAGATCATAAGGATGGCAGTGGGGGAGCCTTGGAGTCTCCCACTTTTCCAAGACCTCCTATCACAAAGTCCAGTGTTCCATCCTTCTTTACGAAAGCTAAATTTGACGGTCTGGCTGTTGAAACCTACTTGCTGAAGAAATGTGGGCTCTCTGGTCCAGTTCTTTCTACTCTCATTAATGCTAGGAAGCCGGCCTCCAGAATCATTTATTATAGAGTCTGGAAGGCATATGTTTCCTGGTGTGAATCCAGGGGGTGGAACCCTCAAAAATATGTCATTGGTAGGATTCTGGCTTTCTGTCAATTAGGAGTAGATATGAGATTAGCCCTCAGTACGATTTTAAGGGTCAAATCTCGGCTTTCAGTCTTTTTTTCAGAGACCGTTGGCATCTCATACCCTAGTCCGGGCATTTATTCAGGAAGTGTTGTGGGTCAAACCTCCCTTGTGCCCATGGGATTTGAATCTACTTCTGTCAGGCTTGCAAAAGCAGCCCTTTGAACCTATTCGTCATATTCCATTGATTCTCTTGAGTCGGAAATTGGCATTTTTGGTTGCTCTCTCCTCTGCTAGGAGAGTGTCTGTCTGAATTAGCAACTCTTTCTTGGAAAGAGCCTTATTTAGTTTGTCACAAAGACAAAATTGTATTACGGCCCCATCCTACTTTTCTTCCTAAAAAGAGGCCAGGGAGCATTGAAATGGAGCATTTCTAAATGGATTAGACAAGTGATTATTCAAACTTATGATTTAAGGAATAAAATTCCTCCTTTTCCTATTAAGACGCACTCGACCAGGGCAATAAGTGCCTCCTGGACAGTGCATCATCAGGCTTTGATGGCTCAGATCTGTAAGGCTGCAACTTGGTCTTCAGTCCATACATTTACCAAATTCTACCAAATAAATGTAAGAGGGCATTAGGATGCCACCTTCGGGCGTAGTGTGCTGCAGGCAGTGGTTTGGGGCCTCTCGTCCGATGGCGGTCTGCTTGATCTGTGTCTCCCTCACCTCATATTGAGCATTGCTCTGGGACGTCCCATTATGTAATGATTTGGGCTCTGTGTCCCGTGGTGTACGATAAAGAAAATAGGATTTTTAAAACAGCTTGCATGTCTTCATTGGTTGTGCCAGTGTCCAATCACCTGTGGTGAACAATACAACCCACTATGTAAGGACTTGGGCTCTGTGTCCCGTGGTGTACTCCAAGAAAAGGATTTTACAGGTAAGCTGTTATAAAAATCCAATTTTTTTTGAGTGCAGTAATACACACACACACACACACACACACACACACACACACACACACACGTGTACACATGCAGATATTGCAACACTATCTTTCTGTTGACCAGATTCTGAGTATAAACATTCGTACATACTTTCTGTGTGCAAGAGGCCTTATTTGTTTTACTTGTTGAATGTACCTGACTACAAACAACGCATACAGTGCACATTTTTTTTTCTTTTTTTTTTTTTTTGTCCAGCTGATGGTTCGCAATATACTTTGTATACAATTGCAGAGATGCTCTGTAACTTTGACCGTGTGGATGTAAAGCATGTCCCTTTTTTTTTTTTTTTTTACACAGCGTGTTTTACTCTGCACTCAGTTCCAGAATTAATGAAGGTTCCCCCCCAAAGAAAAGATTATGTAACGATTTTTAATATTTAAAATAATAAGCATATTAATTAAGTTCAGATGGAGAACACTGCTTCATGTGCAGTTTAGCTTGGGGCATTGCTTTTTTTTTGATCTGTGTTAAATGTAAAAGAAAAAAATAGGTGTTCTCAAACTTTTTTTGTCTAAAGAGCTTGCTTTGCATTTTTCAGGAATTAATTTGAAAGCTCTGTTGGGTCAGGCAGTTGGTTTGATGAGTGCTGTAAGCTTTACTGCAGAAACCTCCCATTCATATGACATTGACATTGAACTGATAATAGAAAAAGGGAAATTTAAATATATATAATGTATCTACATGCACTGCAGACTACAAAGCACCACCAGTACCTCAACTAAGAGACCTGTCATGTAACAAAATGCTTTTAAAAAAGCCCATACGTGTAGAGAGGCTGAATACATACCTTTCCTGCCATCTGCGCCACAGTTTCTCTGCTATAGAGAACCAGTCCCCTGAATTCTAAAAGGAATTCTGTGATTTCTGTGGTTCTCTGCAACTTTTGTTGGCTCCCTCCTCTAACTTCCCATTACTAAAGTATCCTACATTGATGAACAGTCAGAGTGGAAGCTGTGGCAGCTGCAGGAGTCATGGAGTTTGCTACTGCTTGAGGCGTTTGTTTCTCAGTGAACTTTCCTGAAATAATTTTAAATATTTTATTTGCATTAAAAATATCTGCTGTTTCTTGGTATACAATATTGTGCGACAGTGCTGTCACACCGGCCAAGGTAGGAATGTCACTGCTACCCATCCATCACTGGGAATTCTAGTGCTAGTTGTGATGGAGAAATGAGCCTTGCGGGAACTCAAGGGAGGTGTGTCAGAGGGGTATAAATTAGCAAGTTGACAGTTCCTTTTTAAAGTGCAACTAAAGGTAATTTTCTCCTTTTGGGTAGAGTAAGGGAGGGTTATAACCCTCAGTAACAAATAAATTGCCACCGCTCCCACCTATAACTGGCCTTCACAGCAAGGAGCACATGGAAGGGCAATGCATGCAAAACGAAACCAGAGAAAATTCCCAGCTCAACTCTCCAACCAGTCTGCTTACCAATCGAATAAACGGTATGCGTTAAAAACAGGGTTTTAATTGGCACACATTTGCTAACGCATGCATGATGGGCTACCTCCAGGCTCACCTCTCCTCTATCTATTAGAATGCATGTGCTTCCACTGTGGAGACTCTCCTAAATTTACAAGAAGTAGGACTGCAGGTGATACTTGGGTGCCGTGAAGTGGCTCTGCAGCTTACGCATGTCTTTGCAAATGTGTGCTAACTAAACCACTGTTTTTACGCATTCTATTAGACTGGTTAATTTGGTTGGTATGGAAATATAAATGTAGCGCTGGTGGTTGCGGAGAAATAAAAAAACATCTCACTGAATAAATATGATCACTGGGTGTGAAACAGTGAAAAAATTCAAACTAAACAACCAATAAATTAGTAAGGTAAATGTGCTGATAAGTCCACATAAAAAAGAGATGAATGTCCATCAATATGCAATGTGGAGTAACGGTGAAGAAGAAAATAAACGTGTAACCACATAGATCATCATGGGGAACTTTCTTCGGACTAAATGAAAATAGATGGAATAATCCTTGCCAGAACCAGTGGATCTACCTGTCAGCGACAGTAGATAATACAGGCATAGGAAATCCCAAAGCAGATCGGCTCAACTTGCCTGACGACTCTGGATAGTTAGAACCACAAACATGGCCAATAGGACCCGACAGTCCACAGCTGGAGATCCTGGATGGATGGTATCCTGGATGGGTGGAACGAACCAGAGCTCACAGGGTATCCACCCTGTTTTAAACAAATGTTGAGATGACTTGGGATGGGAAGAGCCCCTGGAGGGGTCAGTAAAGGCACGATGGAACCGCTCCAAAAACTTGCTCCAACAAAACATGCAAGGAGAAAAAAGAAAAGACGGTGCTCCGATGGTGTGGGTCAAAATATGATTTGGGTTTTATTGTAATAAAACCAACAAAAAAAATTGACATTAAAAGTGATCACAGGTGAACAATAAAAAAGCAATATGGGGAGTGGCATACCAAGCCCTTTTTCACGTAATATGGTTGGTAAGCAGACTGTTTGGTGAGTTGAGCTGGGATTTTTTTTCAGCGTTTATATAATGACAGATGTTCTAATCCCTCTCCACTCTATCCAAAACGAAAGGAACATTCTTATGCCACGTACACACGATCGGAATTTTCGACAACAAATGTTCGATGTGAGCTTTTGGTAGGATATTCTGACCGTGTGTAGGCTCCTTCGGACATTTGCTGTCGGAATTTCCGACAACAAATGATTGATGGCTGGATCTCAATTTTTCCGACAACAAAAGTTCTTGACGGAAATTCCGACAGTGTGTATCCGACGCACAAAAATCCTACGCATGCTCGGAATCAATTTGACACATGCTCAGAATCATTTAACTTAATTTTTCTCTTTTCTCGGCTCGTTATAGTGTTGTAAGTCACCGCTTTCTTGGCAATCGGAATTTCCGACAACATTTGTGTGACCGTGTGTATGCAAGACAAGTTTGAGCGAAAATCCGTCGGGGGGGGGGAGACACGGATTTGTTGTCGGAATGTCCGATCGTCTGTACGCGGCAAAAGTGTTCCAAGCCTGTAGTCTGTGTATGGAAAGGCAAATGTGACAGAAAACCTGATCCTGAAGTTTATGTATGTCTGAGATTGTCACTGGTAGCACAGGAATGACGGATGATTTTGTGTGTTTAAGGACTACAGCCTTTGTGGAAAAGTGTATATTGCAAGTAGATTCAACCATGTCCATGTAAGTCAAACCCAATGTTCCGTACAGTGTAGCCATGGTTACATTTCGCCTTGTGCACCACATATCTTCTCTGCATCAAAGAATCCCTCTTTCTCAAGTTCTGAAGTTGGAAAGTATGGTTTATCGCCTATAGTCGGCACCTTCATCTGCCTTCACAACTATTAATCCTTTGGCGGGCTCAAAATCAGCATTATATGTGCCACTGCCTTTGTGTTGTGGAATTTCTAAATGTTTGTATCATTACATCTATTAAATCCTGAGGATTTAGTAGCCTAGTGAGGTTCCCAGTGGTGAATCTGTGTTAAATACCTTCATTAAGTTGCTGTGAGCTAATCCGCACCAAAGTGTTAATACACCGTAACAATGTGGTGGAGGCATGTTTTCCTCATTCTACTACATGTTCTTGAGTGAGGCTATAAAGATAAAAAGGTTTTATTTGGTGTTGTCACACATGGTAAAAATAGCTCCTTTTATGTTGCATGCACCTTTTTCCTGTTCGACAATACATTTGTCTCTGCACTTTATTTGCTTACTTATTGCCCGTTGGTCTTACAGGAGGCTAAAACAAAGAGCACTTATTATGATGTGGTGTGAACGGATGGGAAGTGTGCAGCATAGTTTAAATTTAGGCTCCTGTTCACACTTGATGCGTGTTTTTGCATACATTTTACTATATATTTTTTTTTCTCTTTTTTTTGCCATGCTTTGTCCATAGTAAGTGAGGAATATTCAGAAATAGAACAGTAGGTTTATTTTAACGGTGTGAGAGAGAATAACAACTGACTATCCAGAAAAACGCATTTAAAAACAAAAGTTATACATTTTATTTCACTCATTAAAATTCAGTTTTTGATCCCCTATCAATCGGCAACATTTCTGGCTCCCAGATGTCTTCTATACAGGTAACAAGCTGAGATTAGGAGTGCTCTTAAATGGAGTGCTCCTAATCTCAGCTTGTTACCTGTATAAAACGCACCTGTCCACAGAAGCAATCAATCAATAAGATTCCAATCTCTCCACCATTGCCAAGACCAAAGAGCTGTCCAAGGATGTCAGGGACAAGATTCTAGACCTACACAAGACTGCAATGGGCTACAAGACCATCGCTGATTAGGTTGGTGAGAGGGTGACAACAGTTGGTGCGATTTATTTGAAAATGGAAGAACCACAAAATAACTATCAATCTCCCTCGGTCTGGGGCTCCATGCAAGATCTCACCTCGTGGAGTTTCAATGATCATGAGAATGGTGAAGAATCAGCCCAGAACTACACAGGAGTATCTTGTAGATCTTAAGGCAGCTGGGAGCATAGTTACTAATTAAAAAAAAAAAAATGCGTAGCGTACTACGATGTGAAGGACTGAAATCCTGCAGCGCCCGCAAGGTCCCCCTGCTCAAGAAAGCACATATACAGGCCATCTTGAGATTTCTAATCAACATCTGAATGATTCAGAGGAGAACTGCATAAAAGTGTTGTGGTCAGATGAGACCAAAATTGAGCTCTTTGGCATCAACTCAACTTGCCGCGTTTTGGAGGAGAAGGAATGCTGCCTATGACCCAAAGAACACCATCACCACCATTAAATATGGAGGTGGAAACATTATGCTTTGGGGGTGTTTTTCTGCTAAGGGGACAGGACAACGTCACCGCATCAAAGGGACGATGGATGGTGGCTATGTACCGTCAAATTTTGGGTGAGAACCTCCTTCTCTCAGCCAGAGCATTGAAAATGGGTCCTGGATGGGTATTCCAGCATGACAATGACCCAAAACGCATGGCCAAGTTAACACATGAGTGGCTCAAGAAGAAGCGCATTAAGGTCCTGGAGTGGCCTAGCCAGTTTCCAGGCCCTAATCCCATAGAAAATATGTGGAGGGAGCTAAAGGTTCGTGTTACCAAACGTCAGCATCGAAACCTTAATGACTTGGAGAGGATCTACAAAGAGGAGTGGGACAAAATCCCTCCTGAGATGTGTGCAAACCTGGTGGCCAACTACAAGAAACATCTGACCTCTGTGATTACCAACAAGGGTTTTGCCACCAAGTACTAAGTCATGTTTTGCAAAGGGGTCAAATACTTCTTTCACTCAATAAAATGCAAATCAATTTATAACTTTTTTGGAATGCGTTTTTCTTAGTCTGTCTCTCACTGTTAAATAAACCTACGGTTAAAATTCTAGACTGATCATTTCTTTGTCAGTGGGCAAACGTACAAAATCAGCAGAGGATCAAATACTTTCCCCCCCCCCTCCCTGTACTAGTAACTTTGCTCCCCCCCAGTATTTATAGCTGCTGACTACTTTAATCTTTTGAGTTGAAACTGGGGCTCCTCTTTAAGTTCTTGAGGTCACTCTTGATATGTTTTATCCCTCAGACCTTTCACCATTTTTGTTGCCTTTCTCTGGACACATTCTATCTTTCTCTATCTTTCTGTAAGTGAGATTTCCAGAACTATACACCCTTTATTCTATTATGTACACATAGGCTTTTACCAGAGTTTTGGAGCTGCTGAGGTTATGCGAGTGTCAACCTCCCCGCTCCTGAACGTGGGAGAATCGCGTTTAGGATGGGAACGTTTTGACTGCCAGAAAATTCAAACTGCGGCAAAATGATGACACATTTTTGCTTCGTTTTTGTGTTTTTTGTTTTTTTTTTCCCCACGGCCGTCGGTCAAAATAGGCAGTGTGTACAATCAAGCCTTAGAAACATTGAACTGCAGTTTTCACTGCTTTGTCCAATCTTTCAGCAATGCCAAATCATGGTTCATATTGCAGACGCCTCCAGGGATTGTTTGCTCAACAAAGTATCATGTTTTATTTTGTACAGAACAAATGGGAATTAGATTGTGTTTGTGTGCACGAAGGCTGTATTCACACCTGAGCGTTTTCAGCTCGTAAAATGCTCATCTAAAAAGTTCCAAAAAGCACAACAAGCAAAATCACATTCATTTAAATGACACCTGTTGTTTAAGCCAGCTAATGTCCAGTGTCCATGATGGTGGTCCCCAAAAGATTTGTCTGCAGCCTTTCACACTGGCCACCGCCACATAGAAAAAAAAATACCAGTTGATCTGCCAGAAATCCAGTGAGCACCTCATGTGCACTAACTTTGAAGCAGCGTTAAATAGAACCTATTGGATTCTAACCTCTTAGGCCCCTTTCATACGGGTGTCTCCATTTGGCGGACTTTGTTTGCTTAGCGGGGGGGTTGCTGCACTGAGCAGGCAGATGAGACAGGTCCGTCTCCGCTCACTATGCAGAGCAGAGACAGACCACACCCGCTTTCCTCCTATGGGGAAATCTGGTGAAAACGGACCGTCTGTCCATTTTCTAACTGTCTGGATTTGGTGGAAAAGATCGGATCACAGGGCATGTCAGCTGCCATGTCACCGCTGTCATCCGCCGCTCCATAGGGGAGAGTGCAATGTCTGATCATGTTCGCCTGAAAAACTGACAGGCGAACCTGATCGGACGGCCCGTGTGAAAGGGGCCTTAGTCCTGAATCTGTAACCATTATAGCCTGTACAATCGCACCAATATCCATTATCAGTTTGTCACTCATCTCCATATGTTTTACCACCAACCTATTTTCAGAAAATACATCTCTGAACTGTGCTGAATACAACAGTTCTGGTGAAGTGATGTCAAGTGCAATAAAGTAAAAGCCGTTTTCAAAATGTATTTGGATCAAAATGAAAATCACTGGGGTAAAAAAGTGTGCGAATTGAAAAAGGAGAACATGGCGGCAATAGGTGTCAACAGTTGTTTTGAGAATCTGTGACTTCTGGTCATTAATCAAGAATCTGCCCGAGTGTGGTTAACTCATATTTAAGCTGTCTTGCTGATAAATGCTTTCATTTAAGCTTGGCACTCTCAGTATACCACCTCAATGGTGCTACGGTAGTGATTCCCACCACCGTGGTAGGAAAACAAACAAAGAAAAAAAACAAACCTTAATATTACTTTAAGGGCTCTTTCACACGGGGCGGATCAGTCATGATCCGCCCCGTGAAGCTCCGCTTGCTCAGCGGGGATCGCTCAGTTGATCCCCGCTGAGCCGGCGGATGACTGGGCGGTCCCCGCACACTGTGCAGGGACCGCCCTGTCAGAGCGCCGCTCTCCCCTATGGGAGAATTGGATGAACACGGACAGTCTGTCCGTGTTCATCCGATCTGCTCCGCCGACGGAAGGAAAACTAGAGTTTTCCTCCGTCACACTTTGGCTGAGCGGATGTCAGCGGACATGTCACCGCTGACATCCGTGGCTCCATAGGGCTACATGGAGCATCCGTTGAGGTCCGCCTAAAAAACTGACAGGCGGACCTGAACGGACCCTCTGTGTGAAAGGGGCCTAACAGTCACAAAATGTATTTGGGCAAACCCACAAACTGGGAGAGGAAGGAAAGCACTGATCCAATCAAAGAGCATGTAAACCCAAACAATGAAATCCCCCCCCCCCCCTTTTTTTTTTAAATTTTTTTTTATTTGGTCAAAGTTAACCACTTAAGCCCCGGACCATTTGGTAGCTAAAGGACCAGAGGTGAATTCAGAATTTTGCGCTGCGCTGCTTTACCTGTAACTGTAAATTGTGCGGACATGCAATGTTGTACCCAAACGAAATTTGCGTCCTTTTCTTCCCACAAATAGAGCTTTCTTTTAATGGTATTTGATTGCCTCTGCGATTTTTATTTTTTGCGATATAAACGGAAAAAGACCGAAAATTTTGGGAAAAAAATGATATTTTCTACTTTTTGTTATAAGAAAAATCGAATAAACTCAATTTTAGTCATACATTTAGGCCAAAATGTATTCAGCCACATGTCTTTAGTAAAAAAAAATGTCAATAAGCGTATTTCTTGTTCATACATCACGGGACACAGAGCAGCATAGTCATTACTATGTGGGTTATATAGAATTACCTTCAGGTGCTGGCACTGGCAACTTCCAAAACAGGAAGTACCCTCCCCTATATAAGCCCCTCCCATCCGGGAGTACCTCCAGTTTTTTGCCAGTGTCTAAGGTGTTGGCCAAGGTTAACATGTATTCATCTGGGCTTGTGTACAGGTTCTCTGGGCCTTAGCAAGCTATTACGGATCCGACCAAAAAAGCTTCATAGCTAAACGGTCGGTACCCGGGCCTTGCAGAGAAGAGCAGGCTTTTGCCTGTAATGCCTCTCTTAGGAGGGCTGGACCCTGGGATCCAGAGCTCTGGTCATACCCAAAACCAAGAGGCTATCTGTGCAGGGTGCTATACAGGTCCAGGGGAGTGGAATCCTTGGGAACCCGGTCCCTGAAGGTCTAGTACAATGCCTGCCGTGAGAGGTGAAGTTTGGGCTTCTGTGGACCAAACAAAGTCCTGCGGCGGGGAAAAGGTAAGTGGGGGCCCCTCAGGAACTTGGTTCTATTGAGGGGACCCCCAAGCCTAATATGTCTTTCTGCCTGTTACCTAAAGGGTATTCCCGCTAATAGCTGTATATGCCTAAGAAATCCTAGAAATGTTTTTTCATAAGGGAAGTTTTAAAAAACTGTAAACCTGGAAATGTTTTTCATAAAGGAGGTTTTAAAAAATAAAAAAAAAAGACAAAAGTGCGGTACCTGTGTTTGTCCACTAGAGGCCGCTGTGGAACGTCTTTTTTCTTGGGACTATTCCTTCCATGGTGAAAGTCCAGGCAGATGAGTGAGCTCTCTATCAGGGAAGCTGCATTCCTCTGTCATGCTGCCAAGTAGTTTCCTTCCATCCCCGAGTCCTGGTAAAACAGGGACCCTGGCTCCTCTCCCTACATGGCGCCAAGAGCGCACACGTGCACGCGCGCGCGCGCACACATGCTTTCTTTTTATAAGGTTTAGCTTCAAAAAAGGGGGCGGAGCCTGGCGGATGACGCGCTCTGTGCGCCCAGCGCTTCTGCGCATGCGCGGGCGTCCCAGCAAGATAAAAGGACTCAGTCCACGCTGCTTGCTATGGACACAGAGCATGAAAAGGAGCTGGTAGCATGGTATAGGGGCTTACAGCGGGCGGTTGATACAGGCATCCCCAGAAAGACGCATTAGTAGACACCCACTGATGTACATAGCAGCAAATTGCATTAGACTATTTCAGTAAGGGGTGTATTGCGGCTGGAATACCTCAGCTTTGAACTAAGGAATATGCCGCCTAAAAAACTCCGAGATATACCTCTCAGGAAGTGTAGGGGGTCTCCATCGGGCTCTGAGGATCTGGAGCAGTCATCTGCACCCTCCTCCCCTGAGAAATCAGAGGTTAATACCCATAAGGAACCCCCGGGAGTGCCAGGTACTGCGGCTGTCCTCAGTCCACCTGCTCCTGCATATATAACAGAGGAGGTTTTTTCCTCAACTCTGGAGGGATTGGAGCAGAGATTGGCTGCATTGATCGCTTCTTCTCTACAGGAAAGAAAGCGTGCCAGATCTCCATCACCTCCATTAGAGTGCCTGTTGGCAGAGCAACAGTCCCAGGAAGGGACCGACCTACCTGAAGGGGATCAGGAGGAGGTTAGCTCTGTTTTTGAGGAATCGACAGTAGATGAACCATTTTCAGCATCACAGACTGAAAGATTGTGGGTCCAGACCCTAACTGACATGGTTCGATCTGCATTTAAAATGCCTCTTGTTGAACCATCAACTACTGCTGTCTCCTCATTGGGGTCGCTAAAAGCTCCCCAGGTTAATTGCTCCTTTCCAATACATCCATTATTGGAAGGACTTAAATACCAGGACTGGGAACATCCTGATAAACTATTTGTTCCGCCTAAAAGGTTTCCGGTGATCTATCCCATGGAGGAAAAGTTCACCCAGAGATGGAATGTTCCTACGGTGGATGCAGCCATCTCTTCTGTGAACAAATCACTGACATGTCCAGTAGATAATGTTCAAATGTTCAAAGATCCAGTGGATAAAAAATTGGAATCTTTATTAAAATCTGCTTTTTCCACAGCAGGGGCTGTTACACAGCCAGCAGTGGCAGCTATTGGGGTCTGCCAAGCTTTAAAGGATCAAATGAAAATGGTCCTGAGGGATTTGCCAGACCAACAGGCCCAGGCTCTGGCTGATCTGCCTAGAGCATTATGCTTTGCGGTTGACGCCATCAAGGATTCTATCCATCAGGCCTCACGCTGTCTTTGGTACATATGCGTAGGCTTCTGTGGCTTAAAAACTGGTCTGCTGAAGCTCCCTGTAAGAAGCTCTTAGTTAGCTTCCCATTTCATGGGGAACGCCTTTTTGGCGAAGACCTGGATAAGTATATCCAGAAGATTTCCAGTGGTAAAAGTACTCTCTTACCGAGTAAGAAGAGGTCTAGGGGTCCATCTTTTAAGAGGACTACCTCTCCTATCCCTGCGACGTCTGCTACTAAGCAGTTCCGACTGCCTCCTCGGTCAAACTCAGGAGGTAAAAATCAGGGACAGCCACAGGGTAATAAAAAGCCCTGGATCCGAAGAGGTACTAAACCAGCCTCCAAGTCAAGCCTATGAAGGGCTGCCCCCACTCAAACGGGTGGGGGGAAGACTTCAGTTGTTCGCAGAGACCTGGCGGGAGACGATCAAAGACAGATGGGTGCTCTCCGCGGTAACTCTGGGATACAAGTTGGAGTTAAAAGAGTCTCCTCCGTCCCATTTTATGTGGTCAGGCATGCCAAGAGACCCTCTGAAAAGACGGTCTCTCCTATTGGCGTTAGAACAACTATTGCTCCAAGGAGTAATTATGGAGGTTCCTATGGAAGAGTGGGGGTTGGGTTTCTACTCAAACCTTTTCACAGTCCCGAAGCCAAACGGGGACATAAGACCCATATTGGACCTAAAGAGTCTAAACAAATTTCTAAACGTCCGGTCTTTCCGGATGGAGTCGATCCGATCGGTCACCGCTGCCCTACAAGGGGAGGAATGGTTAGCCTCGATCGACATCAAAGATGCTTACTTGCATGTTCCCATCTTTCCAGGTCATCAAAAATTCCTACGCTTTGCAGTAGAAGGGTGCCATTTTCAGTTCAGAGCCTTACCATTCGGTCTGGCCACAGCACCACGAGTGTTCACAAAAATTCTGGCCCCACTGTTGGCCGATCTAAGAACACGGGGTGTAACGATAATGGCATACCTAGACGACCTGTTGTTGATGGACCACTCAGTTGCCAAGCTAGAAGTGGTAATTATCGATACAATCAAGTATCTAGAATCTCACGGTTGGGTCATCAACCTGGACAAGTCAGCCCTACAGCCAGTGAAAAACCTGGTATATCTAGGGCTACGGCTGGATTCAGACCAGAGGAAGATTTTCTTACCTCTAGACAAGGTATCCTCTTTGAGGGGCTTGGTCCATCTGCTTTGTGCAAAAAGACAGCCGTCCATACGCCTGTGCATGAGGCTGCTAGGAAAGATGGTAGCATCATTCGAAGCTGTGCCATACGCCCAATTCCACTCAAGGAATTTACAAAGGGCCATATTGTCAGCCTGGAACGGAAAAGTTCAGGCTCTAGACTTCCCGATGGCTTTGTCCCCTTCCGTTCGGAAGAGTCTCTGCTGGTGATTGATCCCCCAGAATCTCCAGAAGGGAAAACCCTTCAGCCCGATATCTTGGAAGGTGGTCACTACAGATGCCAGCCTTACAGGCTGGGGGGCAGTACTGGAGCAATGGTCTCTCCAGGGCAGATGGTCAAATGTAGTAAAAACCCTGCCCATCAATCTCTTAGAGATACGAGCAGCCCGGTACGCCCTAGTAGCCTGGACATCCAGACTCCAAGGGTCCCCTGTCAGAATTCAATCAGACAATGCCACAGCAGTGGCATATATCAATCATCAGGGAGGCACCAGGAGTCGTGCAGCCCAGAGGGAAGTAAGTCACATCCTGGAATGGGCAGAAAAGCATGTCCCATGTATATCAGCTGTCTTCATTCCAGGGGTGGAGAATTGGAAGGCAGACTTTCTGAGTCGCCAACAGTTATGCCCAGGGGAATGGTCCCTTCATCCCGAGGTCTTCCGAGCAATATGTCAGCGGTGGGGAACACCGGATGTAGATCTGCTAGCATCCAGATTCAACGCAAAGGTGGACAGATTTGTCTCCCGGACAAGGGATCCCCTCGCTTGCGGCTCGGATGCTCTGGTGTTCCCTTGGGATCAGTTCAGACTGATATATGCATTCCCTCCGCTACAATTGTTGCCTCGACTCCTTCGCAGAGTCAGGTTGGAGAAGAAGCCGGTGATCCTGGTGGCTCCAGCGTGGCCCCGAAGGGCCTGGTACGCGGAGATCATCAAAATGTCTGTGGGGAGTCCTTGGACCCTTCCACGTCGTCCGGACCTGCTTTCGCAAGGACCGATATACCACCCTTCCTTACTAACTCTAAGTTTAACGGCCTGGCTATTGAATCCCACATCCTAAAGAAGAGAGGTCTCTCTAACTCTGTGGTATCAACTATAATCAATGCCAGGAAGCCTGTATCCAGGCAGATCTACTATAGAGTTTGGAAGGCGTACATCACTTGGTGCGAGGCCAGAAAATGGCATCCACGTAAGTACGTTATAGGCAGAATTCTGGACTTCCTGCAGTGGGCTGTAGACAGGAAGTTTGCCTTAAGTACTATCAAGGGCCAGGTTTCGGCCTTGTCAATACTATTTCAAAGGCCCCTGGCTATGCATTCACTTGTCAAATCCTTTATGCAAGGTGTGACTCGTATTATTCCACCGATTAAGGCTCCCATATGCCCATGGGATCTAAATTTGGTTCTGTACGTTCTGCAGAAGCAGCCATTTGAACCTTTGCGGCACATTTCCTTGGTTCTACTCACCAGGAAATTGATATTTTTAGTAGCCATATGCTCGGCTAGAAGAGTGTCGGAATTAGCCGCCATGTCCTGTAAAGAGCCATATCTGGTTATCCATATGGACAGAGTAGTATTACGTCCTCACCCAGCCTTTCTTCCTAAGGTGGTATTGAGGTTTCACTTGAACCAGGATGTGGTTCTTCCTTCTTTTTTCCCCAAACCAAGCTCGGTAGAGGAAAAGTTATTGCATTCTTTGGATGTAGTAAGAGCAGTTAAAGCTTATCTAAAAGCCACTGCTCAGATTCGTAGAACGGATTCTCTGTTTGTTCTGCCGGAAGGCCCCAGAAAGGGTCAGGCAGCATCAAAATCTACTTTAGCCAAGTGGATTCGACAGGTCATAATACAAGCCTATGGCTTGAAAAGTAGACCGCCTCCGTTCAAAGTTAGGGCGCACTCCACGAGAGCAGTTGGAACTTCATGGGCAGTGCATCACCAGGCCTCCCTGGCGCAAATTTGTAAGGCCGCAACATGGTCTTCAGTACACACGTTTACTAGGTTCTACCAGGTGGACGTGAGAAGTCAGGAGGATGTCGCCTTTGGGCGCAGTGTGTTGCAGGCCGCAAAAGATCCTCATGCCTGATGGCGCCCAGCTTATGTATGGTGTATCCCCCCCCTCATGTGGCATTGCTTTGGGACGTCCCACATAGTAATGACTATGCTGCTCTGTGTCCCGTGATGTATGAACAAGAAAGTAGGATTTTTAAAACCGCTTACCTGTAAAATCCTTTTCTTGGAGTACATCACGGGACACAGAGCTCCCACCCCTCTTTTGGGGACACGTATTGCTTTGCTACAAAACTGAGGTACTCCCGGATGGGAGGGGCTTATATAGGGGAGGGTACTTCCTGTTTTGGAAGTTGCCAGTGCCAGCACCTGAAGGTAATTCTATATAACCCACATAGTAATGACTATGCTGCTCTGTGTCCCGTGATGTACTCCAAGAAAAGGATTTTACAGGTAAGCTGTTTTAAAAATCCTACTATTTATTGGTTTGCACAAAAGTTATAGCGTTTACAAACTAGGGTACATTTTCTGGAATTTACACAGCTTTAAATTTCTGACTGCCTATCTCATTTCTTGAGGTGCTAAAATGGCAGGGCAGTACAAAACCCCCCAAAATGACCCCATTTTAGAAAGTAGACACCCCAAGGAAATTGCTGAGAGGCATGTTGAGCCCATTGAATATTTTTTTTTTTTTTTGTCCCAAGTGATTGAATAATGACAAAAAAAAAAAAAAATTACAAAAAGTTGTCACTAAATGATATATTGCTCACACATGCCATGATTATATGTGGAATTGCACCCCAAAATACATTCTGCTGGTTCTCCTGAGTACGGGGATACCACATGTGTGGGACTTTTTAGGAGCCTAGCCGCGTACGGGACCCCGAAAACCAATCACCGCCTTCAGGATTTCTAGGCACAAATTTTTGATTTGACTCCTCACTACCTATCACAGTTTCGAAGGCCATAAAATGCCAAAATAGCACAAAACCCCCCCAAATGACCCCATTTTGGAAAGTAGACACCCCAAGCTGTTTGCTGAGAGGCATGGTGAGTATTTTACAGCTCTCATTTGTTTTTGAAAATGAAGAAAGAACTTTTTTTTTTTTTTTTTTTCTTTTTTTTAATTTTCAAAACTTTGTGACAAAAAGTGAGATCTGCAAAATACTCACAATACCTCTCAGCAAATAGCTTGGGGTGTCTACTTTCCAAAATGGGGTCATTTGGGGGGGTTTTGTGCCATCTGGGCATTCCATGGCCTCCGAAACTGTGATAGGCAGTGAGAAGTGAAATCAAAAATTGACACCCTTAGAAAGCCTGAAGGCGGTGATTGGTTTTTGGGGTCCCGTACGCGGCTAGGCTCCCAAAAAGTCTCGCACATGTGGTATCCCCATACTCAGGAGAAGCATCAGAATGTATTTTGGGGTGTAATTCCACATATGCCCATGGCATGTTTGAGCAATATATCATTTAGTGACAACTTTGTGCAAAAAAAAAAAAAATTGGCTTTTTTCCGCAACTTGTGTCAACATATAAAAATATTCCATGGACTCGACATGCCTCTCAGTATATAGCTTGGGGTGTCTACTTTCCAAAATGGGGTCATTTGGGGGGGGGTTTTGAACTGTTCTGGCATTTTATACACAACATTAGGAAGCTTACATCCACTCTTCTAACCACTTGAAGACAAAGCCCTTTTTGACACTTTTTGTTTACATGAAAACATATTTTTTTTTGCAAGAAAATTATGTTGAACCCCCAAACATTATATATATTTTTAAAGCAAAGGCCCTACAGAATAAAATGGTGGGTGTTGCATTTTTTTTTTCTACACAGTATTTGCGCAGCGATTTTTCAAACGCATTTTTTGGGGAAAAAATACACTTTTTTTAATTTTAATGCACTAAAACACACTATATTGCCCAAATGTTTGATGAAATATAAAAGATGATCTTAGGCCGAGTACATAGATACCAAACACGACATGCTTTAAAATTTCGCACAAACGCGCATTGGCGACAAACTACATACATTTTTAAAAGCCTTTACAGGTTACCCCGTTAGATTTACAGAGGAGGTCTACTGCTAAAATTACTGCCCTCGATCTGACCTTTGCGGTGATACCTCACATGCATGGTGCAATTGCTGTTTACATATGACGCCAGACCGACGCTTGCGTTCGCCATTGGGCAAGAGCAGGGCAGGACAGGGGTGCTTTTTTTTTTATTATTATTAATTTTGCTTTTTTATTTTATTTTTAAACTGTTGCTTCCATATATATATTTTTTTTTTATGGTTATCTCAGGGAATGTAAATATCCCCTATGATAGCAATAGATAATGACAGGTACTCTTTTTTGAAAAAAACTGGGGTCTATTGGACCCTAGCTCTTTCCTCTGCCCTCAAAGCATCTGACCACACCAAGATCGGTGTGATAAAATGCTTTCCCAATTTCCCAATGGTGCTTTTTATATCCGGGGGGGGGACATTCCCTCCCACTGCTTGTAAAAGCAGTCCAGAGGCTAATTAGCCACTAGGATTGCTTTTACATGAAAGCCGGCCGCTGGCTGAAAAGAATGATACCAAGGTGATACCTAAACCCGCAGGCATCATTCTGGTATAAACATTCAAAGTCCAGCAACATACCAGTACGTTGCTGGTCCTTGTTGGACATGTATTGTAATCTTTTTTTTCATGCAGCCTGTTGGCTGAACGAAAAAAAAAGATTGATCGGTGGGTATGCCCACCATTAGAATACCGCCCTTCATCCACCCACTTCTAATGATGGGCATACATGCACCATTTATATATGCCGAAGCATGGGGACATCTTCCCGCAAAAGTTATGCCGCGTACACATGGTCAGACTTTTCCACGGGCAAGCCTCTGTCGGAATTTCGACCGTATGTACGCGGCATTAGGAGCAAAATCGCTCCTCCGCCCCTGCTGCCCCAATGCTTCGGCATATATGCTTTTTTTTTTTTTTTAACTGTGGTGGTGAAATCGCCTCCTACAGCACTGGAGTCGCAGGGATCAGGCCTGTCTCTGCGAACGCTGCAGTTATGTGTGTTTTTGTTTTGTAAGTGACAGTGATCGATCGATACTGCACTTGGGTGGCCTGGGCTGGACGGAGGGGCAAAAAGCAGGTGCTAGCAGGTGTCTGGGCTGATACCGCTAACTCTGCGTTTTTGGGAACCCTAAACTGCTGGGGACGCTAGTATAGATCTGATCAGATCAGATATTGATCTGTTCAGATACTATACCACTAAGGGGGGTGTATGCTTAACGCGTGGGTGTTCGCGCTACTGGCACTAACCTGACGCTGCCTGGGGTGTGACGCAGACCCTCTCTGACGCTAAAACCTAATTAATATCACCCGCCGGGCGATCAGGGGGTTAAACCTTTATTGGGTTATATACGGCGGGTGCCCTGGCACTATAAAAAGCAAACTAACCAGAGTCACCCGTAACACTTATATGATGATCACTGGTGAAAGGGTTAACTAGGGGCAATTAGGGGGTTAAAACCTTTATTAGGTAATATATGGGGGTACCTGACGCTATATAAAAACCTGACGGCGAACCTAAAAAAAAATGACTGGCTACCTATCGGCATCACCGACGCTAAGACATCGATCAGAAAAATGATCGCATAGCGACGGCGGTGCTAGGGGGTGAAAGGGTTACCTGGGGGGCGATCAAGGGGGTTAAACCTTTATTAGATAATATATGGGGGTACCCGACGCTATAAAAACCTGTGGCGAACCTAAAAAAAATTACTGGCTACCGATCAGCATCGCCGACGCTAAGACATCGATCAGAAAAATGATCGCTTAGCGATGGCGGTGCTAGGGGGTGAAAGGGTTATCTGGGGGGTGATCAGGGGGTTAAACCTTTATTAGGGGGGGTCAGGGGGCTACACTGGACCTAAAACTAAATGTAGTGACACTTTTACAGTCACAAATGTCACTGATTGCAGTGATCACTAAATAAATGGTCACTGCAATCAGTGACACTGTGACTGGGGGCTGGGGGGTGATCTGGGGGGTGTCTGGGGGGCGATTTATGTGCCTATGTGTCCTGGTGTCAGTGTGCTGTTTTGTGTACTAACCTGCATCTTCTCCTGTACGGCGCTCGGTATATGTGAGCGCCGCAGGAGAGATGACATCACTTCCTCCTGCCTGGCAGGCAGGGGAAGCTCTCTCATTCGCCGGGAGCGATCGAGAGGGGGGGCCGGAATCGAACGGCCGTCCCCTCATGCCAGATCGCTCCCGAAGGTAAAACGACCACCCACTGTAAAGAAGGGGGGTCCGATCGGACCCCCCAACTATACAAAGGCAATCATGTATATGTACGTGATTCTGCCTGTCGGTGCCATTCTGCCGACATATATTTACAGTGGGCGGTCGTTAAGTGGTTAATATACTCGAGTATATGCCGAGTTCAGCACTTTTTTTTTTTTGTGCTGAAAATGCCCCCCTCGGCTTATACTCGAGTCTGTGTACCTGATTATCCGTGACATGCAGAGTCAGACTGGGCATCCAGTGTAAAAAAAAAAAAAAAAAAGCCGCGCCTCCTCCTCCGTCCTGTTCCGTGATAGGCGGAACACTCAGTTTCCCAGCAGAGACTGTATTCAGTGTTCCGCCTATTACGGACGCCCTCTCGTCCTGGGCACAGTGAGGTGAGGCATGCAATGGGCACAGTGAGGCGTGCAAATGGGTATTGTTGGCCCTCTTTCCCACTTGCAGTAGCTGCTGCATTCTCACCCTAGGATTATACTCGAGTCAATACGTTTTCCCAGTTTGTTGTGGTAAAATTGGGTGCCTCGGCTTATATTCAGGTCCGCTTATACTAGAGTATATACTGTAACTTTGAAATAGTTTTTTCGATCTGACAAGTGTTTAAACACCTGTTGATCCTGACAGAAATCTAGTGCTGTCCTATGCATTCTGCAGTGTTATCTCAATGTAAGTAGGAAATGTCCTGGGGGTACAGACCAACTCTTCCATATTCTTTGGAAAAGTGGTGGTGGGGGGAGGATTATGTAGAGCTAACATTTCTGTGACAAATTTGCTTCTCTACAGGTTTTACTACTCCAGCAAGTGTTGAATTACTGTAATATAAACAAGCTGATAACTATAGTCTCCTGCAGCAATGGAGACTAGTGTAAGTGTTTATAGTAGAGATAGTGAAAATAAATGTCATTAGCAGATGTTAGAAAAATACGGTAATGGAACCTTTAGTGTCTCAAAACCCACTAACTAAAATCTCATTTCTGCTTTTGATGCATTAATGTATTTTCCTTAATTTTGTTTTTAGTCTTTTTTTTTTTTTTTTTTTTTAAAACATGTACTGTAGCTTTCTTTAAAGTGGTTGTTAAGCCACTCTAACCTGTATACACCATCAGCACTGCCTCCTATTGTAGTATCCCCCTAATATGTGTTTTTTATAAAAATAAATGCTGCAAATACCTAATTTCACTGCCGAGATTGCGATCACCTGACCAGACAGCTTTCTCCTTTTGTCTTCTGAGAGATTTAGCGGGCGGGGCTAAGATTCCTCTGCTGATGTCAGTCGGGAGGGGAGCAGGAAAGAGCTGGCTGGTCATGTGATCGCAATCTCTGCTCTTAAATTGGGTATTTACAGCATTTATATTTATAAATCATTCACGGAGGGGAACACTGCAATAGGAGGCAGTGCTGATGGTGTATACAGGTTAGTGTTATGAGAGCAGCAGGAGGGAGTAGGGGTGCGTCGCACACAGACGGGGAGGGGGAGGAGGACCCAGGAGAGCAGATAGCAGGCTGCGGATGACAGAGGCATGTAAACTGACCATGATGTCTGGTATCAGCAGCCATCATACACCGTGGTCCGTTTTACAGAGGGGTGGGGAGAAACTGCCAGGATCAGACAGATTTTTTTTAAGCGTTACAGGGGGGCCAAATGACACGGGACAAGCACTGTGTCGTATAACATGCTTTAAAGGAGCAGGATCCTATTTAAATTTTTTGGGTTAACAAACGCTTTAAGAATACCTGGTGATCGGCTTAAAGGTGCTTGCTCATGTACTTCCAGTTATAGGGGACAGCGGTCTCCCAGTTGTCCTCCTGTGTTGTCAAGCCGCCACTTAACCTACTGTTGAAGACTCTTAAATCGCCATGCCAGCACACATTGAGCAGACAGTAAAATGTTGTCAAAATCATGGACCTGGACTAGAGCAATGATGTGCTGCTGATGCTGGAGTGAGTGTATGTAGACCACAGAATAAAAGGCCAGAGGAAACCAGCCTCATGATGATATCGGGGTGGGGTAAGAAAATGACAAAAGTGAATGCAGTACTGAATAGGGGGGTGGGGGCGATTGGATGGATGACATCGTTTAGATGTCATCCCTTCCTGCCCAGGCCAATTTTCAGCGTTAAGCTCTGTCGCGATTTGAATGATAATTGTGCGGTCGTGCAACACTACCCAGTCAACATTTTTATCATTTTTTTTCCACACAAATAGAGCTTTCTTTTGGTGTTATTTAATCGCCACAGTTTTTTTTTTTTTTTTTTTTTGCTAAATAAACAAAGACCAAAAGATTGTCGGGGGGACAACTTTTTTTCATAGTTTGTTATAAAATTTTGCAAACGTGTAATTTTTCTCCTTTTTTCTCCAGATTGGCAGCACTGTTGGGACAGCACTGATAATCAGGACATTGATATTCCGTGCCATGATAATCCGTGTACATGTCCCTTTTTACAGAAGCCGGTTATCGGCTCTCTTCTCCCTTCCTTGCGATGTGCCCGTGAGGAAAGCGGTGCTGATAACCGCCCTCTGTTTACATCCATGATCAGCTGTGATTGGACACAACTGATGGAGGGGATCACAACTGATCATGTGATAAAGAGCCACTGATTGAGGTAAAGAGCCAATCTGTGATCAGAAGCAGGCGTGATCACTAGGAGGTCCTCATACGACAGCCTCTTAGAACTAGCTGGACACGAGGTAGCTGTGTTTTGGCTATAGTGCGGTTGTCAAGTGCAATGGTATGAACAACTTGCTCTGATAGAGTATTGGCTGAGACCTCCAACCTTTGCTAATGGGAAGGATTATTCAGGCAGTGATCCTGATTGGTCAGCTCTGCCTCAAAGTCGGTTCCCCAAAACCCCTTTTGGCAGACCAGTCGGTGGAGATACCAATTTTTACCTAAAAGTTAGTGGCCCTAAACTCTGGTTTAAAAAAAAAAAAAAAAAGATTATTCAACTATTCTTAGCTAGCAAGTGTTTTTTTTTATTTTTTTTTTATTTAATTAATGTGATCTGCCTTCCTGTTAGAGGGTGGCTACATTTGTGTATAGTAATGTAGCCACCCTCTGTTGCTAGTTCTCAAGATGGACTGTGGACTTGAACATTTTGTAGTATGCATAGAGCAGTGTACATTAACATGCACTGCTCTATCCAAACAAGGGGGAAATATGGGGGAAAATAGGTTCAAGAGCTCACAGAGGATGCTACAAAGACGAAGAAAAACACTCGCAAACCATTTAATGAAAAAAAAAAAAAAATTACAGGGCCATTATTAAATTGATCTTAAAGTCAAGTTTTTTTTTTATTTTAAGAAAATGACAAACCTGTCATACTTGCCTGCTCTGTGCATTCGTTTTGTACAGAGCAGTCCAAATCCTCCTCTGCTTGGGTCCCCTGCTGGCGCTCCTGTCCTGGCCTCTCCCTTCTGCTGAGTGCACCAAGAGCAAACGGCTTGCTATGGGGGCACCCAAACAGAGCCGCTGCTGTGTGTGTGTGTGTGTGTGTGTGTGTGTGTGTGTGTGTGTGTGTGTCCATTCAGACACTGAGCCGCAACTCTGCCACAGCCCCTCTTTTCACATTGGCTCACTGGCGGCGATTGACAGCAGCGAGAGCCAATGGCTCCCGCTGCTGTTTCAGCCAAAGAGGAGGCAGAGTCCCTGGAGAGCCGAGGCTGTCGTGTACATCACTTGATCGCGATGGGGCTCAGGTGAAGATTAGGGAGGGCTGAGGGGGCCCCTGCACACAAGGTTTTTTTTTTTTTTTACCTTCATGCATAGGTGGTAAAGGTAAAAAATAACTTTGAGGCTTTAGAACCACTTTAAGTGGTGGATGCTCATGGATTATTTTTGAAGACTATGGATTTTGTTTAGTGTCACTTTAAGTTTTAAAAAATCAGTCATTGTCTATAGTTATGTGCTTCAGCTGGACTGGAGTTTAACTTAAAGGAATGCCAACATTTGAAAAACTAGTTGGAGGTTACTGTATATCATCAATATAGGATTTAAAACATATCTCAAGTCAGTGCTCTGTTTACTAGATAATAACTCATGCAGCATGTTCTACTGTCATGTTGACCTGTGAGATTGATAGATAGAACTGCAGGCCTCTAGGACGTACACAGTCAGTGTGAGCTCTTGTTTGAATGCATGCACTGAATGGGGTCAACAGTTGTTTGGCACCGTGACAAATCCCTGTTTAATCTGTTTTCCAGGAATGATTTATTAATGGTTTGCCGCCAGGTGAACATGGAGGATTCGGTGGTTGAAATCATGCATCAGCTTGGGGCCGACGAAAATGGGAAGATATCATTTCAAGATTTCAGCAAATGTCGTATGCAGCTTGTGCGTGAAATCCGAAAGGAGGAGGTGGATTTGTCTGATGACTCCTGCAAAAACAAAAAACTGCGTGATCGAATCACCTCCTGGCCAACTGGGAGTGATCACAGCTTAGGTGGGTCCTACGCTTTTGTGCATATATGAAATGCTACCAGTATTTGGATTATGGTGCTGCTGTGGTTGCGTTTTTTAAAATCTTTAAGAAGCTTTATTCATAAAAAAAATTTGGAATTTTTCGTTAACTTTTTCTGATTTTGTCTTAAAGTGTCATTAAACCCCACATTTATTTTGTCATTACAGTGAGGGAAAAAAGTATTTGATCCCCTGCTGATTTTGTACGTTTGCCAACTGGCGGAGAAATTATCAGTCTATAATCTTAATGGTAGGTTTATTTTACCAGTGAGAGAATAACAAAAAAATACAGAAAAACGCATTTCAATAAAGTTATAAATTGATTTGCATTTTAATGAGTGAAATAACTTGACCCCTTCGCAAAACATGACTTAGTACTTGGTGGCAATCAGATGTCATACATTTCTTGTAGTTGGCCACCAGGTTTGCACACATCTCAGGAGAGATTTTTTCCCACTCCTCTTGGCAGATCCTCTCCAAGTCATTAAGGTTTAGAGGCTGACGTTCAGCAACTCGAACCTTTAGCTCCCTCCACATATTTTCTATGAGATTAAGGTCTGAAGACTGGCTAGGCCACTCCAGGACCTTAATGTGCTTCTTCTTGAGCCACTCCTTTGTTGCCTTGGCCTTGTGTTTTGGGTCATTGTCATGCTGGAATACCCATCCACGATGATTTGGAGGTGTTTTTTGTGTTTTCAATGCCCTGGCTAAGGGAAGGAGGTTTTCACCCAAGATTTGATAGTACATGGCCCTGTCCATCGTCCCTTTTGGTGTGTTGAATTGTCCTGTCCCCTTGGCAGAAAAACACCTCCAAATCATAATGTTTCTATCTCCATGTTTGATGGTGGTGATGGTGTTCTTGGGGGCATAGGCAGCATTCCTTCTTCTCCAAACACCGCAAGTTGAGTCGATGCCAAAAGCTGGATTCTGGTCTCATCTGACACAGGCCTGTTGTGACAGGACAGGCAAACCAAGCAATTGCTCAACTTGCCCTTCATGGAGTCGCTCGACCCCACCCCCCCCACTTCTCAACTTTTGTTGTTGTCCAATTTGCTTGGGGCCCCCAAATTCCTTCAAACGGCCCTGATCTGACCACAACACTTTCACCCAGCTCGCCTCTGAATCATTCAGATGTTCATTAGCAAACTTCAGACGGGTCTGTACATGTGCTTTTTTTTGAGCAGGGGCCTTGCGGGCTCTGCAGGATTTCAATCTTTCACGTCCCAGTTTAACAATTGTTTTCTTAGTGAATATGGTCCCAGCTGCCTTAAGATTGACTGACAAGATTCTCTTGTGTAGTTCTGGGCTGATTCCTCACCGTTCTCATGATCATTGAAACTCCACAAGGGGAGATCTTGCATGGAGCCCCAGACCGAGGGAGATTGACAGTTATTTTGTGTTTCTTCCATTTGTGAATAATCACACCAACTGTTGTCACCCTCTCCCCAAGCTGCTTGGCGATTGGTTTGTAGCCCATTCCAGCCTTGTGTAGGTCTACAATCTTGTCCCTGACATCCTTGGACAGCTCTGCGGTCTTGGCCATGGTGCAGAGATTGGAATCTGATTGCTTCTGTGGACAGGTGTCTTTTATACAGGTAACAAGCTGAGATTAGCAGCACTCCCTTCAAGAGAGTGCACCTAATCGCCGCTCCATTACCTGTTTTAGAAGACACCTGCAAGCCTGAAATCTTGCCAAATTTGATAGGGGATCAAATACTTCTTTCACTCATTAAAATGCAAATCAATTTATAACTTTTTCTGGATATTTTTCTTTTGTCTCTCACTGTTAAAATAAACCTACCATTAAAATTATAGAAAGAAAAGAGCCCTGGACTGCCGCACTCTGTATAAACCATTTATTTTCAAAATTCCAAAATTTAAATCCAAAGTTAATCCATGGATTCAAAAGTCCAAAAACAGACAAAAACAGAAAACTGACATGCAGGGGTGGATGGCTGACGCGTTTCACATCAAAGATAGATGCTTACTCATAGCTATGAGTAAGGATCTATCTTTGATGTGAAACGCATCAGCCATCCACCCCTGCATGTCAGTTTTCTGTTTTTGGACTTTTGAATCTATGGATTAACTTTGGATTTTATTTTTGGAATTTTGAAAATAAATCGTTTATACAGAGTGCGGCAGTCCTGGGCTCTTTTCTTTCCCATGCATTAGTGCAGAGCCAAACCTGCTCCAGTATCAGGGCGGGAGCATTCCTTGGAGCTTCACAGCTATGAGCGGTACACACCTTTCATTAAAATTATAGACTGATAATTTATTTTCAAATATTTTTATTGTGTTTTCACAAAGAAAATTAAACAAATAAATATTTTATATGATATAAGTAGGGCTGTGGAAATTAACTATTAATTCCTCGATTAATCGATTGTTTTGATCGATCAAAATTCTTTTGATCGATTAAAATTCTTTTGATCGGTACACACCTCTCCCCCGGCTTCCGGGTCTTCAGGGAGATCCGGTGATGTCATGGACAAAGGCGGGGCTTGCCGTGTCCCTCTAAAGGGCTCCTTTGCTGTGCCTTCATATCTGCATGCCGGCGGGACCTTACTATCTGCCACACGCAAGGGCTGTTACACTTCCCACTATCACTTCCCTATTAACCTTGGATTCTACAGCCATCCACTGGGAGTTGTGATAGTTCCCTTCACGGGACATCTACATGCCGATGGACTGATGTTAGCCCCGTCTCCTCTGGATTCAGCAGTTGTATCGTTGTACACATTTTTATACCAGTATCATACTTAGCTACATGTTTTTATGACTGCTTTTGCTACCGTTTGGTATTACTCGCACCATTTTTACAATTTATGTAGCTACATCGATTTTATCTCCAGTGCAATATTTATTTTGTTCTCTACTTGAAGACTATAAAAGTTTTAATGCTATTCCCATCGAGCGCTGCCTTTTGTGTGTTTTTTGTATCCTGCTATCCATTTTTCCAGTGGTTGGTAGCTGCCCTGGGAATCGGCCTGCAAGGAGATCAGCTAAAAGTAGTTGGATCTATGTGCGTTATAATTAATCGAAATTAGTCGATTAATCGATTTAAAAAAAATCGATTAATCGAACACGAAAATTTTAATCAGTAACAGACCTAGATATAAACAATAAGGTAGGATTAATGCAGAGTCAGAGCGATCGATGTATATTGAGTAATACATAGGAAAATCGTCAAAGTTTTAGATAAACCATTAAGTTGTATATATTTTCGTCAGAAGGGGTGACCCCTCTCCCCGAACACCCCTATTGGGAACATACTGTGTCTGGAGGTTAAGGGCATCCTCTCCGATTTTTTTAACATTTCAATTATTACTTTTACATACCTTCAGAATATAGTTGGATTAGAACCAGGAATACAGGAGAGACCGTACCAAACATTTGACTTTCGATAAACAGATTGAACATTATTATTAGTGTGGTTCGTTTTGTTTAATAATTAGAGGTTTATTGGTTGTTTAGTCCTCAACAGGGTGACACAAGGCCCATGTGTTCCAGCAAGAATTAAAGTTGAGGAGATTTTGAGATCTTATTGCAAAGTTTTTTTCATATGTGTAATGGGTTTTTACTCTGTATATTACCTTGGTAATGTTGGGAGCTAGTGTAGATTTCCATTTAGATTTACAGTGGTGCTGCAGCGGCCCCCCCCCCCCCCATCCTTCTTTTTTTTTTTCTTTTTACCTGAGCCAGATCTGATCCAGCGATGTGCAGTGGCTTGTATAGGTTGATAGCAGCAGAAGCCATTGGCTCCTGCTGCCATTGGAAGCCGTTGTCTCCCGCTGCTGTCTATCAAAAGATGTGTCACGGGAGCGGGGGGTGGGGCATCAGACGCAGCAGCAAGACTCAGAAGCGAGCCCGCATTGAAAGTGTCTTTCCGTGGGGGCACACGATAATGAGGAGGGGCCAGGAACACAGGCGGAGCACCTCAGAACAAGAGGTTTGGGGCTGCTCTGTGCAAAATGATTGCACAGAGCAGGTAAGTTTATTAAAAACAAATTTGAAGGTTTACAACCTATTTAATGGGGGAATTGAACAATTTTCTTCAACCACGGGTAGAAAATTGGTATTGTCTATGGCTTGCTAAAGGGCTGTAGTCTCACAATAGTGCAAAGTACACAGCATTACAGAAAAGAAGTAAAACAATAGTACTCTGTTACTTCATTGTCCTACGCGTCTGCAAGATGAGCAGTGCAGGAGGATGAACTGGCCTAGGACAGCCTTCCCAACTTGTGCAGATTTGTTATCAGACTTTAGCAGTTGGCTCCAGCTTGTTTTTAAATATGTTTTCTCATTTAAATCTAATTGCTATAAAAAATAAATAAAAATAAAGTTTCTATGGACAGCAAAGTAGCCTTTACTTTAAGAATACTGGATGGGCAAAGTGACAGGTTCTCTTGTAAGAGGAATTTCCCCACTGGATTTACCTTCATGCAATCCTTTTGTTGCTCTGTTGCTCCACCATACTGCTGAGTCCTATCCCTTTCTGGGCTTACACAGGGTTAACTTAATCCTTATTGTGTGACAGTGTTGGGGCATGGTGTTCAGTTTAGGCCCAAGCCTTGCTTAATGAGTAAATCATATGCTCCTATATACCTGGAAGAACTGATTATTTACCTAGCGTTCAGACAAACACCTGAATGGACAAAAACGCACATTCCTTCTTTAAAAACCGTAGATTACACAAAATGTAGTAATTTTGTTTCTATTCCTTATTAATGCAGGAGCTAGAGAGAGTTGGGAGTATGATTCTGGAGCACGAGACCTCCAGAGCCCTGACCCACAGAATCGTACCATCATGCAGAAGTTTTTGGAATTTGGGGGTAAAGCAACAACACAATCGGCTTTACAAAGGCTTCTTTCTCAAAGCTCCTGTCTCGGCAACAATGTTGGAGGAAGCTACCTGGAACTTGCCAATACTGTAAGTGAAGCCCTGTCTAATGCTTCCGTTTTATTGCCTCTACCAAGGTAGGAGGTTATTTTATTATGAGCTTAGTATATGGGCTTCTCTGTGGTTTAAGCTCTTTTGCAGCAGCAACTAAGTAGAGACATTTATATTCTTTTTGTTTTTTGTTTTGTTTTTAAACTTGTACATGAAAGTAGACCAGGAAATGGGGGGAATTAGGCCTGTATGGCTGGGGGAGAAGGCCCTTGCATTGAACTTATATCAGGACCCAGGTAGCTGACGTGATACCTGTCTGAATGGAGAAGTGGATAGTGATGCATGTTTTAGTAAATGTGCACATTTAAAAAATAATAAATGATAAAAGTGAGAAATTTTTCAGCTTGGCTGGCTGGGGGAAGGAGGATAGAGATCCCAGCACTGGATTCAAACTATGGGCCAGTGAGCTGGCATAACACCCTGCCTAGGTGGAGAAGTGGATAGTGATTTGTTTTAGTCTAATGATTTGATGTTTTCCAATTTGAATGTCTGCCATTGAGCTTCCTTTATGATGATAATGCTGTACAAAGTGAATGTCACTATACAGCATGGAATTCATCCGGGGGTTTCTTTCTTTAAATAAATGTATTTTTGGAAATGTTAATCTCTGACTGAGGGATACTGAATCCTGATTGAACTGTGTAATATCATTACATTATTGCACGCTTAATTATGTCCAATCTTTAGGTTTTAGCAAATTTCCATTTTTCTGTTGTGGTTTTGCAAATGTAATTGAAATTCCACACATTTTGCCGAGAGACTGATTTGTTTAAATGATGGCAGTAATTTTCTGCAGTGTACATTTCCGTCTATTAGAGTATATTTAAATTATAATGAACATCAGGCTGAGAGAGTGTCTGCCTTTTCATTTTGGGAACTTATGTTGAGGAAATTTTGCCTGTTATTCCCAAAGGACTGCAGTCTTAAATTACAAGTGCCAGAAGTCTAATTAACAAAGAACAGATAGGAATTGCCAGCTTCAAGTCAAGAAGGCAAAAAAAAATGGTTAATGCAACCCATTTTTTTTTTTTTATTATTATTATTTTTTTTTTCCGTTTTTTGTTTAACTTTGTTGTCTGCCATCAATCTCTGACCTTTTTTTGCACAGGTGGGAAAAGCCTCAGGTGATTAAGTCATTCAGTCTGATGTAGGCACTAGAAGACACAGTGCCTTGTAAAAGTCTTCAACCCCTTGGCATTTTTCGTGTTTGTTGCCTCACACCCTGAAATCAACATGGATTGTTTGAGGATTTGAATCATTTATTTACAGAACATGTCTACAACTTTTTATTTTTTTTATTTTTATTGTGAAGCAAACCACAAATAGGACAAAATAACAAAGTCAATGTGCATAACTATTCACCCCCCTGAAGTCAATTCCTTTTGTAGAGCCACCTTTTGCGGCTATCACCGCTCCAAGTCGCTTTGGAAAAGTCTCCTATGAGCTTGCCACATCTTAACACTGCTAGTTTTGCCCATTCCTCCTGGCAAAACTGCTCCTTTAAGTTGGAGGGTTTGCGCTTGTGAACAGCATTCTGACCACAGATTTTCTATTGGATTGAGGTCCGGGCTTTGACTAGGCCATTCCAACACATTTTACATGTTTCCCCTTAAACCACTCAAGTGTTGCTTTAGCAGTGTGTTTGGGGTCCTTGTCCTGCTGGAAGGTGAACCTCCGTCCTAGCCTCAAATCGCACACAGAGTGGTACAGGTTTTGCTCAAGAATATGCCTGTATTTGGCACCATCCATCTTTTTCCTCAAATCTGACCAGTTTCCCAGTCCCAACTGCTTTGGATTTTGTGATGTGTTGGGTTTGCGCCAGACATAGCATTTTCTTTGATGGCCAAAAAGTTAAATTTTAGTCTCCTCAGACCAGAGCACTTTCCTCCATACATTTTGCGAGTCTCCCACATGCCTTTTTTCACAAACTCCAAAACGTGTTTTTTGCTGAAAGTAATGGCTTTCTTCTGGCCACTCTGCCATAAAGCCCAACTCTATGGAGCGTACAGCTTATCCTATGTACAGATACTCCAGTCTCTCCTCCAGGGTTACCTTAGGTCTCTGTGCTTCCTCTCTGATTAATGCCCTCCTTGCCCGGTCTGTGAGTTTTTTGGTGTGCGGCCGTCTCTTGGCAGGTTTGCTGTTGTGCCATGTTCTTTCCTTTTGGTTATGATAGATTTGATGGTGCTCCTAGGGATCATCAAAGATTTGGATATTTTTTTTTATAACTTAACCCCGACTTGTACTTCTCAACAACATTGTCCCTTACTTGTTTGGAGAGTTCCTTGGTCTTCATGGCAGTGTTTGGTTAGTGGTGCCTCTTGCTTAGGTGTTGCAGCCTCTGGGGCCTTTCAAAAAGGTGTGTATATGTAATGACAGGTCATCTGACACTTAGATTGCACACAGGTGGACATCATTTCACTAATTATGTGACTTCTGAAGGTAATTGGTTGCACCAGAGCTTTTTATGGGCTTCATAACAAAAGGGGGTGAATACATACGCACATGCCAATTATCAGTTTATTTCTGAAAAATAGTTTTATGTATATATTTTTCTAATTTTACTTCACCAACTTAGACTATTGTGTTCTGATCCATCACATACAATTCAGATTAAAAAAACATTGAACATTGAACTAAAGGCTGTAATGTAACAAAATGGGTAAAAAGTCAAGGGGTGAATACTTTTGCAAGGCACTGTAGGTCCGGTTGACAAGGGTGTTAAACACGGGGTTGATCCCCGGTTGTACACCCCCCCCCCCCCTACTGTCCACCTAAATACCTTGCAGCTGGAGGGGTTTTACACGTGCCATGACCACTATCCTTTGCCATTTGCAAATTTGACTTGTTTTGCAGAGTGTGACAGGCAGCACTGCCTGTCGCACCCCATAGTTTACTCGACTCCATGGCCAACTTAATGGAAATGTGAAAATCTTCCCTTGTCCCCTGCCCTGTAAAGGTTAAATGGTTTTTATGCCTGGTGAGTTACTGTACAGGCAATTTTACGAACTCCTCTCTCCTGCTGGTTCCAGAGATCTCCTCTTCCTCCCAAAGCTCAGGTCTGTCATTAACTATGTGACTAGAGCTGGTGGCAGTTTGCAAAGCAGCAGCAGGGGGGGGGGCAGTCGCTGTGCTGGATGGACCCTGCTGAAACCAGAAGTAGGCTATAAAAAAAAAATCCCCCCCCCTCCTAGACTAAATAAGCAATTAACCCTTGAGGTTGGCCTACTGGAAGGTGTTTTTTTTTTTTTTTTTTTTTCATGGATAACTGTGTATATACAAAGTTAATTTAGTGTAGCCACTCTAAAAAAAACAATGTAACCACCTTCTCTAAGGATTGGCATGCTGCAGTATATTACATATTTGGTTCAGACACACTTTAGCTCTAAACTTTCCTCGTTAGGGGCAAAAAGCATTGGCGCTGAACGTAAGCATAACTTATGCCCCGTGCACACGGTCGGAATTTCCGACAGAAAAAGTCCGATGGGAGCTTTTGGTCGGAAATTCCGACCGTGTATGCTCCATCTGACTTTTTCTGTCGGAAATTCCGACAGCAATATATTGAGAGCAGGTTCTCAATTTTTCGACGGACGTTTTCCCGTTGGAAATTTCGACCGTGTGTATGGGGCATTATAGTATCCATGTGGTTGATGATACTGTCAAGATGAAAATTAGATTATCTCTCCTATTCTAGCACTGAATGTGCCTTCAAATTTAATGTGCCAAAATAAATCAATTCTGCAATATATCAAAATTAAAATATTGGTGCTGACATTTGAGGCACCAGATTGTCAGCCAAAATTATGTGTTGAATCCAACTGAGCCCCACTGCTAAAAGCATCTGGCATTTCTTGAAATTTAATCGTGAAAAATCATACAACAAACATGTAAGATTGCTAAAATCCCATTAAAATTAATTTCCGGTGTATTTTTCTGTAACATATGAGTTATTTGTTTACTGAAAATTCATAATGATTAAAAAGAAATTACTTCTAAAGTGTACAAATAATAAATTGGGCTGTTAACATATTTCTGCAGGAAAAAAAAAAAAGTCCTCATAGACTCCTGTTAACATGAAATCACCTATGGGGTTTTATATTTTTATAGTGAGAAATACTTACTCTGGATCGGCATATCCTAAAAATCTCTTTAATTATAGACGGGCTAAAATTGCACTGGGCGATTTGGCGCACCTTATGCACGTTGTATCAATTTTTGGGTTGTTGTTGAGGGTAAAATTTATGGCTTACTGCAATGCAGCTGATTTTGGAACCTTGCCTAGCACCAATATTAATAAGACATTTCTAGTGTTATCCACTATCCAATTTCCTTTTTGCAGCAATATTATGCTTTCAATGGGCTGGGAAAAGACTTGCTTTGTTTAATAAGAAAATATCCTTTTCATACATTTCATGTACCTTATTCATCCCTACTGGCTAATTAAAAAATAACAAAAGATCAAATTGGATGTCGGTGAGCAAAAGTTCAAGCACAAAGCAATACTGTTTGCTTAATGCGTTTTTGAAAATTATTACAGTCACTGGTCTTTGTAGGGTGACATATGATGCAGCCTGTCATTGGCATAAAAGCAGAATTAAAGTGTAAAAATAAAAAATTGCGAGCAGGCAGACCATTTATTCCAGAAGATGCTATGCATGCTATTTCTCTTCTGCAATAAAACAAACTTGCCTGCCTGTTCTCAATCTTAGAATGTACACTTGGCTGCTCATGCACAACTCGTGTATAGTCTCTGCACAGGGAATCCTTGGTAATGTGTTACATTTTTATTCGTAAGAAAAATTGTTTGTCAAATAAAACGGTTTTAAAAACATTAAAATACAGTGACTCCCTTTATGGTTTCTTCTTAATATTTATCAACCTATAAACTGAACTCTTAACTTCAACCTAACCTATTGACTTAAACCTGAACTCCACCCTTAAACCTAACCCTTAGCTGACTCTCGCCCCTAACACTTAAGTGGTTCTAAAGCTGGAAGTATTTTTTTTGCCTAATGCATTGCCTGCATTGAAGTGGTAGTAAACCACTAGGAAAAAAAAGTGGGCATTCTGCAGGTTTGTCATAATATATTGGTGTGCACTGCATACTAGCACATTATAACAGACTTGCCTGTACACGGAGCTCTCCAGTGCAGAGCTGTCGTGGCTCCCCAGCAATGCTATCTTCACCGGTCTTCCTTGCGGGCTCCGGCTGTGTGTATTGCTGGTTCTGCGATGTCACCAGCTGCATATTGTCTGAATATCTCCTAAACCATGCACGTTTAGGTGATATTCACTGTACTTACAGGTAAGCCTTTTTATAGGAGTTTAAAGCGGAGGTCCACACAAAAAGTGAACCTCCGCTTTTCGGAACTCTCCCCCCCTCCGGTGTCACATTTGGCACCTTTTCAGGGGGGGAGGTGGGTGCAGATGCCTGTATAATGCAGGTATTTGCACCCACTTCTGGGAATAGACTCCCATGGGAGTCACTCCACTTCCCGTCCCCCCGCGCTGTCTTCTGGGAAATGCACTGGTCCCAGGAGACAGCCGGGGACCAGTGAGGGTACACATGCGCAGTAGGGAACCGGGCAGTGAAGCCGCAACGCTTCACTTCCTGATTCCCTCACCGAGGATGTCGGCGGGGGCAGCCTGGAGACGAGCGATTGCGGACGCGCTGGACAGGTAAGTGTCCATTTATTAAAAGTCAGCAGCTGCAGTATTTGTAGCTGCTGGCTTTAAAAAAAAAAAAATAATATTCGGACGGACCTCCGCTTTAACTCCACGTTAAATGTAAAAATAAACTTCCAAAAGTTGTTCCCCCACCCCCTTCCCTAAATACTTAAATGATTTCCTGTATTGGTCCAGCACTGTGCCCGTCTGCAGCAGTACTGCTTCTTTCTTTCCCCTTTTACTGGCATGGTTCAATCAAATAATGTAAGGAGCAAGGGTGGGACTGAGTCATGCTGTGTGTATACCATTTAGATTTACAAAACCTGGCCAGGGAGTGAGCCTGCAGGTGCACCACCATGGGGGCACACTGAGAAGAGGAGCTGAGAGCGCCAACCGGGACCACAGAAGAGGTTTGTGGTTGCTCTCTGCATGACGTCTCCAACTTGCAAGCCGACCTCAATGCACTGTTTAATTGGGCAACTATGTGGCAAATGAGGTTTAATGTTGATAAATGTAAAGTTATGCGCTTGGAGGCTAGGAATATGCATGCGTCATAAATACTAGGGGTAGTACAACTGGGGTAATCCATAGTGGAGAAGGTTCTGGGGGTTTTGGTAGAGCATACGCTTAATAGCATGATATGCCAAGCTGCGGTTTTCAAAGCAAGCAAAATCCTTTCTTGTATTGAGAGGTATAGACTCCAGAGAGGGAGAGAGCACTTTTTCCCCCCTGTACAAATCATTAGTTAGACCTCATCTGGAATATGCAGTTCAATTCTGGGCACCAGTTCTCAAAAAGGATATCGGAATTGGAGACCGTGCAGAGAAGGGCAACCAAACTGATAAGAGGCATGGAGGAGCTCAGCTATGAGTAAATATTGGAGGAACTGAATTCTCTCTTGAGAAAAAGAGATTGGGTGTGATATGATTCGACATGTTCAAATACATAAGGGGTCATCAATCAACTGTGTTTACTTTTTTTAAATCATAATCGCAACAGAAACTACCCAAATGACCCTGATCAAAGGTTTACATACCCAAGTTCTTAATACCGTGTATTGCCCTCTTTAACATCAATGACGGCTTGTCTTTTGTGGTATTTGTGGATGAGGCTCTTTATCTTCTCAGATGGTAAAGTTGCCCATTCCTCTTGGCAAAAAGCCTCCAGTTCCTGTCAATTCTTGGGCTGTCTTGCATGAACTGCACGTTTGAGATCTCTCCAGCGTGGCTCAATGATATTGAGGTCAGGAGACTGATATGGGCACTCCAGAACCTTCACTTTATTCTGCTGTAGCCAATGACAGGTCGACTTGGCCTTGTGTTTTGGATCATTGTCATGTTGGAATGTTCACGTACGTCCCATGCGCAGCTTCCTGGCTGATGAATGCAAATGTACCTCCAGTATTTTTTGCTAACCTATTGCATTCATATTGCCAACAATTTTGACAAAATTTCCAGTGCCTTTTTTGTAGATCACACATCCACAAAATATCAGCGATCAACCTCCGTACCTTTCATCATAGGCCTTGTTGTCTCCTCTCCCAAATGTAGCGTTTATGGTTGTAGCCAAAAAGCTAAATTTTGGACTCATCACTCCAAATGACTTTGTGCCAGAAGGTTTGATGCTTGTCTCTGTGCTGTTTGGCATATTGTAATAGCTTTCTTCTGGCAATTCGACCATTCAGCCCATCTTTCTTCAAGTGCCTCCTTATTGTGCATCTTAAAACAGCCACGCCACATGTTTTTCAAAGAGTCCTGTATTTCACCTGAAGTTATTTGTGGGTTTTTCTTCGTATCCCGAACAATTTTCCTGGCAGTTGTGGCTGAAATTTTAGTTGGTCTACCTGACAGTGGTTTGGTTTCAACAGAACCCCTAATTTTCCACTTCTTGATTAAAGTTTGAACACTGCTGATTGGCATTCTCAATTCCTTGGATATCTTTTTATATCCCTTTCCTGTTTTATACAGTTCAATTACCTTTTCCTGCAGATCCTTTGAGAATTCTTTTGCTTTCCCCATGACTCAGAATCCAGAAATGTCAGTGCAGCACTGGATGAAAGATGCAAGGGTCTGTCAGGAGTCCAGAAACTCATTGACCTTTTATATATATATACATACACACCACACACACACACACACACACACACACATAACGGGTGAGGATGGTTACCTTTTTAATAGCCATTCAAACCCCTTTGTGTCACCTTGTGTGCATATTATCAGGCGAAAATTACCAGGGTATGTAAATGTTTGATCAGGAACATTTGGGTAGTTTCTGTTGCCATTATGATTTAAAAAGAGTAAACACAGTTGATTGATAATACATGGCTTCAACCAAACACTAACCATGAGTAAAAAAAAAAAAATGTTTTTGTCATCCATATTCTCTGAAAAATGGCCAAGAAATCATGCCAGGGTATGTAAACTTATGAGCACAAGTGTGTGTGTGTGTGTGTGTGTGTGTGTGTGTAATATATATAAATTTTGGTTGAACTAGATGGACGTGTTTTTTTGTTTTGTTTTTTAACCTAACTACTATGTAACTATGTATATGTCTTGACAACTGCATTAAACCTAGGTGAAATATATTTTGTCATAACAAAAAACTCAGTGATATGCTACCAGTTATAGTAGAATCCAACATACTGTGGCAACAATTTGCCATTCACCATATCAAAATTCTGCAGAAAAGATTGCATTAGTGAACTTGCTGTAGACTTGTGTCTATTCGTCTTCTTTTTTTAAAGCTGAAACAGGACATGGTTTTCCTGATGGGTGAAAGGAGTCTGATGTCTTGCTACGAAGAAAGGGTACTCATCTGTAAAATACATTTTGTATGTGTTGTGTGCATACTGCTAGCTTGTGTTTTTCCCTTTTACTCTTTGCGTTTCCATGAATGGTCATGAGAGGGAGTTCTCAGACAGATTAATGAGGCCAGTCTTTGTGCAGCACAGGCCTCTTCAGTGTTTTCACTGTGTGTCTACGAAGATGGTGCCAAACTCTGTTCACTAGAGACAGTCTTCCCGTATGACGATGCCAGGTCTTCTGCCAAAAACTACTTTAGCAATTATTTGTGTAGCAAAAATATGACGTTTATTGTCTTTACATACTGAGGTGCTTCATTATAGAAGAGCTGGTTTAATTGTTCTACAAGCTAGGCTGGACACGGTGCAATTTTTCTTTTTAATCTGAAACTCAGTTTTTCAAGTAACCTGAGCCATATCAGTCTTTGCAGTGCATTTCATTCAAAACATTTGTAAACCCATAAAACAATTTAAGAAAAACTGTTGCAGATGATCAGATTTTCGATCTCAACCCAGCACTGGAAAAGTTATCCACCAAAAGTTTGAACCTCGTTTATAGAAAAGTCAAGCTACAACTAGACACAGAAGTGAGGTAATAGTCTCCCAGCCTGGATGGTTTGTGCCACATTAGATGACCATTTTATATCTTTCTTTGTACCAGTTAAAGCGGAGCTCCGCTGTAAAAAATAAATATTAAAAGCCAGCAGCTACAAATACTGCAGCTGCTGACTTTTAATAAATGGACACTTACCTGTCCTGGGGTCCAGCGACGTCGGCAGCAGAAGATGAGCAATCGCTCGTGTCTCGGCTGCCCCCGCCTCCATCATCGGTGAGGGTATCAGGAAGTGAAGCGTTTCGGCTTCACTGCCCGGTTCCCTAGTGCGCATGCGCGAGTCGCACTGCACCGTTCCTCACTGGTCCCCGCTGTGTTCTGGGAGCCAAGTGTTTCCCAGAACACAACGGGGGGGGGGGGGGGTGGAGAACTGACTAACTGCCCGCAGTTTCCCGCAGAGTGTATGCCCGGAAGTGGGTGTAAATACCTGTCTTGGGTATCTGCACCCCCCTCCCCCTGAAAGGTGCCAATTGTGGAACCGGAGGGGGGAAGGAATCCGATGAGCGCAAGTTCCACTTTAGGGTGGAGCTCCGCTTTAATCATTCTGAGGCCGTGGTCAATTGGACATTGTAGAAAACTCCCTCCCCATATGGTTTCCTCTCTGGAGTAATTGGAGTAGCTATCTATCTCTTCCTCCTTTTTACAACTTCCCTCTTCATTGCCAAGTGTAACTTGGGGCATGACCGATGCTATATGATAGCAGGTAATTTTAGTTCTATGCTGGTCAGTCCATGTTCCCACTGGCCTGGTTGGACAGAAGCATCTGGGAGACCTTAACCACTTGCTTACTGGGCACTTAATCCCCCTTCCTGCCCAGGCCAATTTTCAGCTTTCAGCACTGTCACGCTTTGAATGACAATTGCGCGGTCGTGCGACATGGCTCCCAAACAAAATTGACATCCTTTTTTTCCCACAAATAGAGCTTTCTTTTGGTGGTATTTGATCATCTCTGCGTTTTTATTATTTGCGCTATAAACAAAAAATAGCGATGATTTTGAAAAAAACACTATTTTACTTTTTGCTATAATAAATATCCCAATTTAAAAAAAATATATATATTTTTTTCTCAGTTCAGGCCGATACGTATTCTACATATTTTTGGTAAAAAAAAATTGCAATAAGCGTTTGATTGGTTTGAACAAAAGTTATAGCGTCTACAAAATAGGGCATCGTTTTATAGCATTTTTCTTAATTTTTTTTTTACTAGTAATGGCGGCGATCAGCGATTTATATTTATGTATTTATTTTTATTGCGACTGCGACATTATGGCGGACACTTTTGACACCATTTTGGGACCATTGTCATTTTTACAGCGATCTGTGCTATAAAACTGCACTGGTCAATGTAAAAATGACACTGGCAGTGAAGGCGTTAACCACTAAGGGCGCTGAAGGGGTTAAGTGTACCTAAGGGAGTGATTCTTACTGTGGGGAGAGGGGACTGACTGGGGGAGGTGACTGATGGTTGTCCCTATGTACAAGGGACACACCATCGGTCTCCTCTCCCTGACTGGACGTGGATCTCTGTGTTTACACACAGAGATCCACGTCCCTGTCTCTGTAAATGCCGGTCGCGGGTACCTGGCGGACATCGCAGCCGCCAGGCACGCGCATCGGCACCAGCATGACGCGGCGGGCACAGAAGTTCCCCGATGCGCGCTCGGGAGCGCGGGGGGGGGGGGGGGGGACGACAAAGAAAGGAGAGGATGTCAATAGACATCCTCCTGGCATTCTAGGTCAGCGCTGTAGCCGTCATTCGGCTATAGCGCGGGCCTCTACTGGTTAAAGTGGTTGTAAACCTCAGACATGAAATATGAACAAAGCATATCCTTCTATAGTGTGTACTTGTCTCAATTAAGCACTTGCTCACTGGGCACTTAAACCCCCTTCTTGCCCAGACCAATTTTCTGTTTTCAGTGCTGTCACTCTTTGACAATTGCATGGTCATGCTACAGTGTACTCAAATTGAATTTTCTATCTTTTTTTTTCACACAAATTGAGCTTTCTTTTGGTGGTATTTTAATTGCTGCTGGGTGTGTTTTGTTTTTTTGCCAAGTAAAACGAAAGGGCCAAAAAAAAAAAACCTCTTGCAAAGTTTTTGCTATAAAATTTTGAAAACGGGTAATTTTTCTCCTTCACTGATAGGTGGCTCTCATTATGAGACGCTGATGGACATTGATGGGTGGCACTGGTAGGTGGTTCTGTGGGTACTTATAGGTGGCACAGGGGGCACTGGTGGGCACAAAAAATGCAGCCGCAGCTTTCTGTGTGAGGGACAGATGTCCCTCTGACAGAAGCTGCTGATCTGCCTTTTTTTTTTTTTTTTTCTCACGCGGACAGCGTGAGGAGGAAAAAAAAATGACTCATTACGATCTTATGTTTACATCACGTGATCAGCCGTCATTGGCTGACAGCTGATCACGTGGTAAGGGGCCGGGATCGACCCCTTACTCTGATCTGTGATCAACCAAGTCTCGGACTCTGTGATCACAGAGCGTGCGCGACCCCAGGGGTGCACAGACAGCGTTTACTCGAGAGAACGTCCAAGGACGCCCTCCTGGCAATAAAGGCCTGCACTGTAGCAGTCTTTGGGCTATGGCGTGGGCAGCAAGTAATTAAAAGCACGAAGTGTAATTTCTGTCTGCTGCTTCATTCCTCTATCAGGATGAATCACTTGTGAAAAGTTTTCCTGACACCTAGATATAAATGGTGACAGGGGAAGGAGCTCCAGCAGATTGACGGCCTCGGCTCTGTTCCTGTGAACTGTGAGAAGGGGGGGCGGGCATGTCCCTTCCCCCTATAATCGGCTCTCAGATCTTTTCACACTAAGCTGTGCAAAGTAGGGATGAGCTCAGGCGTGTTCGCATTGAACACATGCAGAGCCCGCCAAGGAAGTCGGCACCGTCGGAAACCGCGCTGCGCTAATCACAGGCAGGGAGACATTTCCCGATCTCTGCAGCCGAGCATCGGGACAATGTCTCCCTGCCTGTGATTAGCACAGCGCGGTTCCGACCGTGCCGACTTCCTTGGCGGGCTATGCATGTGTTCAACGCGAACACGCCTGAGCTCATCCCTAATGCAGAGTAACTTAAGCTCTCCATCCCCTTTTTTCTGAACTCTGCAACAATCCTTATAAATTCAGCACTTTGAACAGATGTAAAGAGAAGGCTGCAGATAAACGGGTACAACTTGCATAGGAGTATTTGTTTCAGCTCTGTATCGCCTGAGGATAGTCACTTTACTGCGTATATGTAAGGATTTGCAACCAATTTAAGCTACCGGTAGACAAAACATAGTAGACATTGATGAATTTTAAACTCCACATTAGTTCAATACTGAACATTTTATGAAAAGTGTAGACCGACAAGTCCCCTGAGAAATTCAACACCACTGAAATTTTTGGTCTATTTTCCACTGAACAACACTTTTTGTCACATGTAAATTTTTACACCTGAAGATATTAAATCCTATTCAGATTTCCTTTTACCTGGCAGCATTATTTTTATACTATCTGGCATGTGTATTTTGTAAGCCGTGTTTTTGTTATATAAGTTCGTTCCTGTTTTTGGAAACCTATTTTAACAAGAAGCCTGATGGGCTTTCCTTGCCCTGTGAAGCCTGATGGGCTTTCCTTGCCCCGTGAAGCCTGATGGGCTTTCCTTGCCCCGTGAAGCCTGATGGGCTTTCCTTGCCCCGTGAAGCCTGATGGGCTTTCCTTGCCCCGTGAAGCCTGATGGGCTTTCCTTGCCCTCTCTGTTATCTAAATACAATACAGTACAGCATAGCACAGACCTTAGATCAAAATTTTGATTTTTTACAGAATTTTAATGCTGGGTATCTTCCCTCATGTCAAGCTAAGCAGTATGGGCCCATTTTGCTTATGCAATCTGTAGATGTAAATATTTGTGTGTACAATGTATTGAATAGGAATAGGGCTTAAGGGACCCCAAAACCCATAAGACAAAGAAAGGGGGCAGGGCAGTAGGACTATTGAGGTACAAGGTGAGTAGGTAAACTCCGAAAAAGAGCAGGTATAATAAAAATTATACATTTATTGACATGGTATCAAAGTAAAAAACATCAAACATAGACAATAAAGTACAATACAAACATCCTGACAAGCTGTACGTGTCACCGAAATTGATGATCCCTTGGGGGAAGATCACGGTGGAGGTGGGGGTCTCAACTAGTTTCGGGAGCAATGTCGCTTCGTCAGGAGACGTTCTGGAATTAATTGGTATACAATCATTAACTATAAAAAGATTTAACAAGTATAAAGATTCACACAGATCAACCTAGCAAAGGAAACAGTCATATAGGCATATAAACATTGGGGAGTAAGGACTGGCTAACAATTCAATGTGTACAATGTATACCGTATATTTACAGGTGTGCTCTAATATATGAAGAACCGCTTTTCTGAAAAGCCTTTTCAGATGAGCTGCTTCAGTAATTAATTTCAGCAGGATGACCTCATGGTAAAGAGCATATTATCACTGAAGGGTGGGCTCAGCTTATTTAATAAAAATTTGATGAAGGGGGATGTTGGTGAACATGCATTGTAATATACTTTGCTCCCTATGAAACTGCAAGTGTGTACTTCCCTTGTGAGCTGAAACTGTTGTATTTTTACAGGTATGTACAATTTAATTTAATCTTATGAAATAAATTACATACAGCAGTATAGTATGTATGCAGAGTGTTTGTGCGATTTATTGGTAGGCTTTCTGTTTTGATATCCACGGGGGCTGTATATACTAAAAACAGAAAAGCAGACCACCTCAGAGCTTACATAAGCTTTTCTTTTTTTCAGTTTGTGCATTACATACATACCAAGAAGGAATCCATTTGTATTGGTTCATTAAGAAATGGCAATGTCATTAAGATGAGTCATGAATGTTCCACTGTGATTCTTACCACACATTCTGGTAGATGTTCTTTTTATTTTAGGGTTGCATGTTTTCAGAATTATCCATGCATTACTGTCAAGTACTGCATTTGTATCACTTAGAAGAAGTGATTAGAATTCACAGAACTATCCCATGTAACAGTTGGTGATGGGTATGGCTTGGGATGAAGATAAGCTGATATTGGTATCTTTGAGTAGTTGTGGTGTAACCTGTCTTACCCCTAGATTTGTCTACATCCGTGTCTTTCAATCTTTTTTCAGTCATGGCACCCTTTAGAACTGTGCACAATCCTGGGGGAAACCAGTCTGAGGGCTCGTTCACACCAGGAGGTACGTCTAAGTACAGGCTTTGTTGCGGGTTCGTGCATGTCACTTTTATTTTTTTAACATAAGTAATCGTCAAATTTTTTTAATGGGTGCTAACATACACGCATTTTCTGGATGCGTGGGGGTGTTAAGAAATAATGTTACCTCACTGCACTTGGTGTAAACGAGCCTTAAAAAACAAGTCTGTGAGGCAACGTTCAGTGATCTTGGGTTGTAACTCCGCCTCCTAATACCCCCTTCTGGCGCAAATACTCCACTAAATACCCCCCCCGAATTCATCCTAGCCCAAAAAAATCCTCCTCCCAGCACAAAGCTCCCCTGCTCCAAATCCCCTCTCCTAGCGCAAACCCCGCTCCAAATCCCCTCTCCTAGCACAAACCCCGCTCCAAATCCCCTCTCCTAGCACAAACCCCGCTCCAAATCCCCTCCCCTAGCACAAACCCCGCTCCAAATCCCCTCCCCTAGCACAAACCCCGCTCCAAATCCCCTCCCCTAGCACAATCCTTTCAAATCCATCTTCCCTCCCGTGCAGTGTGTGTGTGTGTGTGTGTGTGTGTGTGTGTGTGTTAACTCTTGTAGTGCGACTCTGCGAGGAGAGGGAGCACAGCCCGCACAACTCTCTCCACCTCCCTGCAGCTCTTTGTACTATTGCTGGCAAAGCAGAAAGCTGTAGTGCTGCCCAACATGCCCTTTAATAACTGATGACGTCAGCGGTTGGTAGGATGCAGGTGGGTGGCCCACACAGCTTTCTGCTTTGCTGGCAAAAGTACAAATAGCTGCAGGGAGGCGGAGAGAGCCGTGCGGGCTGTGCTCTCTCTACTCGCAGAGTCTCATTGCACGGGAGTTAACAGAGTATTCCTCAGACCCGGATGTGTCCATGGAACCCCTCAGGACTCTGCGGCACCCCGGTTGCAAAACCCTGGTCTATATTGTTGACTGCTATAGAATATATCTATAAAGTATATCTAAAGCCCAAACGTTTTTTTTGTTGTTTTTTTTATATTGGATAGCATAGGGAATAGTCAAAACCAGTACTAACTTTAATGTTTTCGATTTAGTTTTAGTTTTAGTCTTCAGCCCGATTCTCACATGGGCGGCACGACTTCGGGGGCGACTCTGCGGCGCGATCTCAAGACGACTTGAGACGCCCGCCTGAGGCGATTTGCATAATGACTTATGTATAGAAGTCAATGCAAGTCGCCCCCAAAAGAAGTACAGGAACCTTTTTCTAAGTCTGAGCGACCTGAGTCGCTCCTATTAGAACGGTTCCATAGCACAGAGCGGGACGCGACTCCTCAGGTGACCGAGTCGCCCGAGGAGTCGCCCCTATGTGAACCGAGCCTTAGTCTTTTTTGACTAAAATGCCATTTTAGTTTTATGTTGTATTTTAGTCATCTGAATTGTTTTAGTTTTATTCAACTAAAATCTCCAGTGCATTTTATTTAACTACAATCTGCTGGCTTTTTGTTAAACTGTAATGCGTTATTTAAAGCATAACTCTACTTTTGTTGAGAAAAAAACATTCTACCATGGGTTCTACATTGCAAGGATCTTAACAAACTTTGTTGCATATTCCCACTTCTTGTATTCTGAGGAAGTCCCTGTGTGTTTTTCTGTGTCCATATGGGAAAGTGGGTCTAATGGGCGTGGTTTCATAATTATCAATTGGCTGTGCACCTGCAGGGCAACTAATGAGCAAAGCTGCTGGGCCTGCATCCCTTTAGACATGATTTCCTATTGGGAGTATTTTGCCAAAAATTATTTTTGTTGCAGGGGATGCCTGAAATCTGACTTGTATCTTAGTGCAGATTTCCCAGAAAATTAGTGAGCCAATCGCACAAGCAGGAAATTATCTTTCTGGGGGTCCTTCTGTACAAATTCTGTGTACAGAGCACCTCCAGGTAGCCAGATTGCTTTGTATTGCATTTACAGAAAATTACAGAGATGCAGATAGAAAAGGAAAGGTAATTTTTAATCAATTACAACATGACTTCTGTCGCAATTGCATACACAATTTTTTTTTTTTTTCCCCCACAAAAGCAGATTTACACTTTAAGCATTTCGCTAGAATTGCCAAACTCATTACAGTATATACCCCTGAAGTAAAAATGTAATGGCATGTTGTTATTCATGGTATTAAGAGGAAGTAAACCCTGATGGGTGTTACTTCCTCTGTTTCCCTGCAAAGGTAAAGCATAATGGGCTACTATGCATCGCATAGTAGCCCATTATGTGACACTTACCTGCAGTAGAAGCCCGCAATGTCCCCATCTTCCTCACTAGTAGCAAGCGTCCATTCTTCACCCCTCTTCTTCCGGGGGCCGCGAACTCCGGCTCTGTGACTGGCCGGAGTCGCGTGACGTCACTCCCGCATGCGCGCGGGAGCTGCCTTTACCGGCATGACCCGAGATGGAAGCGGCACAGCGTGCCCTTTCTAACTCCGGCGCATGCGCAGAAAGAATCGCCGTCCGGCAATTTGCAAATATCTCCTAGACCATGCAGGTCAGGGAGATAATTCAAACACCTACAGGTAAGCCTTAATCTAGGCTTACCTGTAGGTTAAAGTGGTTGTAAAGGGTTTACAACCACTTTAAGTTTTATACATGCACCACAGACTTAGCCATTGTGATATATAACATCTTTATAAATCCAAGTTTCATAAACATAAATATTGCTTTTTGACAAACTACTTCTTATGTGGTAGCGCAGTGTTCATTTTGACGTCAAATTTTGATTTAGTTTTAGTCATGTTTTAGTCATCTGAATTGTTTTTAGTTTGTCGACTAAAAATGGTGTTAATTTTGTCAAATATTTTCGTTCTGTGTTCATGTTGCCCCATCCAACCATTGAATGGCCACTGATTTAACTCTTATGCATGCATACAGTATTTACATTGTCCTGGCTCCATTCTCATTTTTGAGATGCCAGGAATGTGTTGGGGGTGTACAGTGCATGCTCTGTTGGAGGTGGATATTATTAAATGGTGGTTGCAGAGAGACGGGAATGAGGTTAAGAGACATGCTAAGTCTCTTTTCCTAAAAACAATATCTTTTTATTTTAATCTAATAAAGTTTTTTGCTTTGTGTCAAACCTTGGTTGGCTCACAAGCCACTAGCCTATAGGCTTATGTGCTTGCTGGCATGTTAACGGGGACATGGTGGCTGCTTATCATTACTGTTCCTCAGCCGCTCCTGTAAAGGAGGCTTAAAAGAAAACGTGGCAAGGAACCAAACTGAAGTGTTAAGTGGCAAATTTTCTTGTGTATGAGGAATTAAAAATGCACAATGGTTGTTTGGATGGATGAATGGGTCATTTTTAACCTGAGAACATGCTAATAAGTTGTCATGACCAAAGTCAAGACATCAGGAGCTGTTTATGCTTTCATTACGGAGCTGGTAGGGAACACCTTAAGTGTCATTCTAAGTCTTTAAGCATTCTTTACTAGCACTAATGTATCTTGGTTTTCAATGGCCATACCATGAACAATAACATTTGGCTTCCTAAAAGTGGTTTTGATGGAATCGTTTATCTCTTTTGTATTTTCAAGCTGCTTTGCCTTTGTGTAGCATTGCTAAGATGGTCTTGCTTCCAACTGAAATATCGAATGGCCACTGTAACTCCCAACACTTGGATATTCATTTAGTAAATGGATGATATTTTAGAACAGGCTTGCGGTAAGCACAACTTTTTTTTTTTTTTAAGCCGAGGGACCTAATTTTACCACAAAAACTGGGAAAACGTATTGACTCGAGGGTGAGAATGCAGCAGCTACTGTAAGTGGAAGAGGGTCAACAATGCCCATTTGCACGCCTCACTATGCCCATTGCAACCTCACTGTGCCAATTGTCACTGTGCCCAACCTCACTCTTCCCTGTGCCCATCCTCACTGTTCCCGTTGTCAGTGTACCTGAAATTGAGCGGCTGCGGGTGTCCATTCATTGTTTAAAACTCGCGGTCTCCTCTTGGTCCCTTCCGTGATGGGCGTTTCTCAGAAGACACAGTTCCGCCTATCACGAATGTTCTCTCATCCTCGGACTCAGTTTCCCAGCAGACACTGTGTTCAGTGTTCCGCCAATCATGGACGTCCTCTTGTCCGAGGATGAAAAGGCATCCGTGATTGGCGGAACACTGAACACAGTGTCTGCTGGGATGGGTGAGGATGAGAGAACGTTCGTGATAGGCGGAACTGTCTGTTAAGAAACACCTACCACAGAAGGGACCAGGAGGAGACCACAGCCTCTCAATATTTTCAGGTACACTGACTCGAGTATAAGCCGAGGGTGGCATTTTCAGCCCAAAAAAAAGGGCTGAAAATCTCGGCTTATACTCCGAGTATATACGGTAAATGTATTCACAGTTTAATAGTCCCACAACTCAGGTCTGTGAATGCTTTAACATCAAGTTTCAAGCCATATCAGAGACAATCTTTCCTTATAAATATTTTAAACCTTTTTCCTTTTGTGCTACCTTTTATTTACGTCGTAAACAAAAAGACAAGGATGCATATGTTGCTTAGAAGAGGAGGTTTTATGTAAACTGAGTAGCTTAAATTTTTGAAACGGCTGACGGGTTTGAGGTGTAGTACTGTTCATTTGTTAAATCTAAACATTTTTGACTTTGTAATCTTATCTTGCTGAGAAGCAGATGTAACCAAAAATGTACCTGTAATCAAGTTATGTCCCAAAATAAGGTGAAATGTTTTGAGACAGGCAGGGCTCTATTGCTTTGCAAAGTGCTGTTTGAACAGGTTTAGGAGGTGAGAACAGAATGATGACTTCGCCAGTAACCTGCTTCTCCTTGACCTCATTCTATGGCTTAACTACAGCAGTAAAAAAAAATGAGGTAACCAAACTGACTGAATGCTGTGTGGTAGGAGTATTTTGATCACAAGATTGGTTGAATACAATAACAGATCTGGTTAAAAAAACCTTTTGTATATATTTTTTATTTGAATTGTTTTTTAAGTGAGCCTATGCTGTGCTATGCTTATGCCCATGTTTTGCTTGTAGTTTGCCCAGTAGAGACAGTGAAAGAACATTTACCTTAAATTATGGGTGTATCATGTGACACACTGCTTTCTATCATAAGTGCAGTGTTTCTTGCCTAAACAGCCAGTTTCCAGGCTTGGGCAATGTCCTTATTTTCTCCTTACGCAGGCTGTCAGGCACTATAGCTGGCTTCTGTGGTGTTTACTTATAGCAGCCCGCTTTCCCATAAGGCAAGCAAGCCTACCAGTACTCTGTTGCCCCCATGACTTATACCTGGTTCTCTTGTGCCTGGACACCACTCTGGGGCAGGCGCAAACCGAGCACAGCAAACGGGTACTTGCGGTTGGTAGACAGAGTGGTTCAATGACAATCCAAGTACAAGGAAGGCAAGGTTCTGTATAGTCCGGGTCTAATCCATAGTCAAAAGGCAAAAAGAGTTGAGAGAGTATTCAATATCTGATCCAAGGTCGTCAACGAGGGGATCCAAACTAGCATAGCAGGGCAGACCATCAGGGAGCTTGGAGCACATGCAACAAACGCAATATCAAAAGCATGAGACTCCTCAGAGGCAGTAGTTTTTTTCCCTAGGGGGGAACGTTGCAGACCCTTCGGGCTGCGGTGCAGCAGTTGACATCCCCAGGATGGTCGTCTTGCCGTTTTTACAGGCGAGGCCTGGACCTCATGGTAGCCTCCTTCGAGATGGTACCATATGCGCAATTCACACGCGAGTGTTTCAGAAGGAAAGTCTGTCCAGATGGGACAAGTGCCCATCATCTCTGGACTGTCAAATCCGGGTGAGCCACCTAGTCAGGACCTCCCTAGTTTGGTGGCTGACATTAGAGAGATTCCCTTGTTGACACCTTCCCAGAAGGTGGTACTTTTGGAGGCTGTTACGTCAGTTAAGATGGGTTTCTGAGCTGGCAGCCTTGTTAGGCAAGGCTCCCTATCTAATCCTCTACTAGGATTGGGTGGTTCTGCGTCCGCAGCCTTCTTTCTTCCTAAGGTCGTTCAACCTGCCATCTCAAGGACGACGTTGTACTGCCATCCTGGTGTCCTCATCCGTAGAATCCTAAGGAGACGACGTGGTTCCTTGGACGTTGTACAAGCTCTGAGAATATACTTGTCTGTTATTGCTCAGTTTCAGAGTTCAGTTTCACTGTTTGTTTTCAGTGGCTGGTCCCAAGAAGGGCCCAGCGGTCGCGTCGGCCACCATCTCGAGGTGGATCTGATAGATCGCGATTCAGGCTTACGCCATAAGGGGTCGGGCACCTCCTGTTACGGCGCATTCGACCAGGGCAATAGGTGCCTCTTGGGCTTTCTGACATCAAGCGTCTGTTTTCCCAGGTGTGTAAGGCGGCGACCTGGTCATCCGTTCACACTTTTACTGAACTTTACAAGTTTATGTGAGTGCATCTTCGGATGCTTCCTTTGGCCGCAAGGTTGAGGAGCTCTGTTTTGCTTGGGGTGAAGTTGTTTTAATGCTGTTCCCACCCCTCATTTTGACACTGCTTTGGGACGTCCCACTTTGTCAAGATTAAGGCTGTGTCCATCCATGAACGAAAGAGAAAATAGGATTTTATACTCTCCGTGAAATCTTTTTCTCTAAGTTCATGGACGGACACAGCACCCACCCACCCCTCTCTCTCTCTTTTTTTTTTTTTTTGTACTGCTTTTGACTAACTGATCTGCTTTGTTTAGGCTGAGGGGATATAGTCAGTAGGACCGCCCCCTGGGCGGGGCTGTTCTGCTTTTGAAGTTGTTAACACTTTCTCCCTAGTCACTCCTAAAGGAAGGCTAATATCCACTTTGTCAAGATTAAGGCTGTGTCCGTCCATGAACACGGAGAAAGGGATTTTACGGTGAGTATAAAATCCTATTTTACCACAAAAAACTGGGAAACTTATTAACGCAAATATAAGCCTAGGGTAGGAAATGCAGAAGCTACTGTAAGTGGAAAAGAGGGTCAACAATGCCCATTTGCATGCCTCGCTGTGCCCATTGCATGCCTCGCTGTGCCCATTGCATGCCTCGCTGTGCCCATTGCATGCCTCGCTGTGCCCCTGTACCTTATCCGCCGTGTGAGTATTGATGAGGAAGGAAGGAAAGCCATATTACCCTGTACATTGTCCCCTCTAATTCACAGCAGGGCAGTGTGTATAGGAAGTCAGCGCCGTCCACTGTAACAAAGCTCCGCCTCCTCGTCACGGACGAGGAGGAGCAGGAGGAGGCGGGACGGCGTGGATGGCGCTGACTTCCTATACACACAGCCCTGCTGTGAATCAGAGGGGACAATGTACAGCGTAATATGGCTTTCCTTCCCTCCTCATCAATACTGACACGGCGGGAGAGGAGAACCAGACTCGAGTATAAGCCGAGGGGGGCTTTTTCAGCACAAAAAAAAGGGCTGAAAAACTTGGCTTATACTCGAGTATATACGGTAAGTAGTTTTGCCTTTTTTAGTTTAGCTTTCTTGTGCAGGGGTGAAAAATATACATTACAGCAGCCACTTGCTCTATATAGTTTACCTCTCTGAATAATTAGAAAATGGAAATCTGTCCCCCACCCCCCCCCCCCTCTTTAGCAAGTCTCTGCTGTAAGAATAGTTGACTTTTCAAACTCTTCTTCTTAATCTGGTTTCAATTTTCTTTAGCGCTCGTCAGTCTGTGGGGAGTACTCCATGCAGTGCCTCAAAACCTCCCCCATGCTTTAATTCTTGTATAGACCAACTGCAAGATATGATGGAAGTAAGCACTGCTGTTCTACATGAATACTATTTTTTAGTTATAATTCCACAATTGAAGCCCTTAATGTCCTAGCAAAGATGTCTTGACATAAAGATATATACAGAATGCCTGTATATTCATATTTAAGATTATATTGATGATTATTAGGTAGGGCAAGGCTGGGTGTACAGATGGGAGAACAATACCAAGATATGTGGTATGGTGCTACATATTCCTTTTGGTAACCAGGGTTTCATAACACTTCAATTAAGTACATTTGTAGTGCATCTTGGAGGCTGATGGAAACTTGCTTTGTTTTAGCTCATTATGTGATCCAGACAGCAGAACTAGGTCCTCGACCCTTATTCAGAGTACAGTGCAGAAAAGCAGTACTGCATGGTTTTAGACCTGCCCTTGCCCGAACAGTGCAGATCAATAATAGCAGAATTTCTGGACTTGTCCTTGCCTTACTGGTGCAGATCAAAAATGCAGCACAGTTCTGTACACTGCAGATCGGCAATAAGATCTGGTCCTGGACCTGCTTGAAGCCCAGTACACACAATCAGAAAATCAGACAAAAAATACCGCTTTCAATGCACTCATACGGTAATCTGATCGTTGGTACACAACTTTCGAGAGCCAGTCACGTGAAATTTTCTCTTACGATGTCAGAATGTATGATTTTTGTTTAATCAGTATGGTGTTCGACTGAAAAAAATTTGGAAAACCAAGACCACACATGCTCGGAAACGAAAGAATAAATTACAATGGGGGGGGGGGACTGATGATCATTTGTCCATTATTCTCATTGAGTGCTGCTATTACAGGATATAGAATATGTGTGTGTGTGTGTATTTTTTTCAACAAAATTTTTTATACGTATCTGCTCTGTGCAATGATATTGCACAGAGCAGTCCCCTACCTCCTCTTTGGCAGTCCTCTGCTGGCACTGTCTGCTTCCCTTCTGCTGTGGGTGCCTCCTTGGCATGCTAGAACTCTTGAGCTAGGCTGTGTGTGTAAGGCAGTAAGCCATGCCCCTGCCCCCTCCTCACAGGAGTTTGACAGCAGCAGGGGTCTATGGTTCCCCTGCCCTCGTGTCTCCTGTGAGATTAGGATGAAAAGAGAATTGGGCTGCATTAAAGTAGTACTAAAAGCAAACCTTGTTTTTGTTTTGGGAAGCATAAAGGAGAGCGATAACCCCTGCCAGTTTTTTTTGTCATCTGTGATCCATAGGGGAGATTTCTCAACACTTCCTGTCCCATATAAGGTTGAGTTGGCCATTAAAGCTGAAGTTCAGTTAATCTTTTTTAGTCCTACAGCTTTGTTAACCTAACTTCCCATGAAGTATGTCTCATCTTGTGCAGGCTGGTGGATTCTGTAGCAATCTTCACTGAAGGGTTTGCCCTTCTGAACTTTTGGTGCGCAGGGGGTTAAAAGCTTTGGGTCTCCATGCTAAATTGAATAGAAAAAGTAGTTGATGAGAACCATCCCCTCTTCTCCTTTTAGGAAAAGTTCTTTCATTTCTTTCACGGTCTGTGAATGGGCCAGTTTACTGTCCTTCAGACTTTAGGAGGTCCAGATTGTGGCCAGCAGAGGTGGAAAATGTCCTGGGCCCAGCATCAGTGAGAATAAACATGGCCTCAAGGTTGGTGGTCAGTAGGAGGAGTAGTAGCACCCCATCATTGGTATTAGTAGGAGTAATAGTACCCCATTGATGGGCTCAGTGGGATTAAAAGTGCCCCATCAGTGATACTAGTGGGAGGAATAGTGCCCCATTGAGGGGGTCAGTGGGAGGAATGGTGCCCCATCAGTCATACTAGTGGGAGCAATAGTGCCCCATTAGTGTGTCAGAAATTCTGCCCCACTGTTGGGGGCAGTAGGAGGAATAGTGCCTTGTATCATTAGAGAGAAAAGTGCCCCATGGCCTGGCTAAAGGCCACAGTTTGGAGACCAGTAAGTTACAGGGCTCTCTGCCCCATTGTCTGCGTCCAAGAATGAAATGCTGCCCCCCACCCCCCCCAAAAAAAGCATGCCTGCCAAAAGGCCTCCCCATACATTGTTATATTATGATGATTAAAGCTAAAATTACATTTATCAGGAAGTCAGATTTGCATGCAACGGCACCTTCTCTGTATGCAAACTTATAGGAAATACCACCATGTTACTGCTCCCCCATTTTGGCATCCATGGGTGCAGTGTGTCAGCACATTAGGCCCCCACCCCTCAGTGCCTGTGTGCAGTGAACATGTTTCACCCATGGATGATATTCCATTAGAATAGTGCAGTATAGGGATGGGCTAGGGGTAGTATAGGGATGGGCTAGCGTAGTATAATGGCAGGCTAGGGCTGTATAGTGATTTTTGAGCATGACGGGTTATGCAACGTTTGGCCATCCAGCAGATCAGCAGCCACTACTAGAAAAAATGAACACCCTTTTCTGTCACACGGAACTAAGGTCTACTACCTCTCTGTTGCCCTCTCCCAGTCTTCAGTGCCCAGCCTCACGCATGCACAAGAGCATAAGGCAGCGGGCCGGGCAAAAGGATGGCCGCACCCCCTTTTCCAATTCCACCCAATAGAAATGCAAGCTGTGCCTGAACATCGGCTGCTGGCGGAGCCGGAGGGGAAGGGATCTTTCATTGCTCTGTCTCCTGTGGGTACCCCGCTCCCGGCAGCACACAGACCTGAGCTTTATGTGTGCTCGGGTGTTTAACAGCTGGTGTTGGACTATGTGCGAGCACCCACTCATCCGGCAACTGAGTATGCATGTTGAGGGCAGCAGGGCGGCCTTTTTTACATGGCTGTGGAGCAGCCCAGGGGGCAGTTATCAGTGTCACCCTACCCCCTGGATGACTCACAAAACTGCTGAAAACAAAATCTTGGTCGTTTAATTTGCCGCCCCTCTTAAAGTGCCAACTGGGTCCAATGGACCCAGCGGGACCCGTAGTACGGCCGGCCCTGGGCGGGTTCCTGTCAAACTTTCTCTATTGAATGCAGCACAAAGACTAAAAGCTGTTAAACCTCTGTGTACTGAAAGTGTAGGGACATGAAGAGGACAGGGCTTCCTTGCAGTGAAGATTTCTCTAGGATGCTGCTGCCTGCATGATGTGGAATGTACTTCATTACAGGTATGTTGGGTCACTAAATAAAAAAGGAAATAAAAAAACAAAAAACAAAAAAAAAAAAACTTTGCTTATGTTTAACAAGTTGTCATCAGTAAGCATTTACATGTATACTGTCCCTGTCAACAGTTTCCCTAGAAATTATTTTAATATATTGCTATTTGTCGGTGCTTTCTGTATGTCATACTATAGCAGTTTAGTGTTCAGTAAATACTATAAAAGTGTGAGCCACAGGCTCCATATATTTAATGTCGCCATATGTTTTTTTTTTCTCTGTATGAAATCCATCATATTGCATAAACATACAGAGATTAGTGGAGGTTGCAGCTATCAAAGGATATCAGCACGCCGAGGAAAATTGTTAACAGATTGCAGTCGTTAAGCCATGCTGTTGCGGGGATGTTCTTCTATTGCTAGTTTAACAGATTTGTTTTGAATATTTACAGCAGTCGTAATGACCGCTCTCTGATGAAAATGTTTTAGGAGGTGAAAGTTTCTCTTCTTACTTTTTGTGTTTTTTTCCATGTTGCATAGAAACCTGATGGACTCTCTGACCTGTAAATGTATTCCGCGCTGAAGAACCTTGATGAATTAACGTGAACTGCTCTAAATATCTGCTCTGCATCTTAAAAAGCATAGGAGGAGATTAAAGCGCAGCAAGTGAACAGAGTAAATTTTTGGACAGAAATTTAAGGAATACTTAACATTTATATTTTAATATGGCTGGGAGGCACATGTGGGATGGTTCCTTGGGCAGGAGCTTTGAAAAGTATCTGCAATTTATTTTTTATTTTTTTATTTTTTTATTTCATTTTGACTTTTTTTGCACACTACTGCCTGAAAATGCTCACTTTTCAGGCATACGGGCTTGTTTTTTTTTTTTTCTACATGCAGCCCATTGTTTTCAATGTGCCTGTAAACAGGCGTGTAAACATTTGCTGCATATCGGTCAGCAAAAAAAACACCCAGAAATCAGATTTGCCAGTCTGTATTTTTGTGTGTATACTTGCAAATACACACAAATACTAGCAAATGCCACTCTTCCTGCTTTGTGTGCGCATACGCAAATATGCGGAACAGATAGAGATTATATATAGATAGCCCATCCTTGCTTTTGTCTGCCAGGTTTGCACATTAAAGGAACTTTCCACTTTATTTTCCTCTTCTATTGGGACTTATATTTAAATGATTTGAGTCAACTGTATTAATGAGCTCTTACTTTTAATGGAGCTTTAAGGCCCTTCATGTACCCCAGAAGGACCTTTTGGAGAATGCCTTAGCTATAGAAAATGCTCAGTGTCTAAGCCAGCCATATATGGATCTAAATTTGGCCGGTGCAGCAGGGACCAGCCAAGTTTTGATCCATGTATCGGCACCCTAGTTATACAAAAGTCGATCTACCAACATCTTCTATACAACCAGTCTTTTGGGTTTTTCCTGATCGATCAGTTCCACCAGTTAGAGCCGGCAACACTGATCTGTATTCTGCCAGTGGGGAAAACGCCCTGTCGGCATAATACAATAGCACAGCGGGAACATTTCCCTCATCCACATCAACGTGTGGATAGGGGAATCGACGACTACTTCTTCTTCTTTTTTTTTTTTTTTTTTTTTTTTTCCTTCAGTCTGCTGGTTGAAGGAAAAAAATTAAATAAAATCCTGTATGGCCTCCCTTAGCCTCTTTACTAAGATGTTATGACTGTGAACTGTCAATATACAAGAGCTGCAATATCTATTTAGGGTTGAAAATGTTTTTTTATTGTCATTTTAACAGATATCACATTGAACAACATGAGAAGTTAGTCCGTAGACAGTCACAAATAGCCACCGGGCTGACTCCTCATATATGGTTATCGCCCATAGCTAGACTCCTCTTATTATACAATATAGTACTAAAATTGATGACTGTCGCTCAGTCACGGTAGCAATTGGGGATATATATATATATATATTAAGAACAAAAAAAACAAACGAGCGTCTAGATCAGAAAGTAACAAGGGGGGAGGAGCTGCCCAAGGGTGGGCGTGAGCTGTCAAAAGAGAAAAAAAAGAGCCAGAAGTGAAGCGGAATAGGGGAGAGAGAGAGAGAGAGAGAGGCAGAGTCGTAGAAAAGCACAAGAACTGCTGAGGAGACTTTCATGGAAAGAAAAACATAGTAGACGGGGTGGGGGGACCAGGGAGTATACATCCCAATCCACTCCGACAGGTAGCGCCGCAGGGTGTTCCAGTTAAAGGTCTTACAACATGTTCAGGAGGGTATCAGAGGCCGAGAAGTGGAGCCAGATGGACCACTACAAGATCTATTTAGACTCTACCCACGGACATCCGTATGGAAGAAAAACATCGGGCCTTCAGGAAAAAACTTAAGACCCACCTCTTCTGAAGGATTAGGACAGCACTGGAGGCAAAGCGCCTTGAGGCGATTTAGTTTGCATTTGCAGCGCTATATAAGTTATCACTCACTCATGTATTCAAATACTATATAAATATGATATTCTATTCTGCATTCGGAGATTTGTCTGTGTTCAAGTTAGGATTTAATGATGTAGACCTATCTGCAGGTAGCTTCTGTGGTGCATATGGAGAGATCTATGAAAGCAGGAAGAAAATAATGTGACCTTTTTATCTGGTTGGCCTGTAAGTTGAACAGAAAATGTTTATCCCACCGTCTCTATGATATAACTGTAGACGATGGATGTTACCAGTCCATGCTGTATGAAGATAATCCTCAGTTTACAATACTAAATATTTGGCTGTATCTGCTTATTTTGAAGCAGGCTAATTTATTTATTTTAATAAGGATCCTGGTATTTTAGTGGACTGGGAAAGGGATATTTGGTGACATTAGTTTACATGTAACTGATGGTGCACACCATTGCTATCAAGGAATATGATGCAGTATGGATTACTCTAAATTACACTGATATTTATGTTTGTCAGCAGATTATGTACAATCTGTACAGTGTAACGAATGATTGCTTATAGACAGGAATTTGTCCTTTCTGAGATGCATGGAAGTAAATCAGCCAGTGACCTTTTTGCACTGTATACAGTACAGTCAAAAATGAAATAGTTTTGCTCCCCAGTGCTCTAGTATATTTATCTCGTATACTGTTTATTGTCCTATTGGAGAGAGTGGTGCACAGGTTTAGAGTGGTTGCACGAATTAAAAGGGCTAAAAAATATCTTTTTTTTTTTTGTGTTCTGTGTCTCCATTACAATTTTCCAATAGGTGCACATGACAATCCTTTCTTCATTCTACAAATAAAGCCAACTCCATTTTTTAATTATTCAGTGAAACCTATTCAATCACGAATGTGTAATATGTGGCAACCACTTCAAGATTTGCTTTTTTTTTTCACAAGAAAAAGATTTGCCATTTTAATGAAAGGAGTCAGTGGGGACCTTTCCAACACAGAGATATAGATAGATAGATAGATATAGATATAGATATATCTATCTAATTATTTTTTTCAGTCATAGAATAAATCCATTTTCTTTTCATTCAATGTAATCGTAGACACTAAATGATTGCCATCCAGTTCTGTCAAGACCATGAGACCGGGTACACACCACCAGTGTAAATTTTGTCAACTAAAACCGATTAAAACATTTTAGTTGACTAAATTACGACTAAAACTAAAATGCCATTTTTAGTCAAAAGACTAAGACTAAAACTAAATTGAAATTTGACGTCAAAATTAACACTGGTCTATAGTGCATGTTCATACCTCAATACCATAAATAATAACATATTAGATTTTCACTTCAGCAATATATAATGAGTTTGAAAATTGTAGAGAAATGCTTAAATAATGCATTACAATTTAACTACACCCATTCGATTTTAGATGACTAAAATTAGTTTTAGTTGACAAAAATGTCCTGGAGATTTTAGTCAGCTAAGTACGACTAAAACTAAAACACTTGCAGAAGACTAAAATGGGACTAAAACTAAAATGCCATTTTTAGTCCCAAGACTAAAGCCACGTACACACGACCGGTTTTCTCTGCAAGAAAACTGCTGGGAGAGCTTTTTGCCGAGAAAACCGGTCGTGTGTATGGTTTCTCGTAGGGAAAACTTCTGGGAATCTCGACGAGAAAAATAGAGAACCAATCTAGGCTTACCTGTAGGATAAACATGTCAGAGAGGATTTACTACCGCTTTAAGCCCTGTAATGTGTGTGGAATTCTGTGCTGAAGGTGCATTGTTACACTGATTGCTTTGCCACATTATATTGTGCTAATGATTTCCTGTCGGACAGCCAGTTTAGATTTTTAAGTATAACTCTGGGCAAACTAACTAAAGTTAGATATACGATGCCTCTACCCCCAGTAACATTGTTTTTTTACTTGTTGATCCTGGCAGTGAACTGCTTTCATTTTCCACTTTTTAACTGGTTGATGATGCTGTTCTTTCTGCGGTGATCACCATAGATTATTTTATTAAAGCAGAGGTCCCTCAAAAAAAAAAAAATCTCTTGGCTGCCCCCTCCGCCATCCTCGGTGAGGGAATCAGGAAGTGAAGCGTTGCGGCTTCACTGCCCGGTTCCCTACTGCTCACGCACGAGTATTGCGTCGTCACTGGTCCCCGCTGTCTCCTGGGACCAGTGTTTCCCAGAAGACAGCGGAGGGTGACGCGAAGGGGCGTGACTCCCGCTGGAGTCTATTCCCAGAAGTGGGTGCAAATACCTGTATTAGACAGGTATCTGCACCCCCCTCCCCCCTGAAAGGTGCCAAATGTGACACCAGAGGGGAGGAGGGTTCCCCGAAAAGCGGAGGTTCACTTTTTGTGTGGACCTCCGCTTTAAGAAGTAAAGATTGAAAATGACTTTTAAAATGACGCATATGAGATACATTCAAGTTAATGGTAATGTAAAATCAGGGTAAGGATTTCTCTTCTGCTGTAGGATCTGATAGTGTCATGACATTGTCTTGTAGTATGATGTGAACTCTGGGTGTTCCTGCAGCCATGCCATCCTGTCTGCCAAGTGCTGCCACATGCAGTGGCTTTAGGGTGCTACCCTGCATGGGCTTTCAGTTGGGGGAATAGCAACTAAGTATTGGAAATGACCTGTAGTATTCACGCTATCATCATTAATAAGCATCAGAAATATACTGTACAGTAATCTATATTTGTTTTTGGTTACAGATCAACTTCATCACTGATACTGAACTTTTTTTTAGCTTATCCTCAATGTATTCTATGATCTATAACTATAGTGTAGTACATTTGATGAATCTTTCAATGAAGTGAATTTCTGTCACTTTAGGGCTGTCAAAAGATATCCAAAGCATTTACATAATGAAGATGGCAGATGTGTTCGTGTATCCCATTATCAGACTGTAGATTGGATTATGTTATAGCACAGTGCTCCCTTCTAGAGGCTGAAATGAAGCAGCAGTTCTATGAGCAGTTAGGCTTCATGTACACGCGATGTTGTTCAACCTCTCCTGAACAATTTAACTTGACAGCTAGAAACCGGCGTCTAAAAACTGAAGTTTTATGGGGTGTGGCAGACCTGGATAATATTTAAAGATTCATCAAAGTTGTTGGAAATTTTTTAATTTCTAAGTTCATTCCTGTCGGAACATAAATATTTTATATTTGTTTGTTTCACTTTTTTTTTTTTAAAAGATGAAGAAAGATTTTGATTATATTAATGTGAGACCCCACTATATGTGTAATTTATTTATTTTTTCTTCTTTTCTTCCTTTCTTTTTTGCCCTGAATATAGAGGGGGGTTTTGGTGAGATGTGTTATTTTGTAAGGTAGTAATTATAAATTTAATGAACATCTCGGCTATGTATTCAGGATGTTTGTGTTTGTTTGTGTATGGTTTCTTGTCTGAAAAATGTCACAGCAGTGTATTTAATTGAAGCACACAGTCTTGCAGTAAAGACAGGTAAAGAACAAAGACTAGTTTACACTAGTAATCTGAGTTTGGATTGCTCTTCAGAGAGCATTCGACAGGCGGTGAGGAGGAGTTGTAATACCTCCTCACCACCTGCTTTAACCCCATGGACCCTGTACAAGTTTTCCGCACCCATGTGCATTGCACATGGTTGCAGGGCGCCCCCCCCATTCAGTTGCACAAGTCACACTCGGATGGTACTGCCAGCTGAATGCAACAGAGGGGATTATTTTTGCTGCAGCATATGTACTGTCTTTGCAGCTAAGGGGAAGCAGTTAGGGGCAGTAAAACTGCTGCTCAACCACATGGTTTTGCTGCCCTTCACAACTGCTAGTGTATTTGAGGCCTAAAGGAAAAAAGAAAGACAAAGTTGCAGCCTGGAAGGATGATTCTTTATTTTGAGCAATGCATCTCATACTATCCGACAGAGGACGAAGACTGTGATATTCAAAATTTGTATAAAAAGAGATAACAAACTAACCATTAGCCAGGTAAAGGCATAACATGGAAAACAAATTATTGGGTATTAAAATGTGGAAATTATCTCATCACATTTTTAACTTGAATTCATTTAATGATTTTGCCTCTAAGTCAGTACACAAAATCCTCCCAACAATATTGGCACTAGATGGATTACTATGCAGATGAAGGTTTACCTGCAGGAGCAGCAGCCTCCATTAACCGCGAGATGAGTGTGACCGCGAGATGAGTGTGACGTGTCGACGCCTTTTCACGCATGCCGACGTAATCGATTACGTTGACGCGTCATTGCAGCACTACACCTAACTATTTTTTCATTACTCAATGAGGGAAACTATGTGTATTAAAATAAATGGTTTTGAGTTTTGCCGAAACGCACTACAGTCCATTTGAGTTGAGAGTTGAGTTGAGAGGTATCTTGATATAGCGCAGTCTTACCCCGAAGGGTCCCGACGCGATTGACTAGGGTCAATTTAGACGGGAGCCAATTGACTTACCAGCATGTCTTTTAGAGTGTTGGAGGAAACCGGAGTACCTGGGGGAAACCCACGCAGGCACAGGGAGAACATGCAAACTCCAGGCAGATGGTGTCGTCTTCGGGTTTCGAACCAGCGACCCTTTTGCTGCTAGGTGACAGTGCTAACCACTACACCACTGTGCTGCCCGCTTGCCTCGGTCACCTCAGCTCCCATGGCAGACATTTGCTACAGTCCTTTTCCCCTAGCCTCGTATATACAGCATATGTGAGTACTTTAAGGGACAACGTGTTTGTCCCTTTTTTTTTAATTTACTATTCTTTCCATCTTTTAGATGTACAGTATATTAGATCCTTGGTTATGTTCTCTTTTTGTAGAGTATTGTTGCATCTGCCCCTGAAGAGTTGATATTATCCAATGAAACACGTCGGGCTCATATTAGATGCACCATGTTTACACAGATGGCTGTAAAAGCTTTTCTACCTCATCATAGTCAAGATCTTATTACAAAATGTCATCCTTATATAACCTTGAGGCCAGCCTTTTACACCTTATTCTATGTGCTATGCTATTCCTTTTGTTGTGTTCTATGGTTTTGCAGCATATTTGATGTTTTTAATTTCATATGTATGTACCCTTTTTATGAGATGGCTTTTTGTCAACCTCCATGGTATAATAAACATACGCTTTCTAAAATACTGACTATTTCATAGCCTCTACATATATGCCTCATTTAAAGTCCCAACCTCCTCCTTTTACACATATACAGGGATGGAGGCTCATGGATCCATGCGTCTCATTTAAAATCCCACAACCCCCCTCTTTTTAGGACTATATGCATTTAGGGATGTGTGCCCCTGAATGTGGAATTTCTGCACGGAGACTGTGGCTCCGTCCCATTTGTTTGAACACAACAGGGGGGCATAATTTTTTTTTCTACAGCCTCAAAACAAAGCATTGCAGCCCATGGCATGTGTCTAAACCCCTCTGGTTGCTGTGTTTGAGTTTGGGGAGGGGGGTTTTTAAGTCTGCAGCTGAACCACCTATTTTTTCCCCTTCCCCTTTCCCTGTCGTAACAGATCGATGAACCCTAAAAGCATCCAGAAGTCAGAGATGGTTGATTTTGTGCTGGTTGAGAATGGCAACATAGTTTGTCTGGGCACAGACCTACTTTAACGTACACCTGTTGTGAATAAAGTATGGGCACTACCATTGCTGGCCTTCTTCTGGAAATGCTAGTTGCCTGGCTGTATCGGGTTTTAATAACTTGTCACAAACACCCAGGGCAAGCATGCTTTAAATTGCTGTCCCAGAAGTGTCACAATCCCTGTCCTCTATACTTGTTCTAAGTCAGTGACTCGGAGTGTTGATGCCCGGGCACCGATATATAAGCCGGGGGCTAATATTGTGTACAGGAGAGGTCAGCTATTGCAGCCTACATCTGTCATGGATATGCATTAATGTCTGTCTGCCATCTTACCTTTCCTCCTCATGTGTTCATCTTTAGAGGCCAGAACCATTTCACCTGGCTTCCTTTATAATCTCCTCCCAGCCTGACTCCACCCCAGGCCCTATCACAGAACACTATATTAACCTGTGCACTGCAAGCCTGCTTTGCTGATCAACGTGTTTGTTAGGCATTGTGTGTTTGGGTTCCTGCCTGCCGTGTGCTACGTCTGTCTCTCTGTTACATATTTGGCTTGTCCCTGACTATCCCTGTCTGCTCGTGACCCTTGACCTTCGGCTCGTTCTTTCGTTATCCTTGTCTGCTTGTGGCCCTGGACCTTCAGCTTGTTATTCGTTTCTCTCATATCTTGTGCTGCTGCTTCCCCTCTTTTCCCCTTATCCTACGGGGCGTGAGCTAGGAGACTCCAGGGGCCGCGACCTGGACCCAGCCTGCAGCATAACATCCTCACCACTAGAGGCTCTGGAGAAGACCTGCTGGGTCTTAGACTCCGCGCCCTGGGGAATCTTGGCTCTAGCTTCCGTTAGGATCCCGGTTGTGCTTCTCTGGTCCCGCTTTCCACAACCACCCAGTTTCCTATCTGCAGAGGTCAGCCATAGGGTTCACTACCTTGCGGTGCACTCCTGTCCCCCTACGGTGTGCATCTGTCACCTGGCCACAGGTGACCTTGACAACATCATTCTACATCATTCTCCCTTGTGGGTGTACTACAAACGTCAACTTTTTTTTTTAGAAAAAACAAAACAAAGCAATGACATAACCTACCCAGATAGAAAATGAGTAACAATTTCAGTAGTGCTTAATAGAGAAGGAGGGATGTAATTTGGTGAGAGCTGAGCATTTACAAAAATGGAGCAAAGGTGGAGGGCCGGCATGTAACAACCAATACAAGAATATGGTTTGGTACTCTGCATAAAGCTCTCCAAAACTGCTTTAGTTTTCTTCATACCAGTAGAAATAATAAAAAACCCTACTGTAAGTTATGCCGTTTAATTTGTCGTCCTCTAATAAATGCTTGTCTGTGAATTTGGTCACCAGTCTAGTGTGGTCTCAGGGGGCAGGTGAAGCAGTCATGCAATACACAGGTGATGTCTGATCATCCTGCTTGTTCAGCATTTCAGCGGGTAATAGCTGACCTTGAAATATTTACCATCTTGCTCTTTGTGATATCAAGCCTAAAGCCACAAAAACTATCCTTAATAGGTAAACTCCCCCAATAAACATGAACTATTTTGAGTTCTTATGCTACTATTCGTAAATAGATAGGAAAGTATATCATATTTTCTGGTTTTAAACTTTTTTTTTTTTTTCAGTTGCTTCCTGGTTTCTGGCCTATGCCAAAATTATGTCCTACGTGGGCATTTTTTTTTTTTTTCGTCGGGAGGAAGGTGTTTTTTTTTCTTCAGCCAAGCACACCCTCCTGCATGCTTGAGAAGGGCAGATCGATTCCAGGAATGCTACATGAATCCTCAAGATGACCTTAGTTCGAATGCTAGAGGGATGTTTTTCAAAGTGATATCTGAGCAAAATAAAGCGTAGAGTCATGGAATGGATGGGGGAGTTTGCGTTTTAAAAGTAAAAAAATGAATTAAATGGCCTTTTCGGTTTGTAGTGTTCAGATGCAGTTTGGTTCCACTTTAACTATGTTTTGGCAGTTTCAGTGGCACTTCAAGCTTCATGTACACTGGCCTACCTTTACCTGGGCAGCAGGAAACCGCAAAATCATGCCACATTCTGAAGTGGGAGGTTGAAGCTCACTTAAATGCAGCAGCTCCTAAACTCTGCTAAAAGCCTATGTGTAAATTGACACACAGGTTTTTATGGAGTTGAGTTTAGGAGCTTTGGAAAAAACACCAAAAACTCCTAGACTCAAGTTTAGGAGCTGCCAGTGTAGGCTAGTGTACATGTCAAACTCTGGTTTACAAAAATTCTATTTTACTATGCTATCTTAAGGCTTCATGTACACGGGACGATTTTGCAACCTCTCCTGAGCTAATTAACTTGACAGTAACTGACATTTAAAACGTCCATCTTGTCACGTTTACATGCCGCCTTTGCGTTTTTAGAAGCGTTTAAGAAAAAAAAAAGTGTTTTTTAAAATGGGCAAAAATGAATAAACGCCTGTAAACTAAATGCGAGTTACCGCATTTTCAAGCTGTTACAGGCATTTGGTGTTTCAAATGCCTCTGAACATCCGTCCTGAATGCAGATAAGATAAGAGGAGAGTTCAGGGGCAGCTTCAAAAAATGCCCAACTGCTCCTAAACGTCAGTTTACCAGCAGCAGTGTACATGAGGCCTAAAGCCTTGTAAACATTACAATTTTATTTTTTTCAACCCAGCGGGTGGGAGCCGCTATACTAACAATCCAATGTTGGTACAGTGACCTCCCCTGCTGTGCTATTGTATTCTGACACAGGGGGATGTGCCCCCACCAGAACACTTCGGTCAACCGCTAAAAAGGAGACGGTCGGCAGACTTTTTCGGTCATTACCCTCCGACAGAAGCCAGCCGAATGACCGACTAATGTCAGATTGGCTGCCATACACATGGGCCAAATGTCAGCCATTTCTGTTGAACTGGCCGATGCCGCGTGACATTCTGCCCGAGTGTACTAGGCTTAACTCTATTGCTCTAAGCCTCCAGATTTCTTTTGATTTTGATGCGATGATTCAACTTCCTGTAAGAGGGAGGCTACATTAATTTCCCATGGCTTATTGAATGTAGGATTGGAATCGCCCTCTTTTTTTGCTCCCGAGAAGGACTAGGGACTATGGGATGTGTAGTGCGCATTGCCGGAACTAACACATACTGCTTGTTTCAAACAAACCTAAGCTAGGGGGACTTGTGTACACACGATCGGAAAATCCGACAACAGACCGTTGTCCCCGGAAAATTTTAAAGCCCGCCGTCCAACATTTGTCCACGAAAAATCCAACAACAATTGTCTGATGGAGCGTACAAACGGTCGGATTTTAGGCCAACACACAATTCCCGTCGGAAAATCCCATCGTGTGTACAAGGATTTAGGCTACACTGACACGACCATACATTTTTTTACTGATATTATTACATGTGTTTTCTAGAAGAAAAGTTCCTGCATAATCCGTAAAACACCTGCGCATAGATGTTTATTAATGTGTAAGCGTACATAATTTATTTTCCCCTTTGTTTAGACTTGAAAACAATGTAGCTGTGTTCTGATCCATGTGAATGAAACCCTTTATTGGCCTTACAAAGTGTGATAAAACTGTACGACCAATGTCAGATTTGACAAAACGATTAAATCGGACAGCGATCGAACTAGATAAAAATGGCATGGACAAGAATTGAGTGACTGATGGCAATGGTTTTGATCAACCCACATCGATCTGTTGTGGCGAGGGGAAAAAAAAGTCCATTGTACAAGGCACCCTTACATGTAGATTGATTGTAAATGATTCACAAGGGTGTGGAAAATGGTATCAATTGACCTGCGTGATTTATTTATTTTTTTCTGTCACAACCCATTGCCCTGAGTTGATCAAAACCATCACTATCTGTCGCTTATTACTCGGTCATACCATTTTTGTCCTACTTGATCGATTTGTTGGTTTGTCAAAACGGGCATTAAGCATTACATTTTATCACACTGTGTATGACCATCTTTAAAGGGGGTTATCTTTCACATTTGATATCCTCACACTAGCTCTTGAGCTATAGACCAGGAGGTGAAGGGAGTTCTCTGAGACACAGGTGGGACCAAAAAAAATCAAAAAAAAAAAACTCAGTTTTAACCCTGCCCAAATCTATCTAAAATTAAGAAATTGTTAATGGGGGGGCCATACACGATTCAGTAGAGGATTTATTCCTTTTCTGATGGGAATAATCGCTGTACAGTTGGTAGGTGCCGCCATCTTGGATGTGGGAGCCAGCTGTGATTTCCTGATATTTAAGAGCCAACTCCCCACTAAAGATGTGTGAGATTACTTGGCACTTTCAGAATGCTCCCACAGCCTCCTGGCACCTGGTGTGATGTGACCTAGATGGTTGTAGGCAGGTGACAGACCAATCTTACACTGTAGAAGTGGGAGCAGGTACCTCCCCGAAAAAAAAATATATTTTTGATATTGTAGGAGGGAGGGGGGCTGGAGGAAGAGAGCAGAACTTTCACTTGATGTTGAAGGTACACTATAGTGTCAAGTATTGGGACACTTGCCTTTACACACACATGAACTTTAATGGCATCCTAGTCTTAGTCCATAGGGTTCAATACTGGGTTGGCCTACCCTTTGCGGCTAGAACAGCTTCAACTCTTCTGGGAAGGCTGGCCACAAGGTTTAGGAGTGTGTCTATGGGAATGTTTGACCATTCTTCCTGAAGCCCATTTGTAAGGTCAGGCACTGACTCGCAGTCTCCACTCTAATTCATCCCAAAGGTGTTATATCGCAATGTTTCTCAACTCCAGTCCTCAAGTACCCCCAACTGGTCATGTTTTCAGGATTTCCCTCAGATAAAACAGCTGTGGTAATTACTAAAGCAGTGGAACTTATCAAATCCCCTATGCAAAATAATGGAAAGCCTGAAAACATGACCTGTTGGGGGTACTTGAGGACTGGAGTTGAAAAACATTGTTCTGTTGGGTTGAGGTCAGGACTCTGCAGGCCAGTCAAGTTCCTCCACCCCAAACCCGCTCATCCATGTCTTTATGGACCTTGCTTTGTGCACTGGTCCAAATCATTTGGTGGAGGGGGGGTTGTGGTGTAGGGTTGTTTTTCAGGGGTCGGGCTTGGGCCCTTATTTCCAGTGAAGGGAACTCTTAAGGCAACAGCATACCCAGACATTTTGAACAATTTCATGCTCCCAACTTTGTGGGAACAGTTTGGGGATGGCCCCTTCCTGTTCCAACATGACTGCACACCAGTGCGCAAAGCAAGGTCTATAAAGACATGGATGAGCGAGTTTGGGTGGAGTCTTGACCTCAACCCAATAGAACACCTTTGGGATGAATAAGAGCGGAGACTGCAAGCCAGGCCTTCTCATCCAACATCGGTGCCTGACCTCACAAATGCGCTTCTGGAAGAATGGTCAAACATTCCCATAGACACACTCCTAAACCTTGTGGACATCCTTTCCAGAAGAGCTGAAGCTGTTAGAGCTGCAAAAGGGTGGGCCAATGCAATATTGAACCCTATGGACTAAGACTGGGATGGGAAGTTCATTTGAGTGTAAAGGCAGAAGTCCCAATACTTTTGACAATATAGTGCATGTTTATAATTCACAATTGCGTCTTTTTTACAGAACGTAATCCTATAATCCATTACATGATTGAATAAACTATCTCAGCGCTTACAATTGATGCAACCGATACTTTTTTTGGTCCTTACTGATTGACTTACTTTGATCAAATCTGATCTAAAGCAAAAATCAGTCATTTGGAAGGGAAGTGATGGCTTTCAGATTTGTGAATTTTTTTGATTGAATCACACATCGATCAGATAATAAAATCAAAGCGTGCTTGGCCACCATAAGATAAAGTGTTCGGTTGATGGGAACATTCCTATTTGTTTTGACAAATCTCTTATGAGGAGATTGTTTTATTTTTTATGTCCATTTTGTACGAGGTGATCAGCTATGAGGAAGTTGTTGTAAAAAAAAATATATGGACATGCATGGATCGAAATTCAGCCAGTACAGCAGGGACTGGCCAAAGTTTAATCCATGTATGTGGACAGTGGTTGTACAAAAGTCAATTTACCGTTTTGACCTCTGTACAATCAGGTAAATGTAGCTCGATCAGTGCCGCCGGCTATAGCTGGCAACACTGATCAGTGTATTATCCCCACTCTCAGAACACAATAGTTTAGCTGGACTGATTTACGTCAACCTTGGAAGGATGTATGTATGGGGCAATGGGTCAGTTTTTTTTTTGTTTTTTTTTTCATTAAGTTTGCTTTGGGCTGCTTTGTGTGACATTGGAATATAATCCTAGAGAACAGTGATTTTGGTGTTTTATTTTCAGATCAGTCATACCCAAGTGTTACCACCTTTTTGGGGTATACGTTTGGTTCCAGTTGCGCGTACACAGATTGCGTGGATGGCGAGTCTCCCCGGTCTCTATGGTACATCTGTCCTAGATTACTGGAGAATATTTGACACCAACTCTTGTTGCTTTCTATAAACTTACACAATTGTACCAGTAATTAAAATTCTTTTATGAAGAAAAAAAAGCCATTGGTTAACTGAAGCCGTAATACTGTAACAGCCACATAATGTATTGGCATCTTTGTTTCATTATCCATTTGAAAGAAGATCCATTAATTTGAGAAGTGCTCTGGCTGCTTCCCCCTGGTCCCCCCTCCTCTGGAGTGTGTCACCGCTCCAAGCCCATCCCTCCATTGCACTCTGTAGCCAGAAGCTAGACAGCTGTTTTTGATCACAAAGCCATGCACTCATATGTGAGAAGCAGCCAGAAAGTTTATCATGTAGTGCCCAGCTGAAGTGTCTTGTGTTTCCTATCGGAGGTGCTTTGTGTGTTCATGAATGGTTGGAGTGGACTTTGCACACTGATCTTCTATGGGGAGGTGTCCTCAGTGGAAGGCACACAGAGGCCAGGACACGGCTATAGGCGAGCACAGCTGCACACCAGCTCTTTCCAAGCATTGAGGTTTTTTTTTTTTTCATCTTCAGATCACAAGTCCTGTTGCTGTACGCGTAATGTTTTTGTATGTCTTCGTCTAGCACTTCCAAAGCAAGCCTGACGTCCTCAGGCTGAGCATCAGCTCATTCCTATGTGTGTCAAAGCGCCTTCTCCTGCATGTCACACTTGTAAAAGTTGTGCCTGTGGATGGCTGGACCAGAGGATGCATGCTGCTTTGGAAGACCAGCTAAGAGGTGCTGCCAGGATTTCTGAAATGTTTGTGCCGTGAAGGCTTATTGGATCAAAAAATCATCCTTTAGACTGGAAACATGAGTTCTGGGCTTGGGATTAACTGTAAGGAGGAACTGAATGCTGAAGCCAGCGAGGTAAGTGTTGTCATTATGCATGTTCAAGTAGTATGCAAATATATCAGTACTATGGGACCTCTATGTTCTATAATGTAGCCTGGGGTTTAGGCAAGAAGAGGTTAAGAGAAACCTATGTCTGTGTCTGAGTCATAAAACCACTCGACTGCCCTTTCTGTGATCTCTTTTTTGCTTTGTACTAAAAACTAAAGAATGCAGAAAAAAAGATGCATGCTAAAACTGGTGTCTCCTTCTAGAAATCGGAAATGCATGAACAGGGTGATTGATAGCTAGCTTTCCAGATTGTAGCTGTCATTTTTCTAGTTCAGGCAATAAACACCTTTTATTGAGTTTTCAGGTTTATTTCTTTTTATACTCGGCTCGCTTTCACACTTGGCATGAGTGTCGTCAGGTGATTTGGGGGCGTTGAGCATTTTTCAGACGCTCCCATTATTAAAGTCTCTATGGGGCCAAAATTGTGTGATTCTGCCCTAAAGGAGATTTTTCAAGCTTGAGGTGACAAATCGACACTAGGCTCAGGTGTGAATGGTCTCATTTAGAATAATGGGATTGTTCACCTTGAGCGATGGCGTGCTTCGGGAGTTGAGCGACAAAATGTTCAGGTGTTAATGGGGGCGCGGAGATTGCTGTAACCCTCAAACTGCAAAGCAGCATCACCTTCTTACAGTATAGTATAATCTAAAAGTTTTCTAGGAAGGTGTACGCCGATTGTCTGAGATGAATATACTAATAATTTGCGTTGCACCGATATCCGTATCGGTTCCGATGAGAAGCATTTGCACGAGTACTTGTGCAAATGCTCCGAAACAACTAAAACCGATACCTTAAGACCTGGTTCACATATATGCAAATTGGATGCATTTTGAACTGCATCTTACTCGCATTACATGTCAACCTGCAGCCTTTTCTATGGAGTCGGTTCACAGCCACAGGACGGGCCGCCGCTGTATGGGAGCCCGGTCTTATTTATAGTTCTTCTTCAGGTTTCTAAAACGGTAATTTCTCATTGGTCTAAAAAAAAAACTGTCACATGACACAAAAAATAGGTATTGGTATAGGCAAGTACTTGAGAAAAAGTATCGTACTGTTCTTAAAAAAAAAAAAAAAAAATTGTACAGTATTGGAGCATCCCTCCCTACTAATAATAGATAACCGAAGAGACTGCTACCCATAGCAACCATTTTTCAGCTATTGGTTTCTAATCGAATTGAAAAATAAAGCTGAAACCTGGGCGGGTGATTTAGACCAGATCTCCAGTAAATTGCCTGTAGATGTAAGTGGGCTCCATTGGGAGCTTTGTGTGCGCTTTCCCATATTTGATCGGCTTTGCCCATCATCTGTGCAAAGTACTGACAGATTTCACTGATCCTGCTTATGATGGGTAATGTCCATGTGTTGTCACCCCACACAAGAAGCCAAGAGATTAAAAAGGAGTTTATGGATGGACAGAGACTGTGAGATGTCAGTAAAGTAAGAAGCGTGCAGCTACCCCATAGACTCCCAATCTCTGTGTGTTACTTGATCTGGCATTTAGAGCATATTCCTTAATGTTATCTTTATGGGGGAAGGGTAAAGGAAGCAGATGCCTTTTGGGAAGTTTTTTTTTTTTTTTTTGCTGTGCTCTTTTCAAACACAGCTACAGACAGTAGGCAATCTTGGCAGCTCCTACCAAAGATCCTTGGAGTATGGAACACAATCTAAGTGAATACATAATATGCACAAGAGCCTTGGATCATATAGCAAGACTGGACTGCACTTCATTGTCCTTTAGATTTCCGGAGAATAAAATCTGCAGCATCAGCGGCACAGACTGCAGCCCATGTCCATTTCAGTGTGACCGAGGAAAGTGCCTAGCTTGGTACTTGTGTGTATTGCTGCCTGCAGTATCATGTACACCAAACACACCAGTATTCTATTCACATATAGGTGTCAGACCAGTTTTGTTGCTTTTGCTATTAAAGAGGAACTTCAAACCCCCATCCCTAGTCATTTTTTCAACTCCTTAACTTTTCTGCTACTTTATCTGCAATAAACCTACTCGCAAAATGTAAATCTGCTGTTATCTGCCATATTTTCTCTCAAACATCAGCCAGCTGTCACTTATTGGTCCTCGTAGCCCCATGATTCACACTCTCTGTAGGCCTCAGCTAAAGCCTCTTGGATTTATGTAAAGTGTAGACCTCGGGAGTAGGATAATGTCATTCCGGCCTAGGCAAGAATGAAGACGGACCTGGATATGAAATCGTTTTTTTTTTTTTTATTATTGCAGAGCAATGAAGGTTGCAGTGGTGAAAAATTGTCCTGTGTGAAGGTCGGCTTTAAAGCAGCCCCGATCCTTTTATTTGGGTTCCCAGACGATGGTCCTGTCTCCTCCCCCGTGCCGAGTGCCCAGCAAGCCTCTGGCATGCTTGGAGTGCTCTCTGATCAGCGAGTGTGAGACTCAGATGATCACAGATCGGAATAAGGGCTCGATCCTGACCCCTTACCACGTGATCGGCTGTCAGCCAGTGACAACTGATCTTGTGATGTAAACAGAGCCAGTAATCAGCTATTTTTTCTCCTCACGCTGATAGTGTGAGGAGAAAAAAAAAAGCCGATCACTGGCGGCTGTCAGAGGGACAGCCGTCCCGATCAAGGAGAGCAGCCGCGGAGTCAACTCCCACAATGCCACCTATCAATGTCACCAATCAGTGCTTAATCACCAGTGCCGCCTATTAGTACCCATCAGTGCCACCTATCAGGGCCCATGAGTGCAAAATTTTATAACAAACTATGAAATATTTTTTAATTATTTTTTCAAAAAAATTTGTTTAGCAAAAATGAAAAACCCCCAGTTTGTGTGAAAAAATATAAAAAAATCATTTGAGTACAGTGTTGCATGACCGCGCAATTGTTGTTCAAAATGTGAAAGCACTAAAAGCTGAAAATTGGGCAGGAGGGAGGTTTAAGTGCCCAGTAATCAAGTGGTTAACTCCTAAATGTGCACCGTTTAGGAGATATTCATAATTCCTTCAGTCGGTGACATTACTGGTTCATGAACTGAAGCGCAGTAAATCCAGTGCGCTGTGCCGCGATTGTGACACCCGTACAAGTGCGTTGGAGTGGCATCATTGTAGCTCGGCCATTCAGATGGGCAGAGCCCACAAACCCAGAAGGAAGACTGGAGAAGATGGAAGCCCTGTCAGCTGCACGCAGGAAGGATGCCTTTAAAGAGAAGTCTGTCATCATATGCTAGTATACATTGAATACTAGCACATTATGCCGTTTATTTGCAAAGGTACTTTATTTAAAAAAAAAAAAAACAACTTTGTGCCTGGAGTTGAACTTAAAGGATTACAGCAGTCTCTTTTCAATGGTGTTTCATTTGATGCTTTGCACAGGAAAATGCATTGTGTACAAACCTTTATAGCAGTTTTAAGCTAAGTGTGGCAATGTAGAGGCAATGTTTTGAACAACGTACAAGGATTTGTAGATTTCACATTTTTATCAGTTTAGCGAAGTCACACCAGTGAAAGATGATGGTTATGAAATATTGTACGTACGAAAAAAGAAAATAATGGCCATGTGAAGATTTCTGGTGTAAGTGCTTTGTTTCATCAGTTGTAAGAGTTTACATTAGTACATACATTTGTAATTATCCTAGAAGTGTTGGGCACTACAGTCAGTGTAAAGTTTTTTTCTAGTTTGTTCCTTGACATTGGCATGTTTCTTCCCCAATGTTGATTTAGGAGTAATAGAACATTTCCTGATTGGATGACCACTAATAGCAGGAAATAGAGTCTGATCCAGCAGCACTGGGATGGTGCCATCCTCTCTGCAGTGCCCGAGACCAACTGAAGACAATACCCTTCAGAGCCTTGTTTACCAGAAGGCAAGGAGATGAGTTTTCAGGTCTGTCATGATCAGGCATTGATTGCTACTTGAGCCGGTAGATGAAACGTGCAGACAAATAACCGAGAATTGTTTTCACTTGACTGAGCCACGTTTGTGGATAACACGTCTTGAAAGTGTCATCATTTGACCAAGGTCACAGCGCATATCCCAAGTCCTTGTGATTGAACGCAGGCTATTGCTCCTACAGTCAGCTTTGTTCGATGTATTCTGCGTATTGCAACAAATCTGTGATGGATACACTGTAGTCACAACTCTGCATTGACTTTACATGTGTGGCTATTGGAATTGGTTGATTAATTGGAACATTCTTTTCCATTACTAATATAGGACATATATAAGTAGTTGTGTCCTTCCTTTTCTATTTTATTTGATTATTTATGGCCTCTCCCAAGCTCACCCCTTCTATCTCATGGTCAGTGGCGGCTGGTGCTCCAATTTTTTTTTGAGGGGGCGCAAACTAACTGAAAAAAAAAAAGAATCCATTGCCACCACTGTGCCCAAAAGCCACCAGTTTGCCGCCCCCCCAAATGCAGCCAGTTTGCCGCCCCCCCAAATGCAGCCAGTTTGCCGCCCCCCCAAATGCAGCCAGTTTGCCGCCCCCCCAAATGCAGCCAGTTTGCCGCCCCCCCAAATGCAGCCAGTTTGCCGCCCCCCCAAATGCAGCCAGTTTGCCGCCCCCCCAAATGCAGCCAGTTTGCCGCCCCCCCAAATGCAGCCAGTTTGCCGCCCCCCCAAATGCAGCCAGTTTGCCGCCCCCCCAAATGCAGCCAGTTTGCCCTCCCCCCCAAATGCAGCCAGTTTGCCCTCCCCCCAAATGCAGCCAGTTTGCCCTCCCCCCCAAATGCAGCCAGTTTGCCCTCCCCCCCAAATGCAGCCAGTTTGCCCTCCCCCCCAAATGCAGCCAGTTTGCCTTCCCCCCCCAAATGCAGCCAGTTTGCCCTCCCCCCAAATGCAGCCAGTTTGCCCCCCCCCAAATGCAGCCAGTTTGCCCTCCCCAAATGCAGCCAGTTTGCCCTCCCCCAAATGCAGCCAGTTTGCCCTCCCCCCAAATGCAGCCAGTTTGCCCTCCCCCAAATGCAGCCAGTTTGCCCTCCCCCCAAATGCAGCCAGTTTGCCCTCCCCCAAATGCAGCCAGTTTGCCCTCCCCCCAAATGCAGCCAGTTTGCCCTCCCCCCAAATGCAGCCAGTTTGCCCTCCCCCCAAATGCAGCCAGTTTGCCCTCCCCCAAATGCAGCCAGTTTGCCCTCCCCCAAATGCAGCCAGTTTGCCCTCCCCCAAATGCAGCCAGTTTGCCCTCCCCCAAATGCAGCCAGTTTGCCCTCCCCCCAAATGCAGCCAGTTTGCCCTCCCCCCAAATGCAGCCAGTTTGCCCTCCCCCCAAATGCAGCCAGTTTGCCCTCCCCCCCAATGCAGCCAGTTTGCCCTCCCCCCCAAATGCAGCCAGTTTGCCCTCCCCCCAATGCAGCCAGTTTGCCCTCCCCCCCAATGCAGCCAGTTTGCCCTCCCCCCAAATGCAGCCAGTTTGCCCTCCCCCCCAAATGCAGCCAGTTTGCCCTCCCCCCCAAATGCAGCCAGTTTGCCCTCCCCCCCAAATGCAGCCAGTTTGCCCTCCCCCCCAAATGCAGCCAGTTTGCCCTCCCCCCAATGCAGCCAGTTTGCCCTCCCCCCCCAATGCAGCCAGTTTGCCCTCCCCCCCAATGCAGCCAGTTTGCCCTCCCCCCCAAATGCAGCCAGTTTGCCCTCCCCCCAAATGCAGCCAGTTTGCCCTCCCCCCCAAATGCAGCCAGTTTGCCCTCCCCCCCAAATGCAGCCAGTTTGCCCTCCCCCCAAATGCAGCCAGTTTGCCCTCCCCCCAAATGCAGCCAGTTTGCCCTCCCCCCAAATGCAGCCAGTTTGCCCTCCCCCCAAATGCAGCCAGTTTGCCCTCCCCCCAATGCAGCCAGTTTGCCCTCCCCCCAATGCAGCCAGTTTGCCCTCCCCCCAATGCAGCCAGTTTGCCCCCCCCCCCAATGCAGCCAGTTTGCCCCCCCCCCAATGCAGCCAGTTTGCCCCCCCCCCCAATGCAGCCAGTTTGCCCCCCCCCAATGCAGCCAGTTTGCCCCCCCAATGCAGCCAGTTTGCCCCCCCAATGCAGCCAGTTTGCCCCCCCAATGCAGCCAGTTTGCCCCCCCAATGCAGCCAGTTTGCCCCCCCAATGCAGCCAGTTTGCCCCCCCAATGCAGCCAGTTTGCCCCCCCAAATGCAGCCAGTTTGCCCTCCCCCCCCCCAATGCAGCCAGTTTGCCCTCCCCCCCCAATGCAGCCAGTTTGCCCTCCCCCCCCAATGCAGCCAGTTTGCCCTCCCCCCCAAATGCAGCCAGTTTGCCTCCCCCCCAAATGCAGCCAGTTTGCCTCCCCCCCAAATGCAGCCAGTTTGCCTCCCCCCCCCAAATGCAGCCAGTTTGCCTCCCCCCCCAAATGCAGCCAGTTTGCCTCCCCCCCCAAATGCAGCCAGTTTGCCTCCCCCCCCAAATGCAGCCAGTTTGCCTCCCCCCCCAAATGCAGCCAGTTTGCCTCCCCCCCAAATGCAGCCAGTTTGCCTCCCCCCCCAAATGCAGCCAGTTTGCCTCCCCCCCCAAATGCAGCCAGTTTGCCCCCCCCCCCAAATGCAGCCAGTTTGCCCCCCCCCAAATGCAGCCAGTTTGCCTCCCCCCCAAATGCAGTCAGTTTGCCCCCCCAAATGCAGCCAGTTTCCCCCCAGCCCTGCACTTACCTTCCTCGGGTCAGCGCCGTCCTTCCGTCCTCGATGTCTTCTCCCACCCTCGATGTCGCTTCAGCCAATCAGGTTACTGGTAACCAGACCCGGTGAACCTGATTGACTGACTGAGATGCCTGTCAGTGTTAACCAAGGAACGCACCCCCCGTGCGTCCCCTGGTTAACTATTTGGAAGCCGATTACAGCCCTCGGGCTGTAATCGGGAAGCCTGTCAGAGCCGCCGTCTCTGATAGGCACTTCCAAAAACCAACCAGCCGCTGTTATTCAGATGGCCGGCGCTCAAAAGGGGGCCGGCCATCTGAATAGTGGGCGGCGGCGACAATGCATAGGTTCATGCAATGCATGAACCTATGTATTGTTGTTGTGAGTGACGGGCGCAGGAGAGAGAGGGGGCGGTGCTCCTGCTCCCACTATGGACGCACTGCCACTGCTCATGGTAGTATTTGATCTGCTTATGGCAGGTACCAAATGTCTAAATGACTTTGTAAACCTCAGTGGAGGACATTGAATGTATCAAAATTCAATAGGATGATTTGAGTGGTGTTGAACAAGCTGACAGATAACTAATACAGTATAACACAAATTATTTACATGGAAATTAAAAAGCCAGGAGGTTGGTGATGTAATGAAAAGTTTTTATTTTCTAAGGTTGCAATTTAAAGCTGTTTCAGCCTAAAGCCTTCTTTATCCCCTGCATACTCATTGGACAATGAATGATCTCACATTGATGATTCGTTCCCTGGTGAGTAGGTGGGTGACACAAGGAACTTCAAAACCTTTCTAACTTTGCAGTGTGAGTCCCAAGACTGGTTTAACCACTTAAGGACCGGAAGGATTTGCCACCTGAATAACAAGGACCTTTTTTGCGATACGGCACTGCGTCGCTTTAACCGACAATTGCGCGGTCATGCGGCGCTGTTCCCAAACGCAATAAATTTTTCGCAATAAGCGTATATATTAATTGGTTTGTGCAAAAGTTATAGCATCTAGAAAATAGGGGCTAGATTTATGGCATTTGTATTTTTTTTTTTTTTATACTAATAATGGTGGTGATTAGCAATTTTTAGCAGTACTGCGACATTATGGCTGACAGATCGGACACTTTTGACACTTTTTTTGGGGGGGGACCAATGACATGTCTTCAGCGATCAAAGCCAAGGATTACTGTATAAATGTAAGGGAAGGGGTTAACACTTGGGGCTATCAAGGTGTTAAGTGTTTCCTAGGGAGGTGTTTCTAACTGTAAGGACAGTGTAGTGACTGGGGAAAGAGACAGATCACTGTTCCTAATCACTTGGAACAGATTGTCTCTACTCCTCTGTCTGTGTCTCTCTCAGGAGCGATCGCGGGTGGCCTGCGGACATCGCGGCGACGCGCATCGACGTTTCACGCCCTCTAGTGGTCTTAAAGCAGCCAACGTACTATGACAGCAATTCGCCCAGGAGAGCCAACCTGCCGCAGTATAACGGTGTTGGCTGGTCTTGAAGCAGTTAAAGTGGTTGTAAACCTCACACATGAAATCTAAACAAAGCAGATATTTCTGTAGCGTTTACTTGCCTCTCTCCAAAGCACTACGTGTCATTTCTGTTTCCTGTCTTTCCTCTGTTATCAGCATAAGTCATTCCTGACAAGTTTTCCTGACACCAAGAGAATAAAGGTGACAGGAGGGATCTCCAGCACACAGCCTGTGATTAACAGCCTTAGCTCTGTTCCTGTGCTGTGTGACTCTACAATCGGCTCTCAGAGCTCTTGTACATTTTGTAACTGCAACTCCCCATCCTCTGCTTTTTGATTCTGTAAAAAAATAAATTCATATGAGTTATACAAGGATGTACAGGACAAATGACTGCAAAAAAACTGGTACAACTTATGTTTCACCTCTGCGTATCACCTGAGGCCAGTCACTTCTTTTGGATATAGTTAAGAGTTTACAAATACTTTTTAACATCAAAACAAACATTGTACCAGATGGAACCCTTAAACAAAAGGTTCCCTTTAAAGCCTGGACATCAGCAGCATACAGTGAGGGACAAAAGTATTTGATCACCTGCTGATTTTTGTACGTTTTTCCCACTGACAAAAAATGATCAGTCCTATAATTTTAATGGTAGGTTTATTTTAACAGTGAAGACCTGTACACACGATCGGATAACCTATGGATTTTCGTCCGATGGATTTGTCCATCGGAAATCCGATGAAACTGTTTTTCATCAGTCTTGGCCACACACCATCAGTCAAAAAACCGACCGTTCCAAACGCGGTGACGTAAAACACTCCGATGAGCCGAGAAAAATGAAGTTTAATGCTTCTGAGCATGCGTCGACTTGATTCTGAGCATGCGTGGGTTTTCTAACCGATGGACTTGCCCATAGACGATCGGAAATTCCCATCGGTTTTTTATCCATCGGAAAATTTTAAAACAAGTTCTATTTTTTACAACCGATGGAAAAAAGACCGATGGGTACCATACACGATCGGTTGGTCTGATGAAAACCATCCATCGGACGGTTTTCATCAGTCAAACCGATCGTGTGTACGGGGCTTCAGAGCCAGCATAACAGCAAAAAATATCCAGAAAAACGCATTTCAAAAAAGTTATACATTTGATTTGCATTTTAATGAGCAAAATAAGTATTTGACCCCTTTGCACAACATGACTTAGTACTTGGTGACAAAACTCCTGTTGGCAATCAGAGGTCAGATGTTTCTTGTAGTTGGCCACAAGGTTTGCACACATCTCAGGAGGGATTTTGTCCCACTCCTCTTTGTAGATCCTCTCCAAGTCATTAAGGTTTCGAGGCTGCCGTTTGGTACCTCGAACCTTCACCTCCCTCTACATATTTTCTATGGGATTAAGGTCTGGAGACAGACTAGGCCACTCCAGTACCTTAATGTGTTGCTTCTTAAGCCACTCCTTTGTTGCCTTGACCATGTGTTTTGGGTCATTGTTATGCTCTAATACCCATCCACGACCCATTTTCAATGCCCTGGCTAAGGGAAGCAAATTTTCACCCCAAATTTTACAGAACATGGGCCCCTTTCATCATCCCTTTGATGCGGTGAAGTTGTCCTGTCCCCTAAGCAGAAAAACACCCCTAAAGCATTAATGTTTACACCTCCCATGTTTAAAAGTGGGGATGGTGTTCGTGTCATAGGCAGCATACCTCCTCCAAACACGGCAAGTTGAGTTGATGCCAAAGACTTTGATTCTGGTCTCATCTGACCACAACAGTTTTACCCAGTTCTCCTCTGAATCATTCAGATGTTCTTTAGCTAGCTTTAAATGGGCCTGTACATGTGCTTTCTTGAGCAGGGAGCCTTGCAGGTGCTGCAGGATTTCAGTCCTTCACGGCGTAGTGTGTTACCAATTGTTTTCTTAGTGACTTTTGGTCCCAGCTGCCTTGAGATCACTGACAAGATTCTCACGTGTAGTTCTGGGCTCATTCCTCACCGTTCTCATGATCATTGAAACTCCACAAGGGGAGATCTTGCATGGAGCCCCAGACCGAGGGAGATTGACAGTTATTGTGTTTCTTCCATTTGCGAATAATCACACCAACTGTTGTCACCCTCTCACCAAGCTGCGTGGCGATGGTCTTGTAGCCCATTCCAGCCTTGTGTAGGTCTACGATTTTGTCCCGGACATCCTTGGACAGCTCTTTGGTCGCCATGGTGGAGAGATTGGAAATCTGATTGCTTCTGTGGACAGGTGTCTTTTATACAGGTAACAAGCTGAGATTAGCAGCACTCCCTTTAAGGCTCCATTCACACTAATGCGTTTTTTGGTGCATTTTGCATTTTGCAGAAATGCATGGAAATTTTTTAACATGGGTTCCTATGGAACATGTTCACATCAATGCATTTTTGTACCTCAGCGTTTTTGGAAAGGGTCGGGGACTTTTTTTCATGCAAAAAGCAGCGTTTTGCATGTAATAGAAGTCAATGGACCTGCATCAAAAACGCAAGTACAAAGTTTTTTTTTTTTTAAATGGAAATGTATAAAAATTAATTTATAAAAATGGATAAAAAAAAAAAAAAAACGCAAAACGCGGTAAAAACGCATGTTGAAAAACACGGCAAGCACCGCAAAAAGCAAGACAAAAATGCTCAAAAGCAACATGCATTAGTGTGAATCGAGCCTAAGAGAGCACTCCTAATCTCAGCTTATTACCTGTATAAAAGACACCTGGGAGACAGAAATCTTGCTGATTGATAGGGGATCAAATACTTATTTCACTCATTAAAATGCGAAATTAATTTATAACCTAATCTTTGTCAGTGGGTAAACATACAAAATCAGCAGGGGTTCAAATACCTTTTCCCCCTCAGTGTATGTACATCTATTCTTCTTCAATTCCTACCCTATCTGTTCAGAAAAATATGATGGGGGGAAAAAAAAATACCTTACCCTGAGGACAGATTTTCCTTGCTCCCTCTGGCTGAACGGAACAGCAGGGGGTAAAAAAGGAGGTATGCTCCTAGGGAAGGGGGAAGTGAACCATAGATTCTCCTTAATCTAGCATTAAATGAAAAGTTTTGAGGGTTCTTAATGTCTCTCCACAGACGCTCACAAAATGTACTCATTTACTAAGGTTGAGAAGTCTGAGCTCAGCCAATGCTACGACATTGAAGAGTGCACTTGTTTATTAACCAGGAACATTCCTGTGATACTTCGAGGACCCCCAGCATTGCACCCTGTACTGCATTCGTGATACCTGACCCCACCACCGCAAACACGGCAACTTTCTGCCATTTAGCAACTCAGCGTCAACACTGCTTTTCTGTCCCGTGCAGATAGGATAGAGACTATACCTAGACTTTCTGGGTTCTCTGCTTTCTCCTTTTGACATAACCTCCTCCCCAGTGCAGCTTGTAGAGGCCAGTCAGTCTTCCAACCCCTGGGGGGTCTGTGTGCATTTTGTGTTTTGTGGGAAAGCAGCGGAGGTCACCATTCTGGGATAAGAGAAAGAGGGAAGCCAAACAAAGAGATACCACCATCTCCATTACTACAAAACCCTTCCAGTGTTTCCATTTTTTTTATTTTTTATCACTTGCCCCTCTTGAACCTTGTATATTATAAATTACATATATTATATTATTACTTTGAACATAGTCCTATTGTAAAATGAATTTAGTTTAGATATGATTTATAGACCTGCAATCCTAATGAAACCCATAACTTTTACAATGAGCACCGGATACCGCATTGACGTATACCAGAGTAGTTGTAGGTAGGTATATAACTTCTGATTTGGTCCATACATAAAGAGCCCACCAGAGCTTGGGTACAGATCTAGGCTCATTCCCATCCCTGACGGAATCCAAATAAAAAGAAGGAAGATCACACATTGGGGTTGATTTACTAAAACTGGGAGAGTGCAAAATCTAGTGCAGCTCTACCTAGAAACCAATCGGCTTCCTTTTTATTTTTTTGTGTCAAAACTTAATTGAACAAGCTGAAGTTCGAAGGTGGTTGGCTTCCATGCACAACTTCACAAGATTTTGCACGCTCCAGTTTTAGTAAATCAACCACATTATGTTAAAGAGGAAGTAATCCTCCCCAAAAAAAGGGATAAAATAAGACCCTGCAAGAGAAAGGCATAATGAGCATACTAGCTCATTATGTGGCACTTAGCTGAAATCTAAGCCCCCGAAGTCCTTCGTTCCCCTCCGCCGCCGCCATGTGCCCTCTGAGCTTTCTTCCTGGTATCAGCGCTGTGATTGGCTGGAGCGGCGATGACATCACTCCCGCGCATGCGTGCGGGACGGGCGTAATCTCGGCATGTCCCATTCATTATGCTGCGACGCTCAGTGCGCCTGCGCCGTTGTCTACGGCGCGCATGCGCCGTAGACATCGGTGCAGTGTTTTCTGCAAATATTTCTTGCACCTACAGGTAAGCCTTAATGGCTTACCTGTAGGTGCAAGTTGTCAAAGTGGATTTACAACCACTTTAACTAAGGGCTGCTTCACACCAGATGCAGTCCAGTGTATTTTTTTTCTGCATCAAAAAAGCATGTACAGTAGATTTATATGGGTTCCAATCGCCTAGTTTATACCAGTGCGGTCAGTTCCAGTGCAGAAAAAGTATGCATTTTACTGGAATGTGACAAAACACATTAAAAACACACAAACCCCTTTTTAAATGCATCAAAACGCATTACAGCAAAGAACCCCATGAAACTTTGGTAAAAAGAGGGGGAAAAAACATTGAAACCGCATCAAAAACTCACCGCGTTTTTGTGGTGTGAACCGGCCCTAAGAACGTATTCTTCATATTCTAGATTAGCACAGGACACGAGATAAAGCCCTGAGTATAGCTGAAGACCACATCACATCTTTCTCTTGTGTGCTGTGCTTTATGAACGGAGTAGGTATAAGGCCTTGTTTTCTACAGCTGCTGTTTTTGGCTTTCTTTAGCCAGTAAACTCCTCAGCATGTTAGCCTATGTGTCCATGCGCACATAGATTTTATTAGCGTTTTGTGGCTGGGGAAAAAAGCCCCAGAACTAGTGGGTTACAAGAGGAGTTTGTAAAAATGCGCACACTCTCAGAAGCGGCTATTATGCATTTTTATGAGCATTTTTGAGCCATAAGCTTTTGTGAGAGTATAGCTTTGCTAGCAAACGCTGAAAAACGCTACTGCAAAACTTATTCTACAGCTAACGCTAATGGTGTTTTTAGAACATCCAGTGTGCATGAGGCCTTATGCTGAAAAACCTTGACGAAGTGGGCACTAGTATATGAATGCCAACAAAGCAATAAGGGTCTGTTTTATAGAAAGTGGTGGTGCTTACCCAGGACATAGCCTGCAGTAGTGAATCGGATGATCGTTTTGTTGAATGCATCTTACTGCTGTGAACACCACCTCTAATTTTGATTAGTTTTTCATCAAATCCAATAGTTACATAGTTAGGTTGAAAAATGACAAAGTTCAACCATAAAAAAAAATAAAAAAAAAAAAAAAATATCGTACAATCCATATACCCAAGTCTATACCCACAGTTGATCCAGAGGAAGGCAAAAAACCCCAGCAGAGCATGATCCAATTTGCTACAGCAGGGGAAAAAATTCCTTCCTGATCCCCCGAGAGGCAATCGGATATTCCCCGGATCAACTTAACCTATAAATGTTAGTACTCAGTTATATTATGTACATTTAGGAAAGTATCCAGGCCTTTCTTAAAGCAATCTACTGAGCTGGCCAGAACCACCTCTGGAGGGAGTCTGTTCCACATTTTCACAGCTCTGAGGCCTCGTACACACGGCCGAGATTCTCGTTGAAAAAAACATGTCGTTTTTTTCGACGAGATTCTTGGACAAGAAACTTGTCCCGGCCGAGTGTACACACGCTCGTTTCAAAGAACCCGCGGTTCTTTGAATGGAGCATACGCGGTGACGTCATCGACTACGACGAGCATGCGCTCGTCACAGTCGATGCCGTCGCCGCCATCTTGGTATACCCTACGTATGCCTAGGAAGCTACCGCGCATGCGTCAAATTCATTTCGAACATGCGCGGGCTTCCGGGAGGACAGGTAAGTGTACACACACTCACTTTTCTCGTCGAGAAACATGCCGAGGAGAATCTCAACGAGAAAATAGAGAGCAGGTTCTCTATTTTCTCGTCGAGGTTTCTTGTCGGTTTTCTCGACGAGAAACCCGATAGCCGCGTACACACGACCGATTTACTCGGCAAGACCTCTCTGCCAGCAAGTTTCTTGCTGGTTCTTGCCGAGAAAATCGGTCGTGTGTACGAGGCCTTACTGTGAAGAAACCTTTCCGTATTTGGAGATGAAATCTTTTTTCTTCTAGACGTAAAGAGTGCCCCCTTGTCTTTTGTGTTGACCGTAAAGTGAATAACTCAACACCAAGTTCACTATATGGACCCCTTATATATTTGTACATGTTATTCATATCCCCCCTTAATCTCATCTTCGCAAGAGTGAATAAATTCAGTTCCTCTAATCTTTCCTCATAGCTGAGCTCCTCCATGCCTCTTATCAGTTTGGTTGCCGTTCTCCAATATCCTTTTTGAGAACTGGGGCCCAAAACTGAACTGCATATTCCAGATGAGGTCTTACTAATGATTTGAACAGGGGCAAAATTCTCTCTCCCTCCCTCCCCCATACCTCTTAATACAAGAAAGGACTTTGCTCGCTTTGCAAACCGCATGCCATTATTGAGCTTATGATCTACCAAAACTCCCAGATCCTTCTCCACTTTGGATCCCCCCAGTTGTACTCCCCCTAGTATGTATGATGCCTTCATATTCTTAGCCCCCAAGTGCAAAACTTTACATTTATCAACATTAAACCTCATCTGCCACATAGTCGCCCAATTAGACAGTGCATTGAGGTCAGCTTGTAAATTGGCTACATCCTGTTAGGACGTTATTCCACTGCATATCTTGGTGTCATCTGCAAAGACAGAAATGTTACTTTTGATCCCAGACCCTATATCATTTATAAAGATATTAAAAAGTAAGGGTCCCAGCATGAACCTTGGGGTACACCACTGATAACCTTGGACCATTCAGAGTAAGAATCATTAACCACTACTCTCTGAATTCTGTCTTTTAGCCAGTTTTCTATCCATTTACAAACTGATATTTCCAATCCTGTAGACTTTACCTTACACATGAGCCGTATGTGGGGAACTGTATCGAACGCTTTTGCAAAATCCAAGTATACCACGTCCACAGCCACCCCTCTGTCCAAGGTTTTACTTACCTACCTCTTCATAAAAAGAAATCAGGTTTGTCTGACAACTTCTCTTTCATGAATCCATGCTGTCTGTTGCTTAAAATGTTTTTTTCCAGCAAGAACTCATCTATGTGGTCCTTTATTAATCTCTCCAGTATCTTCCCTAAACTAACAGGTCTATAGTTACTTGTTAAAGACTTTGTTCCCTTTTTAAATATAGGCACCACATTGGCCCTGCGCCAATCCAGTGGTACTATTCCTGTCATTAATGAGTCCCTAAAAATGAGATACAATGTCTTTGAAATTACAGAGCTCAATTCTTTTATGATCCGTGGGTGTATGCCATCTGGTCCAGGTGCTTTATCCACCTTTATTCTGTCTAAATATTTCTGGACCATATCACTTTTGAGCCATTGTGGATTTGGGGCTGTGTCACTACCACCCCCATTATGGACATGAACTCCCCCATGCTCCTTTGTATACACAGAGCTGAAGAAAGTATTTAATAAATTGGCCTTCTCTTTGTCCCCAGTCACCCACTCTAGATTATTTTGTAAAGGGCCTACATGCTCAGACCTGACCTTTTTACTATTCATATATTTGAAGAATTTTTTGGGGTTTGTCCTACTATCTTTTGCAATCTGTCCTTCATTTTGAATTTTTGCATCCTTGATTTCCTTTTTACATATCCTGTTATATTCTTTGTAACGTTTAAACGACACTAGTGTTGCCTCATTTTTATATTTTTTAAAAGCTCTTTTCTTATTGTTTATAGCTTTTTGAACTTTAACGCCTCATGCCCACGGACGTTTTTACAGCCGCGTTTTTACAGCTTAAAAACGCCTGTCCATGTTGTTGTATACATTTTTTTGACCTTTTTTTTTTCAAAGGGAAAAAAAAAAAACGTCGGAGCTCAAAAATGCAATTGTGGCGTTTTTGCTCGTTCTTTAGCGTTTTTAACGCTTCACGTTTTTTATGCCTAACGCCGAGGAACGCACTGTTCATGGGGTTTTTTTTTACAGCTTAAAAACGCCTATGCTATTTGCAGCTCAAAAACGCCTAGGTGGGCATGAAGCTATAGACTAACATGGACAGGCGTTTTTAAGCTGTAAAAAACGCTCAAAAACGCGGCTGTAAAAACGTCCGTGGGCATGAGGCCTAACCGTGAGCCACAGGTTTTATTTTTAGCCTTTTAAACTTTATTGCCCATGGGAATATACTTTGCAGTGATGTCCCAGTCTTTTTGAAGAATTCCCATTTCTGTTCTGTGCCCATTGATGCCAATATTCCCTCCCAGTCTAAGTCCTGGAGAGAAGCCCTCATCCTTGGAAAATTAGCTTTCTTGAAATTAGGTGTTTTTATCTTTCCTGTATGTATTTCTTGCTTACAGCTAACATCAAATGAAATCATGTTATGATCACTGCTACCCAGGTGTTCCTTTATCTGAACATTAGTAATACGCTCTGCATGGTTTGAGATTACTTGGTTCTCTTATTTGAAGCAGTCTTGGCAGTTTAAGTCAACAGATGGCATGCCCCAAAATTAGAATTTGTTTTCTGATAAAAATACAAACTCTTCTAAAATAAACTATGGAAAAGTCTGCTATGCCAACATATTCCATTTTAGAAATCGTCTATAGCTTGTGAAAGCGATTGCTCTAAACAGGTGAAGCAATGTTGTTTGTTTTCAAGTGTCACTTCATTGCAGTTATGAGTTTCCCCTGCTGAGTGACCTTGGGAATGATGAGGGTAGAGAGTGTATTTGGGTTGTCTGCTGGATACCACACTTATTCACAGGTAAAGCTTAGGGAGAGGCCATTTTACAGTGAGGAGCAGGAATGTGCTGGCAGGAAAAACAAGCTCACGCCCATAGACACACTTGCAGAATGACCTTTGTTGTTATTGGGCTAGAGAAGGGATGGGTTCTATTGCATAACTCCTGGGTCTGAAGCAAAGTCATTGAGTTGCATAGTCTTGTGTTTATTCCACAGGGACGTACTGGAATCTTCTAAATGCAGCACAACTAGCCAATTTTTACACCTTATGATGTGCAGTGATCTTCGTCTTGCAAAGACTGCTATTCATTCAATTTTGGCTTGGTATACCTAGAACAAACACCTTGAACATCTACACTCTGTTTAAGGATCTAGTAATAAAGAATCTAATCCAGTGTCCACTAGGTAGAGGAGCTAGCTCCAAGTCAGAAATTGTCCAACAATGACCACACCCCAGATCATTCAATCAGATTCTCAGCAATGTTTGTTATTTTGTGTAACTGTCACAGCATTTGTGGGACAGGTAAGACCTAAGTTGCTATTTTGCCAGTTTTGGTATAGTCTGATATAATATTGTATGGCTTCTTAAAGGGAGAAGGTAAATTGGCCGCTGTTATGGCAAGAACACTGATCTATAGGTACATAGTAGGTGAGGTTGAAAAAAGACACAAGTCCATCAAGTCCAACCTATGTGTGTGATTATGTGTCAGTATTACATTGTATATCCCTGTTTGTTGTGGTCATTCAGGTGCTTAGTTAATAGTTTTTTTAAACTATCGATGCTCCCCGCTGAGACCGCCGCCTGTGGAAGGGAATTTTACAGCCTTGCCGCTCTTACAGTAAAGAACCCTCTACGTAGTTTAAGGTTAAACCTATTTTCTTCTAATTTTAATGAGTGTCTTATTAAATTCCCTTCCACAAAAAAGCTTTATCCCTAATGTGGGGTCACCAGTACGGTATTTGTAAATTGAAATCATATCCCCTCTCAAGCGTCTCTTCTCGAGAGAAAATAAGTTCAGTGCTCGCAACCTTTCTTCATAACTAATGTCCTCCAGACCCTTTATTAGCTTTGTTGCCGTTCTTTGTAATCGCTCCATTTCCAGTACATCCTTTCTGAGGACTGGTGCCCAGAACTGGACAACCTACTCTAGGTGCGGCCGGAGTCTTGTAGAGCTGGAGAATTCTCGTTTTATCTCTGGAGTTAGTCCCCTTTTTAATGCATGCCAATATTCTGTTTGCTTTGTTAGCAGCTTGGCATTGCATGCCATTGCTGAGCCTATCATCTACTAGGACCTCCAGGTCCTTTTCCATCCTAGATTCCCCTACAGGTTCTCCCCCCAGTGTATAGATTGCATTCATATTTTTGCCACCCAAATGCATTATTTTACATTTTTCTACATTAAACCTCTTGCTTTGTAGTTGCCCAACCCAATAATTTGTTTAGATCTTTTTGCAAGGTTTCCACATCCTGCGGAGAAGTTATTGCACTGCTTAGCTTAGTTCCAATGTACTCGCCCTATTGTCCATACCAGCGGACCTTATTTTGTACAGTAAACGTTTATGGGGAACTGTGTCAAATGCTTTTGCAAAATCCAGATACACCATGTCTACGGGCCTTCCTTTATCTAGATGGCAACTCACCTCCTCATAGAAGGTTAATAGATTGGTTTGGCAAGAACGATTATTCATGAATCCATGCTGATTACTGCGAATGATGCAGTTCTCATTACTAAAATCTTATATAATAGTCCCTTATCAGCCCCTCCAAGAGCTTGCATACTATTTGTTAGGCTAACTGGTCTTTAATTCCCAGGGATATATTTTGGGCCCTTTTTTAAATATTGGTGCTACATTGGCTTTTCTCCAATCAGCCGGTACCATTCCAGTCGGTAGACTGTCAGTAAAAATTAGGAACAATGGTCTGGCAATTACTTGACAGAGTTCCCCAAGTACCCTTGGGTGCAATCCATCTGGTCCCGGTGATTTGTTAATGTTTAAGTTTCCCAAGTCTAATTTTAATTCTGTCCTGTTGACCATGGAGCTGTTTCCTGTGATGTGTCATAAGGATAGACACTGCAGTTTTGGTTACTGAAGCCCCCCAAATGAAAACCAGAACGATGTTAGTGTTGCAAGACAACCGGTTGCATTCTCCCATTACATAAATGTCAGATTCCTATAGCCCAGTCTCATAAATCTGGTTTCCTAATTGCAATCACAAAGTCTGTGCTGTTAAAAGGCACTATTCATTTTAATGTAAATTATCCTCACTGTAGGCACTGGCTTACTTGTTATACATCAGGAGATTAGTGGCTGGATACCCGTTGTGGTGTATTGAAGTTTAGTGGTTTATGCTGCCTGTGTACTGTTAATCTGAGTGCTAAAGGAAGGCCATGTATACATTTTCTGAAATTCCAAACATGCCTTGAAAATTCCAGGGGGCATAATAACTGCTCATTATTTCAGCGGGCATAATAACTGTTCATTATTTCAGCACTGATAAAGATTTAAAGGCTCCGTTTTATAGGCACTGCAAAGCACCAGTAACGACAGCAACAAAAGTAAAGTTAGAATTTTACAAAGAAAACAACTGATACACAAATCACACCATGCTAATAACTCATCCAAATTCACTATTGGTTACCCTCTATACAAAATCTCAAACTGTGATATCCGGTATATTGTCCGAGCAAAACATTTGCAGCAAAAATTTTCTCTGCTGCAGTAGGCCAGCGACTTCACAATCTACTGTACTACGAACTATCATCTAGTTCATAGGGTGGGGAAAGTTTCCAGAAACTGGGGCCCCACAATTGTACTGCAGCTACAAATGTCTTACAACCCAGCACCTATTGAAGTGGCAAAAGTTTTGTTCTATCCTCCCATTTGTGCACTCTCCTCCTCTCTGTGCACTCTAAGATTGTTATGTGGAAATGCGTAATGCAGATAATAGATATATATTGTATACACATTGATATGTAAACTAGGGATTTTAATTTATTCACAAAGAGACTTGTAAGATACAGCATATTACACATATTTTGACCCAGGTTTCACGCTGCTGGATTCCTCAGGGGTATTTTGGATATATGTTTTATCAAGTGTAGCTCTACCCCCGGAGGAGCCGCTTATGGTATATTTGGTTCTGCACTCTGCCTCTCAACCCCAAGAACAGTCCCAACCGCTCTGGCACACCTAATCTGCAGTATTGGTGCAAAACTAAGCAGTAGAGAATAAACACAACTATGGTAAACCAGAAGGTATGTTTACTGAGACAAAGGTGACCCAAAACATTTTTTTTAGCATAAGCATGTACGTCAGATTAAAATCTTAGTTTACGTGACATTACTATTAATGATTCAGGGAAACGGTGCAGTTAAACGCAACAGAAACTCTGTTCACATTTTTGATACCTATGTGAACAGGTAGTAGAGAGGCAGAGGACTGACCCCTTTAAGTGGTGTCAAACCTCTCCTCCCTGTACCCTCAACCCACAGGCCCACAACAAGGCAAGTAACAAACGTTCAGTAAAAACAGTTATAACCATGGCTTGATTGGCTCCTTTTAAGCAAAGTCCAGCTACCTGAAGGGTCACCTTTTTAGGTTAGGCAACAATACAGATGAAACTCGAAAATTTTTAATATCGTGCAAAAGTTCATTTATTTCACTAATGCAACTTTAAAAGGTGAAACTCATAAAGGAGATGGACTCATTACATGCAAAGCAACGTAGTTCAAGCCGTGGTTTGTCATAATTGTGATGATTATGGCTTACAGCTCATAAAAAACCCAAATCCACAATCTCAGAAAATTAGAATATTGTGAAAAGGTGCAATATTCTAAGCCATAACACATGCAAAGGGTTCCTGAGCCTTTACATGGTCTCTCAGTCTGGTTCAGTAGCAATCACAATCATGGGAAAGACTGCTGACTTGACAGTTGTGCAGAAAACCATCATTGACACCCTCCATAAGGAGGGAAAGCCTCAAAAGTTAATTGCAAAAGAAGTTGGATGTTCCCAAAGTGCTGTATCAAAGCACATTAATAGAAAGTTATGTGGTAGGGAAAAGTGTGGAAGAAAAAGGTGCACAAGCAGCAGGGATGACCGCAGCCTGGAGAGGATTGTCAGGAAAAGGCCATTCAAAAGCGTTGGGCTTCAAATGTTGTATTCCTCTTGTCAAGCCACCCCTGAATAACAAACGTCAGAAGCGTCTTAACTGGGCTAAAGAAAAACAGACCTGGTCTGTTGCTCAGTGGTCCAAAGTCCTCCTTTCTGATGAGAGCAAATTTTGCATCTCATTTGGAGACCAAGGACCCAGAGTATGGTGGAAGAATGCAGAGGCACACACTGCAAGATGCTTGAAGTCCAGTATGAAGTTTCCACAGTCTGTGATGATTTGGGGAGCCATGTCATCTCACTGTGCTTCATTAAGTCCAGGGTCAACGCAGCCGTCTACCAGGAGAATTTGGAGCACTTCATGCTTCCTTCCGCAGACAAGCTCTATGGGGATGCTGACTTCATTTTCCAGCAGGACTTGGCACCTGCCCACACTGCCAAAAGCACCCAAACCTAGTTCAATGACCGTGGGATTACTGTGCTTGATTGGCCAGCTTTAGTTGACTTTAGACCCTAAGGAAAACGTTAAGGAGATGTAAAACTACGCAAGACAATGGCTTGTGTCAGACAGCTAACAACATTACCTAGAATTTCAAATGCTATGCATGAGCTTTAACATGGATATTTGTCAATGAGATTGTCACAACGTATTTATCATACTAGCTAAACTTGCCTCTTATGCTGTGTAATTGTATTGCTTCCTCATGTGCAATTCAGATCAGGCAGACCTCTGGGGCTAAGGAGCACCCGTGCACATTTATAGCCTCTTCTAAGGGAATAAGTGGCTCTGCGTATATTCTAATACATTGCCTTTGGAGACATGGAGAAAACCTTCTGGTGCCTGGCTCCCGACAAATGAATCGAAAAATGAGTTTTATCTTGTAAAATCAATAGCATTTCAAAATGTGAATAACGTATTAAAGGAAAGTATATTTAGAAATGCTGCTCCTCTCTTGGGGACAGTGTTTTATCATCTGTCATTGAAATTCAGGCTGTGATTGTGATCTGCATTTTGAATACGTGAATAAGGTAAAAGAATGTCTGCATAAAGAATCTGTAGGACTGGAGTCAGACTGAGCTGAAATAAAAAGATAAAAAAATAATAATGTTAAAGCAGCAGCGAGTGTTTTTTGTGTAACACCACAGTATGGTTTAATGAATGTGAAAACAATCAATGTCCTAGTATCTGTAAACTGTATCCTAAGCCTGGGCCAATGGCCTGATAATGCACGCGTTCCAATCCACTAGAAAAGTCAATAATTTTATATTTTTATATATATGTGTGTGTGTGTGTATATATGTATGTATGTATGTATGTATGTATGTATGTATGTATATATATGTATATATATATATATATATATATATATATATATATATATATATATAATTAGTGTGTAATTCTTTTATTTCCTATCAAAGAGATTCCATCCGATCTTTTACCTTTTTTTTATTTTTTTCCCCATAAGCAACTTGATGAGAAATTCTTCCCTTTCCTTCCAGCTTGGCTGTCCTGATCAGTGTATTGGTGGGAAGCTCTATTTCTTTCCCTCCCATGTTCTCCATGGGAATATGTTTAGAACTCACTCTGGCTGTGGGTTTGATTTACTAAAACCAGAGAGCGCAAAATCTGGTGCAGCTCTGCATAGAAACCAACCAGTTTTATTGTCAAAGCTTAATTGAACAAGCTGAAGTTAGAAGCTGATTGGCTACCATGCACAGCTGCCCCAGATTTTGCACTCTCCAGTTTTAGTAAATCAACCCCTTGGTGTATTACTTGCTCCGACACAAACCATAGCTTGATTGAAAATCTGTGCCTGGTCTGTCACATCCATTGAGAATTTGGGGGGTGGGGGTTAGAATAGGGATCCTGGTAGGGTTTCAAAAACCACTGCATCTATAAGGCTTCATGCACATGGGACGTTGTTTAACCTCTCCTGAACGATTTAACTTAACAGCTAGAAACCGGCGTCTAAAAATGGCCGTTTAGCCGCGATTACATGTCATGTTTAGCTGTGTTTGCGTCTAGAAGCGTTTGAATTTTTTATTTTTTTTGGGTTAAAATGAAAAACGTCTGTAAACGAAACGCTGCTGAACACGAGTTACTGCATTTAGCCGCGTTTGGCGCTTGAAATGCCCAACTGCTCCTCAACATCCATTTACCAGCAGCAGTGTATGAGACCAGAGAAGTCTAGTTTGGATGGTATTTCTTTTTTACACTTCTGTGCAGTTAGGAAACCTGACTAGATGAGTAAACTCTAGGAAGATGGACCTGTCAGGTCCACTTTAACATACAGGTTAGTCATAACAGTTAGAGGATAGTACTATAAGGCTTGAGAAATAGGTTTACTTATTTTCATGTTAATTTTATACCTGACCACGGAAGATTGAGGGTGCCTCTGTGAAAAAAAAAATATTAATGACTGTTAAAATGCCTTTGAGTACTATTTGTACAATTGTAGGATAAGCCATATTTGACCTAGATTTTCTCTGTAACCTAACTGTCCCCCCAGCTGTAAAGCTACTGTATATACTTCATATGCATGGAGGATATGATTTGAATGACCCGTTTGATTCTCCACATTAAATTTTCCTTCTTGATCGTTATGAAGCAATATTGGCTTTTAGAGTCAGTAGTTTTCATGGCAGAGAACATTACCCAATCTTAAAGAGGAACTTCACTCTTCCAATTACCATTGATTGTTTTTAATCCTCATGCTGCTAGCATTAGTAAATTGAGAGGAAAGTATATCATATTTACTTGTGTTAAACTTTTCCTTTTACATTTCTATAGTTACTTTTTGGTTTCTTGCCTAGGCAAATGTCAAACATCCCAAGAGTCTTCAGGAGGGGTTTTCTCAGCTAAGCACACCCTCCTGCTTGCATGTTTGAGCTAAGGGCAGATGGATTCCAGGGAGTAAATATTACATTTGCCCTTACTCAAGATGGCCAAGGTCAGAAATGCTAGGGTGTTTTTCAAAGTGATTTCTCAAAAAAAAAAAATAGGTATATACACAGGGATGGATGGGGAAGTTTGCATTGAATATTAAAAATCAATTAAAAAGCATTTTTGGTTTGTAGTGCTCAGATGCAGTAAATATCTTTTTTAAGCCCCTAAATGGGGGGGATGACCAGCTCTTCCTTGCACAAAGGGACTGGTGCAATCTTTGTAAATTTTATAAGTACGCAGTGGCCTTGGATTGCATTCAGCCGCAATGCTGCTTTTAAAGTTGAGGATTCATATAACAAATTGGGGATTCTTCTTTTTTTATTGTTTTATTTACCTTACAAAAAGCACACATTTCTTTGACTAGACAATACATATTACTGACCACAATGATATTGCTGCTTCCTAATACAAAATCATCTGTGTTCATGAAGCACTAATTCGTACAAGCTGTGGTTGTCTGCAGTGTGCATATCTGAAAGTTATACCTTAGTAAATAAATCTTCTTAAAGACTTTGTGCAATGGCTTTTTTTTTTACTTGGCGGTGTCAAAACATGATTTCATTGTGAGGCTATATCTGAAACCTACGTAACAAATTCATTTCCTGTGGCTACCAGCAGCATTGTGGGTATTTTGTGGCTGTTTTCAGTCGGATAGACCTAGCTGTGCAAGAATATAAGAGGATCGGCAAGGCAATACTGCTAAGGGCACGAAGAAATGCCTACAAATAAAACCAGAAAATAAAGGTGTATCTTCAAAAATTGAAATATCATCCAAAAGTTCATTTATTTCAGTAATTCAATCCAAAATGTAATTGAAATTCATATACCAATGTATTATATAGATTCATTACACACAGAGTGATATATTTAAAGCATTTCTTTCTTTTAATTTTGATGATAATGATTTTATTTACAGCTAGTGAAAACCCAAAATTCAGTTTTCAGAAAATTTGAATATTACATACAGTAAGACCAAAAGAGCAGATGATTGACTTTCTTGTGATAACCATTGCGGTTTTTCGGCTTTTATCCCAAGCAGTGGGAGGCAACGCCCCCCCACCCCGCGGCTCGCCCGTCCCACCGGGAGGCCTGAGGGACCAGCCGGCACGTCTGGCGGGAGACTAGAACGTAGCCAGTATCTGCTTCGATCGGGCCACGGATCTAATAACTTAATGACTTGAAGGCACCAAATAAAAAAATAAAAAATTATAGTATTCAAAAAGGCTAAACTTGGCGTTTTTAAATGCTTTTAAGTGCAAAGGAGGGATTTGGGGTCTTGCAGATCCCAGATCCTTCCATAAAGAATACCTGTCACTCCCTATTACTGTCACAAGGGATGTTTACATGACTTGTAACAGCATTTTTAAAGTGATTAGGAAAAAAAAGTTTTCACATTATACAAAAAAATATATCTTTTTACAGTTTTTTTTTTTTTTTTTTTTTTTTTTTTTTATGAAAGTGCATTTCTTCCCAAAAAATTGCATTTGAAAGACTGATGCACAAATACAGTGTGACATAATATTGCAACAGTTGCCATTTTATTCTCTAGGGCAGGGATCCTCAAACTACGGCCCTCCAGCTGTTGCGCAACTACAAATCCCATGAGACATTGTAAAACGCTGACGTTCACAGACATGACTAGGCATGATGGGAATTGTAGTTCCTGAACACCTGGAGGGCTGTAGTTTGAAGACCCCTGCTCTAGGGTCTCTGCTAATATATATATATATATATATATATATATATATATATATATATATATATATATATATATATATATATATATATATATATATATTGGGGGGGTCCTAGTACTTTACTCTAGAAAAGTAATTTTCTTGCAAAAAAAAATACGGATTTGAACTTGTAAGCAACAAGTGTCAGAAAAAGGCTTAAGCATGAAGAGTGTGGGCAGTCCTGCTGGAAAATGAAATAATAATCTCCATAAAGCTATTCAGCAGAGCAAAGCGTGGTGAAGGGCTGCACTGACTTTGGACTTAAAGTGATTGTAAAGGTGTGCATTATAAAAAATAAATAAACATGTTATACTTACCTGCTCTGTGCACAGAGCAGCCCCGATCCTCCACTTCTGGGGTGCCCCGGTGGTGCTCCTGGCCCCCTCCTCTTCAAGTCTCGACAAAGCGCATGCGTGCTAAACGTAGTCAAGCTTCTCCTGTGTTTCACACTGGTTTGATTGTCAGTTCCCTTGGTTCTGGCCCTTCCACCCTGACATTGCGGTGACGTCACATAGGAGTGCCGGTGGCCTCCGGCTCGGCTCCCAGCGTCCATGGCTTCTCACCATCGGTATACCGTAGGGAAATGGCGGACAATCTCTTTTCCTCTGCCTACCGGACTCAGCGAATGTTAACCCATCTTCACCCTTCCATACCAGCCTGATATCATATGTACTTCACAAGTTTATCAATGAACTGTTTAGTCTTTACACCAGCTTGGCATTGTTGTGACTGGAGGCTCCATACCCTCATTGAGTTTCGGATAGCACTGTCTGCATCTCTCTTACCCCATTCAACCGCTCCATGTGGTTTTATGACGGCTGCATCCGATGGGCTCTGGGGCAGTGGACATTGAGTTTATCATAGTCAGCGCCTACTGAACCAGACCGAGAGACCATAAAGGCTCAGGAAACTTTTACAGGCGTTTTGAGTTAATTGGCTGATTAGCGTGTGACACCATGAGTCTACAATATTGAACTTTTTCTTAATGTTCTAATTTTCTGAGCTACAGAATTTTGGGTTTCACTAGCTGCAAGCCATAATCATCAAAAGTAAAAAGAATACAAATGCTTGAAATATATCGTGTGGAATGAATCTATATAACGTATGAGTTTCACTTTTTGAATTGAATTACTGAAATTTTCTTTTTGATATTCAATTTTTTTTAGAAGCACCTGTATAGCTGCTTGTGTTTAAATATAGTTGCAGATGCTAGGAATATTTTACTGAAGAACCCCCTTTTCTTTTCTTTTTCTTCTTTTTCTTCTTTTTTTTTTTTGTCAATTCTTCCTTAAAAATAGAAAGTGCACTTCTGTTCCCAGGCACTCCTGTTTTGCAGCTATGTAACTTTATATCTGCAGTAGAAGATTATCTATGACGTTGGTAATGTCACTACGCTGCTCACTCCTCATGGTTGGAGAGAAAGCTGTACCTCAGGATCTGCAATGCAGTGATCCACCTGCTACTGATTCATTTTAAGGATCTGGGATACCACCAGCTCTCCTTTCTAATCATTATCATACTTTTCATCAGATCACCAACCATCGCGGGGGTGGGGGGGTTGTCAGCTCTGACAAGAGGAATCAAAACGCTGCTTCAACCAAGATGGCCTCCACCATACAGACACAGTACAGAAAAAGTCACGGTAAGCCATTAGTGGGTAAGGATCGGCTGCAAGGAGCCTACAGGCAATGCCGGTGACTAGTCCTTTGCCCTCTGCCTGCCTTTTTTGGACAAGGCTTTAACAATACAAGTCATTTTTAACTGGAGAGAAGGCTTCCTGTTCTATGTGTCTTTCATTGTGCTGGAAGTGAATACTGTCTTGTTTCCTTGATGATTGGGTATTTGTGTGAGGACACTTTTGAAAGAGAACCTTTTATACATTTCTGACGTTCTGAAAGTCAGATGTCTGTTTGAAATCTTGGAAGTTGTGTAACAGCTGCCATGTTTTGATACCAATAGTCTCTGTTGTAAAGAAGCTATCTAATGTGAAAGGATTACTTCTTCATCTGCAAATATTTCTAGTTCTTTTCTATTTTTGATCTCAAGCTGGGGACATCTGCACTGTTCGCTCGCTTGCTCTCGCACGCGCTCTCTCTCTCTCGCTCTCTATCTCGTTCTCTCTCGCTCTCTATCTCGTTCTCTCTCGCTCTCTATCTTGTTCGCTCTCGCTCTCTCTCTCGTTCGCTCTCTCTCGCTTTCTCTCTCTCGCTCTCTCTCGCTCGCTCTCCCCTCTCGCTCTCCTCGCTCTCGCTCGCTCTCCTCGCTCGCTCTCCCCTCTCGCTCTCCCCTCTCGCTCTCCCCTCTCGCTCTCCCCTCTCGCTCTCCCCTCTCGCTCTCCCCGCTCGCTCTCCCCGCTCGCTCTCCCCTCTCGCTCTCCCCTCTCGCTCTCCCCTCTCGCTCTCCCCTCTCGCTCTCCCCTCTCGCTCTCCCCTCTCGCTCTCCCCTCTCGCTCTCCCCTCTCGCTCTCCCCGCTCGCTCTCCCCGCTCGCTCTCCCCGCTCGCTCTCCCCTCTCGCTCTCCCCTCTCGCTCTCCCCTCTCGCTCTCCCCTCTCGCTCTCCCCTCTCGCTCTCCCCTCTCGCTCTCCCCTCTCGCTCTCCCCTCTCGCTCTCCCCTCTCGCTCTCCCCTCTCGCTCTCCCCTCTCGCTCTCCCCTCTCGCTCTCCCCTCTCGCTCTCCCCTCTCGCTCTCCCCTCTCGCTCTCCTCTCTCGCGCTCTCGTGCTCTCTCGCTCTCTCTCTCTTCAAAAATATAAAATTTCTCCTGGTGCAACATTGCATAATCTTTTTGTTATGTGTTCCATGTCAAACCATGCATGCATGACTGTTTGCCCCCTCGTGGCTGTAGGCTGCTTTAAAACATTTGCCCAGTCCAGAAGGGAATTGCCAAAATTAGATCCATCTATGGCGTTTTCCACTCTACAGAAGTCAATATTACAATCGACTTCTGTTGAATAGTTGTGTTGGAATTTTTTTTTGATCAGCGGCTTGAGCAGCTGATCAGTGTATTTCAACAGCAGAGGAGTCCTGTAAGAATACTGTGATACAGTGGGGAGGATTCCTCTAGCCACCTTGATTGTGTAGATGGGGGAATCCGCTTTTTTTTTCCTTTTTTTTGGACAGCACACTTTGCATGTCAGTCCCTAGTCTGCCCGTGTTTGTAGGGAAAAATAAAACGGCAGGATTCTGTACCTTACTTATATGCTGACATCTGCACCTATACAACAGTATGCCTGATTGACCAGTACGATACTGTGCCTTATTCTCTTCCTTTGTGCCTAGATCTCTTCACCCTCTGTACCTGAATGAAAAAAAATGAATACATGCACAATTATACCTGCACATGCTGTATATCTCAAAGTGATTGTAAAGTCTTGCTTTAAATAAAATAAAAATAACAAACATGGTATATTTGCCTGCCCTGTTGCAGTGGTTTTGCACAGAGCAGCCCAGATCCTCCTCTGCTGGGGTACCTCTTTGCTGCTCTTGGCCCCTCCCTGGCGAGTGCCCCCATAGACCAGCAGCTTGCTATGGGGGTACCTAAGCCGAGTCAGAGCTCCATGTATCCATTCAGACACTGAGCCCAGCCCCCCTCTCCCCTGATTGGCTCCAGCAGCTGTCAAAGTCAGTTAGCCAATGTGCCCCAGCCAATTGGGAGGAGAGTCCTGGATGGCAGAGGGAATAGTGGACATCGCTGGATAGAGATGGGGCTCAGGGTAAGAATTAGGGGGGCTGGGGGGCCTGCTACACACAAGATTTTTTATCTTAATGCATAGAATGCATTAAAATAAAAACCTTTTGCCTTTACAACGCCTTTTAACTATTCTTATAACTTGTTTAAAACTGTTCCCTCCCATCTTCACCTACTGATCCTGCATACAATGTACAAAAAAGATCTGCTTGGCCTGGTCTTGATCCTGCAGCTCCTGCTCCCCTGTGTCAGTGAGCAGCTGCTGCAGGGGGAGCACCATGGGAATCTATGGATGATGTACCAGCTCCTGGAATTTATGGCCTTTAATTGTTCCCTTACACAGGAGAGCCAGAGCTGCAGGATTCACAAAAAAAGTGAGTATACAGACCTTTTTTTATACAGGATATGCAGGAATAGGGTAGGAAGGGGGGCTTTTTAATAATAGTTGGTGTTAGACTCAATGCACACTGGGCTTAAAAAACATCTGTTCTCTTGGCAGTAAAAAAAATGCTAATATAGAGCATTTTTTGTACAACGTTTTTAGACGCGTTTAGGAGAGTTTTACATTTTATTTATTTTTTCTGCCACTAAGCTCCAATCAAACACAAACCAGAAGGTTTTTTTTTTCTGCCTCTAAACGTTGCGTTCAAAATATGCCTGTAATCATCTTAATGTGCATGGACACATAGGATAACATTGAATTGCTTCTACAGGCAGAACACACAACTCCTGTAGAAGCAACCTTTTTTAAGCCAGTGTGCAAGAAGCCTAAAGCCTCGTACACATGATCCGATTGTTGGCCAACCAAGCATCTGATTTTTGTCTTAAGGGTGTGTGCCTGGAATCTTGTCTTGCATACTAACGGTACACAATTGTCGTGCAACAAACGTGAAAATAGTGGCGTACTACGAGAAATTTCAGCTGTTGAGCGCAATCCTTTGGGCCCCTTCTGCCAAGTTGGTGTTTGGTGAGCATTGATTCGGAGTATGCGTGTTTGTAATTTCGACATTTGTGTACTGACCATCAGAAAATCTGCCAACAAACCTTTGTCTGCTAAAAATTTACTAGCATGTCATCCAACATTTGGCCGAAAGTTGGACAAAAATTGTCAAAAGGAGTGAACTAACGGTCAGATTTTAAGACGACAGTCTGTCAACAGACAATCCCCTGCCAACAATCGTACCGTGTGTACGAGTTTTTATACTTTACTACCACTTGGAGGCTTGTTCACATCATGTCCCTTTTTTAAAGTGGTTCTAAAGGTTCAAGGTTTTTACCTTCTATGCATTAAGGTAAACCACCTGTGCAGCGCCCAGCCCCCTGAATACGTACCTGAGTCCCGTGGTGATGCAGCGAGGTGCATGAGTGTTTCAGCTCTCCAGGGACTCTCCCTCATTTGCTTAGACAGCAGCTCGAGCCATCTGCACCCTTTGTCTGTCACAGCCAGTGAGCCAATGAGAAGAGGGGGCAGGGCCGAGCCACGGCTCCTTGTCTGAATGGATACGCGGTGGATACGCGGTGCAGCGACTCAGGAGCAAGCCTGCTTGGGTGCACCCACAGCAAGCTGTTTGGTACCATTGAAAATGAATGGCACTTGAACACGTGTGGTGCGATTTGGGGTCGCTAGCAGAATGCATTGTTTCTGCCCGAGCTCCCAAAACACCAAATGTGAATGGGACCTTAGAGTGAGACTAAACTGTGGTTTAGTGGCATGGCATGTATTGTTTCAAACACTTTCTGTCCAGTGGTTGCTGCATAAATGGGAAATGTTTTGTAATCCACAGACCTAGCAGGGAACAAAGCTAATGGATATAAGTTCAGAGACGGACCACAAGTTATCTGCTCACAATATTTCTGGCTAGTAGAACAGCTGATTTTTTTTTTGGACTTTTAGAAAAATAAAGCAAAATGCTTTCAATGGTGTAAATAACAGACCAATAGGGAGCAAATCAGTGAAATTGACTGTTCATTGTTGATGTGTACAAAATGTAAGACTTTCAAATGTGCGACAAATCCCAGCTAAAACACATTTTTAGATTTTGTGACTGTTTCTGCCATATGCATTATTTATCATTCTCCTGTACTGGCCTCCCTGTTAATATACTTTATAATGGCTCCCTTTTTTTTTTTTTTAGATGTGTTTTGAAAATGCTGGTACTTTGGACTTGTCAGTTTTTCATAACCATTCTGATCAACAACTGAACATTTAACTTGACTAATTACCAGCTCTACATCTTTCTGTTGCGTCACCGTGATGAGGAACTTTTACGAGGCTCACACGGCCACGCCTGTAGAACATGTTCTGGCCTATATCGTAATTACATTAATTAGATTTGAATTTTTCTCTTCCTTTACCAAAGTTTAAGCGGTGTAATTGGGGCATACTTCACAAACTATATCCAGATGTTTGTGTTGTATAAGTTGTCTGATCCCTTGGTGCTCTCCTCCGCTGTATGATGTGGGCAGACCCTCGGCATCCTTACTGTACAGTGTTGGACTGCTTCTTCTGCATTGTACAGAATGACATCAAAGAGCTGTAACTAGTCAGGCATTGAATGGAAGACTTTGGGGGCTGGTTGCAGAAAGAGATGGAAGCCTGCAGGAGCACAGAACAATAGAAGTATATAGAAGTGGATCACCTTTTTTCATCGTCTAGGCAAAACAGTGAAGGTGTACCCACTGCAAGATTAGATCCCCCCCCCCCCACTGAGTTTTCCTTTTTTACCTGTGTGTTCTTTTTTATTTGGCAATTGATCATATTTACTCATTTGATATTGCTGCCACCTACTGATTTTGGAGGAGTAGATTTACAATTTTCTGTACGTAATGCTGTACGCCAATATTTATTTCTATTGCCTTAAAGGTTGTTTAAAAAAAAAAAAAAATTGGAGATCTGTTTGGTGTTCCTTGGTGTCATTGCCAGCCATGAGAGTAGACCTTAGAAGAATGAGCTTAGCTTGTTTTAGGTGATCCTTTTCGCAGGAGAAGCAGCCAGGGTACATATTGTAGGTAGATGGGATAGAATTAGGATGCGTTGGAAGCCTATGGCTGTTTCTTGTCTTGAAACTTGTAAACGCCACAATCGCATGGTTCTGAAGCCTTATATATCGCAGTAACTTGGGAATTCTATAAATATGTCAAGGGCCCATCACACCAAGCAACATTATTGTGACTGAACTTTTCATCCTGAATTTCTGATTACCATATAAATAACATTTTACATCTAATCTAAATGTTGCTGTTGAGGGGCTTATTTATTTGCTTCTTCTCATGTCTCTATGGAGCATGTCTCTAAAGTAATCTCTGCAGATAAATGACCTTCTGATGAGGTGATGTAGACCGTGAGAAAACCTTCTACTGAAAGTAAAACTGATAAGGTGTACAGTAAGGTCCAATTGTCTGAGATTCCTAGTATGGGAACGGTATTGATTTTTTTTCCTGGTGTTTACTTTCTTGGCTAATTGCGCATTGTTGCCATGGGTAATTTATCCCTAAACCATACAATTTTAAGTTATAAGTTGCTTCACTGAGAAATGTTTTGTTTAGCATTTGCTTTATTATAACCCATTCTGGGGAATACATAGAGAACATTTACTACACTCTTTAGAACCCATCATGCCCAGTGGCGTCTGGTGTTTTTTTTTGTGGGGGGTGGCCTGTCGGTCAGGCACTTGCCCCATCTAGGCAGGCACCAGGTCCATGTCCTCTTCTCCATTGGCGGCTTCCAGCTTGTGGCTCCTCCTATACTTGGCTGCAGATGACTCCAGGTCACGGCCCCCAGGGTCTCCCAGCTTGCACTCACGGCTGGCTCAGGAGGATGGAGAGAAAGCCGCAGTCCAGGGTGATAATGGAAAAGTCAGGAGGACAAGCCAAAGGTCAAGGCAACAAGCAGACGGGGATGGTCGGGAGAACAAACCGGTACACGGTATTAAACGTAGAGCACATGTCAGGGCATGAAACATTACTGCAGATTCATTTCGTCAGTGTATCCTGACGACAAGTCTCCCCACTGTCCCCACCTCAAATGCGTGGATGGGGAAATTATATCCCCCCCCCTTTTTTTTATTTTGGTATAGTTTTAGGTTGAATAAAAATGACTAGTGTATGGGTTACCTAAAGTGATAAGATTTCTATCATCAAAACCTTATTCAGGTGAATTTAGTAATCCATTCGTTATTTGTAAGATTAGCAGCTACCTTTTCTGTTTTTAATGTTTTATTTAAGTTTTTCCAAAGAGGACACAAATTGTAGGCAAAGCGTGACCTCAAAAATGAGGTCCACAATGCAGGTGGAACATATCAAAACATCAAGGACCAATATGAAAAGGATCCAAATAGTATACCACTAGTCCTCCTTAAATACAAAGGATTGTCATCTAAAAGTATACAAAGAAGTTCAACATAAAGATAAACGTTCTGATAAAAGCATACAACAATACTACTCAGAAAACCCCCACAAGGGGGAATATCGGAACCTATTCTTCTCCACCACCCACCAGCTAGGTGGTGTGGGTCGTGCGTATAAAAAGTGCATTACAAAAGGTGTGAAAAGAGGAGAAGAAGACGGAAAATGGAAAGGAAACGAGAGCTGGGAAAAGAAGAAACAAATCAAAAGAACGCCCGCTTCCGCTGCCCACACTCTTCAGTCAGCTGGAAGTTGGAGATACTTGAGTCTGACCCCGTTTGGGATCCTTGGATTAACAGTCCTATCCTTGAAAATACTGAGCAGCTTTTTGTTGAGCAATGAGCCATGTCAACTTACTTCCCATAATAGCCAGACCTACCACTAGCAGCTACCCTTTTAACTCAATTTCTACAATAATAATATAGAGTTACTAAATTGCTCTGAAAAAAACTAATTATTGTGTAAAAATAAATAAATAAGTGTGTGTGTGTGTGTGTGTGTGTGTACACTCACTGGGTCTTCTTTTTGAGGTCTTTATCTGCCCATTTTTATTAAAAGAAGTTAAAAACAAAATCAAAGGTTTCCCTCGCAGGGGTTTCAACACTCCTTTTCATCAATAACATGACATTCAGCCTCCTGGCTTATACATACAGCAGTGCTGCTCAGGCCTTCCACTTCAGGCTCTTGTCTGTCTCCTACAGACTATTCCATTGGCAACCCCATCCATTTAGATAGCAGCCCCTCGCTGCTCTGACCCTCAGACTTGGGTCCACTGCTCTGACCCTCAGACATGGGTCTCTGGCTTCCAGTGTGCAGACAACCACTCTCTGGCTTCTCCAGTGCACACCTGCACTTGTCGGAAGGGTGGAGCCCAGAATGCTGGTCCTGACTCTTCTATTAGGCCCACACACACCTGAACAATCAGTGTGCTGGTGAGTCTCAAAACCCGGATCCAGGATTGGGGATTTCATCCCACCCGGATCTCTAAGAAATCCCCAAGCACCAGGTCCCAAAGTGGACTTAAGTAAATCATGAGGAAAAGCCAGTTTCCTCCCAAACAAGCAAATACCCTGGAGCCCCTCAACCTGCCTGGTTGAGAATCCTGTATTCATACACTGTTGGGTGTATATATATATATATATATATATATATATATATATATATATATATATATATAAATATAAATTTTATTTTTTTAAAGACTAACTTTACCCAAAAGGGGAAGTTCTGCTTTACCCACCTGACCCTGTTCACCCCACACACACGCACGCATGCCATGCATTTTGAGTGTTTTTCATGTTTACCGGGAACTTTAGAAGACCAGCTTTTGTAATTAAGGTGGGTGATTTTGAGATTTGCCCCCTCTTCCTGTCATCAGATCACTGTCTATAGAGGGTGTCCTTTTGGTGGAGACTTCTGGACTGTTTTCTGCAAAAGTCCTCCAAAAATCAGTTGACTGCCTGTTAACTGCCTGTTTAAAATGGATATAAACCCTTTATGGCCATTTTACACTGTTTCAGTACAGAAACATGCAAACACAACATACTGTATATTGTGCTTTTTTGATATGCAGTGCCATTCTTTATTAACACACACTAACAAACCTTGCACCTGCATAGCAGACCGTTATAACACACCGCCATGCGTTGTGGTGTGCTGCATTGCAAATAAAAACAAAAACAATCCTACATAAGTTGTAAATTTTTATGTGCAGTGCTCTCTCCTCTACAGCTGTTTAACCACTTCCCGCCCGGTCAATAGCAGATTGACGTCTGGGAAGTGGTTCTGTTATCCACACTGGACGTCATATGACGTCCTGCAGGATAACAGCCGCCACGCACTCGGGGGGCGCGCATCGCGGCGTTCGGTGGAGCGGTGTGTCAGTCTGACACACCGCTGCACTGATCTCGGTAAAGAGCCTCTGGCGGAGGCTTTTTACCACGTGATCAGCCGTGTCCAATCACGGCTGGTCACGATGTAAACAGGAAGAGCCGTTGATTGGCTCTTCCTCACTCGCATCTAACAGACGCGAGTAGAGGAGAGCCGATCGGCGGCTCTCCTGACATGGGGGGTTCGCGCTGATTGTTTATCAGCGCAGCCCCCCCCTCGGATACCCACACTGGACCACCAGGTAAGCCCCCCAGGACCACCAGGGAAGCCCCAAGCATGTGGATGGCCAGGTAAATCCCCCATGGCCATCCACATATACATAAAAAATATATGCCAATCAGTGCCCACAAATGGGCACTGATTGGCACCATCATGGCACAACCAAAATGCATGATGCCCAGCAATGCCAGCCACCAGTGTCAGTGCCACCTACCAGTGTCCATCCGTGCCGATCTGTGCCCATAAGTGCCCACCTATCAGTGCCCGTCCGTGCCACCTATCAGTGCCACCCATAAGTATCCATCAGTGCCGCCTATGAGTGCCCATCAGTGCCGCATACCACTGCCACATATCAGTGCCGCCTATCGGTGTTGCCTTATCAGTGCCCGTTAGTGCCGCCTTATCAGTGCCCGTCGAAGTAGAAAAGGTACTTATTTACAAAAAAAATTAACAGAAACAAAGAAACTTATTTTTTTCAAAATTTTCGCTCTTTTTTTATTTATGCAAAAAATTTAAATCGCAGAGGCGATCAAATACCACCGAAAGAAAGCTCTATTTGTGGGAACAAAATGATAAAAAAATTGTTTGGGTACAGTGTTGCATGACCGCGCAATTGTCATTCAAATTGCGACAGCGCTGAAAGCTCAAAATTGGCTTGGGCAGGAAGGTGTATAAGTGCATGGTATTGAAGTGGTTAAAGTCCTGAATTTTTAAAGCTTGTCTGAGCTGTCAGAAAAAGGTGATAGAGAGCTGAAACCGCAATGGGGAGCTCTGAGAGCTGATTGGAGGGAAGGGACACACCCCTTTTCACACACAAAACAGGAACAGCACTGAGGCTGTCAGCTGGAGATTCCTCCCCTGTTAGCTTTTCTTTCTTGGTTCCAGGAAAATTTGTCAGAGGTGACTCGTGCTGATAGCAGAGGAACTTCAAACAGAAATGGCACTTGATGCTCTTAATTGAAACAAGCACGCACTATAGACTCCTCGTAAGAGGGATATGCTTTGTTCATATTTCATGTTTGAAACTTTAGGCGTTTTGTGGTATATTGCCAGACCATTTAAATGAATCACTGCAACATCCCAAAACGCAGGAGGGAGAATGTGTGTGTGTGTGTGTGTGTGTGTGTGTGTGTGTGTGTATGTATGTATGTATGTATGTGTGTATGTATGTATGTATATATGTATATGTATGTGTATTTTAAATATTTTTGCAACAAGCTGTTCTATTAGCGTCTGTTAAGGGAAACAGATAAAGCTTTGTACACATGAAGCATTGTAATGCATGAAAAAAGATGGAATACTTGTGAATGCATGCTTTACTGACCTCATAAAAAGAAAATCTGGAAAAAATGCAAGTCCTAATGTATAACGAGAACAGAAACACAGCTGATATTTACTTTTTTTAGTGGATGAAGAAGGCAGAGCCATTACTGGATCAAGTTAGAGACCTTCTTAAGGGATAGGTGCACCTCTATACCTCTCCTCTTTTCCCATCTCTTTCAGTACAGATCTCACTTGCCCAACATCCTTGCTCTGCTAAGAGCTACACTGTACAACCTGCCTCGTGTCTACCAGCCCCTGCCTTCAGTGTAAAGCCTGTTTGTAGTCTATTAGGCTGACATATGGGCTTTCCAAAGAAGTGAGTACAGGCATACCCAACTTTTAAGTACACAATGGCAGAGCATGTATGTGTAGCACATGGACCTTTTCCTGCCTTCGGCTCACTTGCAGGTCAAGGCACACCGTGCTATATGCCTGTACCCTCCCTGTTTGAGGGGGTTGAGCGGTGTTAACAATTTTGGGTCCTGCAGCAGGTTCTCCCAGCAAACTAATTATAATCCCCTATAGTATAGGGACAAGTCTCTATTATTCCCCAGTATGTCCACACCACTTTAACTCCATTGCTGAGTTTATTTTATAAGCAAATTCAAGTTCAGCAGACAGGAAAGGTGGATGAGAGAAAGGACAGCAAGGTTTGGGGGATAGGTCAAGGCACAAACTGTTATGATAGTCGCTACTCGATCCCGAGTAGGTTTAGCTCACCCGGATAGTCCCCTGTAAGAGCGGATCCTAGCAGCCGGAGTGATGCTCGAACGTTCACTTTAGGTTTTCCTTGAGATACGATCGGGAGATCCTCTGCCACAGAATCTTTAAGTCCCAAACTTCCCAGCTGTTGCAACACAACGACAGGTGCCAGTGATGGCACGTTGCAAGGCCTTTGGTGGATCTTTGAATCCCTCCAGAAGGTAACCAGGCCTCTCTTTCACCGTGAACTCTCACCGGTCCATCAGAAAGGTCCTCCCCCGGTTTCCTCTGCTTAGAAAGGTCCACCTTTTCCCGGGCACCCTGGGATTCTTCTTTTGGAGGTAGGCCCAGGCTAAAGGTGCTGGGCCTACTAGTGGAGTTGCAGCCCCAGAATAAAGGTGCCTGAGACCCGTACGCGCGCGCACCCCTGGCCTGGAGGGCCGGGTGGCGCGAACCGCTCACACTCAAGACTCCCACCGACTCCCCAAAAGAATAGCGTCTGCCCCTTATGTATCCTCTCCCAGCATGCACAGCAGGCCAACCACGCCCACCGTACTGCTGCCGAGAGAGGACACCCTAAGGCATAGCAATGTCACCCACGGTTCAACCCTGACCTGATATGGCAGTGCCACCTACAGGCCACAGGGAACTGGTGCGTCAGGCTACATCACTCAGGCAGAAGCGAGTACTAACAAATCAATGTGGTCTGAGCCTGGCTACTAGCTCAGACCAACCCCTAAATTTAAGTACATAGCACCCCTGAAAAGTAAAGGGGTGCTACATATGTAAAACAAAAATCTACTTAAAGTGAAGTAATACCCTTTTTCACTTCAGGGGTGTCGGGGGCTGTAGTGGGGGTGTCGGGAAGTGTGTTTCCAAGTAGCTGGGAATCTGAACTATCCGTGCACACATTATTCAGCTGTGGCTTTAGCTTGAGAGACACTTTACATACACTCACGGGTCCTTACTCGGGAGTGTATGTTAAGTGAGCGTACTTAAAGCGGGGTATGCCTGTATAGGCCACAGAGTGTATAGTTGGTTACCACTCTGCAGCAGGGATGACACCACCATATCCCTAGAATCTTCAAAATTCTGAAAAGTAGTATTACACTCAGAATTTTCTTTTTCTTTTGTATAATCAATATTTATTTAGAATTTAAAAAAACAAAAAAAAAACATAAAAATAAAGAAAACAAGAACATAGAAGTACAAACATTGAGAATGTGTTCCATCTGTAAGACAGACCTCACATGTGAACCTCAACATCAGTGATAGCTTCAATAGTAACAATAATAATACAGCCCAGTGATGAAAAGAACAAAACCACCAAACAGGCCCCACAAGGCACATATGTTATTAATACAAGAAGAAGTCGCTCTTCCCCAGGGGGTCCATAACTAAAACCCAATCTGACAGTCTTGGGCATGACTCGTGTCACACGGGAGTGGACCGTATGGGTGAGAACAGATCTGCATACATGTAAAGACCTCGAGCAATACTGACTGTGCTCAATGTGCAATTCTCTGACCTCAGCAGAAGGCCAGACCCCTGAGATGATATCGCAGTAAAAAGAAGAAAATGGCGTAAGGCAAGAATGAAATGGATAAGAAGAAAATGGAGAAAGAGACCTCAAGCAAACACAGCTCTCCAGGACTCATCAGAATATCTCCCCCCCCCTTTTTTTTTACATTCTTATCAAGCATCCCGACCCATGGCCAGTTATCAAAGGAAGCTAAACAAAATGGTGACTGTCTACATAGCTGGGGAAAAGGGAAGATCCTAGACAGGCAATGCCCTCCGCATTTTATAACTGAACACAATGAAATCTTTCTCCAGTAACCGAATTGGTAAAGTTCTTACACCAGTACTTGCAGATTAAATCTTTCAATGCTGCTGACCTCTGTTTTCTGTGCTGCTTCCCTGAACTTCTGCTCTTCACGGGAAAGAGTTGACAGTGCAGTTTCCAGCCTTTCTGTGAGCTTGGTGATGGGAGGGGGATGCCTTGTCGTTCTAGGCCATGGGGCTGTTTCTATTGATGTACACAGTGTAGGGTGACAAAACTCTAGCCCCTGCAGGCAATGGTGGCTCCAAAGGATGCTGCTAAAGAAAGAGGCCCCCTTGAAACGGGAAACTGGGGCAGTGATCATGGCATCAACTTAAATTGGAGCATAGGCAACGATTGAAGGATAAAGAAGCTACATACTCGGTTAATGATTAAATCAGCTGCTGAACGTGCTTAGAGGATTTATTCTGACCTTAAACGAATTAAAAGAGGAAGGTTGGTAAATAGTATGATTTATACTGAAAGTGTGGGCAAAGGGATGCAGAAAAGACCACCACCAGAGGGCTCTTTTTATAAAGCGGTGCTTTAGGCTCACGGTGGCCATACAGTCACTTTGCAAAAAAAATAAAAAATCCTCTGGGCCATACACACAGCACGTGTGTGTGCTTTACAAGCGTCCATGTCGCTTACTTTGGGACTCTGAAGCAAGTGCAGCTGTCTTCATTGATCTAGAATATTTTTTGGGGGTAAATCTGTCTTTTTTTTTTTTTTTTTTCAATGACTGATAGGTCACAGGACAAGGCAATTCTCCTGGAGTGTTCTGTGCAGCATTATGAAGAATGCAGCCCCCCTAACCCTGCATCCCCTGCACTGTGCAGGGAGGGGATACCACTCTCAATTTTCAGTGGGCCACAAGGGGCTCTTTCACGCTAGTGGTTGAGGGCCAGTAAAACACTGCAGTTGAGCCAGGTTTTTACTGCGCCCCCATCTCTTTTGGGCCACACTGCAAGTGCCTCGCAACTACATTTAGTGTGCAATTTCAAGGTGTTAAAGTGATACAATGCCTTATCACCACCTGTGAAATGCTCTCTGAGGAGCAATGCAAAAGCAGATTCCTCTTCAGAGACCATGGCATGTGTAATGTCAGTCACAATGATATATTCACAAACTTTTATTCCTACTGCTTGCAAATGTGTAAGGTCACAGTAAGTAGGTCAAGTATCATCTTTTTTTGTCTATAATGTATATATACTATAAAAATCGTCAGAAAAGGTCTAAAAAATAAGTTTTTCTGTTATAGGAGAACTTTTATGTTTAAAGAACCCAAAGCTTATGTGCAATTTCTGCTCAACAACCTTCATTTCTTTACAAGTCTATGGGATTCTTTAGGGGTCAAGAAGGAATTCTCAATGATGGCATGATATCTTTAAGTCTTTTTCTCCATTAATAATAAAGAACCGTTAACTCCATCTGGCTTTTTTATTACCTTTTTTAATATGAGTGAAAATTTGATTTGTACTTTTGAAAACTGGCAGATCGGTCATGAAAGCCAAAAGCCTCAGATCAGCATAGCTGCTTCCAGGAAAATGAAATACTTCATCTGCTGGACAGCCCCCTCTAGAGCAGTATGTTTCATTAAGTTGGACGGAGGCCAGGGGCTTAAAACTTCCTGTGTGCACAATCTGTCACAAACTTTGAACACCTTCCAGCCAAGGACTCCCCTGACCCGTCGCCTGACCCCAGCACTTACATGATCTCCAAGGATGCTTCTAAAACGACCAAACCGTTACAGAAAGAGAATCTAATCTTACTCTTTTTGGATTGTATTTGTTACTCAATATATCATAGCTGGCAACAGAATCCTAGACCAGCTAATTTTGGGGCTGCCTGCCCAAACATATCAATTTATGAACAACTGCACAAATTATAGATGACATTTTTTGACGCATTGCCATAAACATTACCATTAATACAGATCTACCCACAATGCTATTTTGGTACTTTGCTAAAATGATAAATATACAGCACAGCATCCTAGAACAGGGCCAGTGAACCTGGGGAGACATGTAGCTTGGGCTTTCTCAGGCTGCCCTGGAACGGAACCTGGAAATTCTTTTGCTCCGGGGGGGGGGGGCCCCCTCTCTTAATAGAGCGTCTGTTTGTCAGATGCCTGTATGGTCAGGTACAATGGGAGTGTGGGATTTTGGCTCAGACGCGCTCGCTCCCGATGCTAGGGGAACCAGCTCGACAAAGCAACAGTCTCCGCCCCCGCCCCTTGCGGCTGCTCATGAACATTTAAAAAAATACAGAGCGGTGTGTCGTGTCCCATCAACTTGCTAGTCTCCGCCCCGCCGCTTTCTGCGCAGCGTGTATCGTCGGAAGCGAGCGTGTCTACAGCTGACGAGCAGCTGTAGATGTTCATAGATTTCCGCGTGTTCCGAGTGCGCATGCACAGACGCGCTCGAAACCATATTGATAGGGGAACTAGGTTGACAAGACACCGGCACTTACCAGTGAAGGTGCTGCAGTTTGCAGGTTAAGTACTCTGGAGGCTAGTGAAGCCATGGTAGACTTCCTGAAAATGTGGTGTTTTAACCTCACATTGGCACCTTGACCTTGGACAAGTCACTAAGAAAAAACTGGCCAAGCTCCTGATGGATCACAGCCGCTGGCTTCCCCAAATCTTTTTGGAAGAAGTATGCATGGTTGGAGCAGAGGCACCCAGAGTCCCTGACTATTTCCAGATGGGGTGGAGTGGCGCATGTCTGCTGGGGCAGGTGAACTATGTTGGTAAGCCCGGACAGAATGCAGCCTGCTATGCTGCAAGTCCCCCTGAATGGACAGCTATATGGTGGTTGTGTAAGTATGCCCTGGTGCCATCATCAACAGACACCAGGGAGGGCATGCAAACAGGTGGGGGATGATACAGTAGGGGGACCTTGATCTTCCTGGGAGTATTACAACAGACTTCATCTGGTCTGCAAAGCTACACCAGGTACTCTGGTTTTGACAGGAGACCTGCTATAATTTTGTCAGGTTACCCGTTAGGAGGATGTCCTCTCTTTGGATATTGGTTGCTGTGGGTGTTTGCACGCCACCTACAAACACAGGGTGAATGTGCTTTGTTTTCCTGTCCAGCATTAGTGTGGTCATTTGGAGGCAGAGGCCCTCAGCTCTGAGGAAGACGCTACCTCGAAACGCAGCAGCCAATCCTTTTTGTGGGATGGTCATCTGTTATGTGACACAATGGATGTTAAGCTGCTCTACATCCTATATGCTGTTTTACATGTGCATGTTTGTGAGTATTATTTTTTCATTTTTTAATAAAGCAATTTTTGAAGATGATGCACCCTCTGTTTTTTTTTCTCGTCTTTTGTGTATCCAGACATCCCATGTCTTATGAGGGCAGCAGGGTGGCATTTATCCAAATCTACCAGTACAAGAGCTTAGAGTAACACCACTGTGAGCTCATCTTCGAGCGTAGATGTTGTGTATGTTGAAGTCAATACTTCGTATAACCACCTTTCTTTGCAATTACAGCTGCAAGTGTTTTTGGGGATGTCTCTACCAGCTTTGCACATCTAGAGAGTGAAATATTTGCCCATTATTCTTTGCAAAATGGCTCAAGCTGTGTCAGATTGGATGGAGAACATCTGTGAACAGCCATTTTTAAGTCTTGCCAGTCAATTGGATTTAGGTCTGGACTTTGACTGGGCCATTCTAACACATGATAATGCTTTGATCTAAACCATTCCATTGTAGCTCTGACTGTATGTTTAGGGTTGTTGTCTTTCTGGGAAATGAACCCCTGCCCCAGTCTCAAGTCTTTTGCAGACTCCGGTTTTATTCTAAGATTGCCCTGTATTTGGCTCCATCCATCTTCGCATAAACTCTGACCAGCTTCCCTGTCCCTGCTGAGGAAAAGCATCCCCACAACATGATGCTCCCACCACCATGTTTCATGGTGGGGATGGTGTGTTCAGGGTGATGTGCAGTGTTGGTTTTCCGCCACACATAGCTTTTTGCTTTTAGGCTAAAAAGTTACATTTTGGTCTCATCTGACCAGAGCCCCTTCTTCCACATGTTTGCTGTGTCCCCCACATAGCTTCCTGCAAATGGGACTTCTTATGGCTTTCTTTCAACAATGGCTTTCTTCTTGCCACTCTTCCATAAAGGCCAGATTTGTGGAGTGCGCGGCTAATAGTTGTCCTATGGACACTCTCCCACCTGAGCTGTGGATCTGTGCAGCTCCTCCAGAGTTACCATGGGCCTCTTGGCTGCTTCTCTGATTAATGTTCTCCTTGCCCGGCCTGTCAGTTTAGGTAGATAGCCATGTCTTGATCGGTTTGCAGTTGTGCCATACTCCATTTTCGGTTTGAACAGTGCTCCATGAGATGTTCAAAGTTTGGTATATTTTTTTATAACCTATCCCTGCTTTAAACTTCTAAACAACTTTATCCCTGACCTGTCTGGTGTGTTTCTTGGCCTTCATAATGCTGTTTGTTCACTAAGGTTCTCTAACAAACCTCCTTAGGGCTTCACAGAACAGCTGTATTTATACTGAGATTAAATTACACACAGGTGGACTCCATTTACTAATTGGGTGACTTCTGAAGGCAATTGGTTCCACTAGATTTTAGTTAGGGGTATCAGAGAAAGGGGGTCTGAATACAAATGCATGCCACACTTCACATTATTATTTATAAAAAAAAAAAAAGGAAATAACCAGGCATGGATCTAGACTTTTTAAGCTGGGGGTGCAGTAGAAAAAGTCACGTGGCATAATGTCAACACTGTGTGCGTGTGTAACCATCCAGGAAACCCAAGTACGTTTCAGGTCGCCTTATATCGGGAGTCCTCATCAGAGTGCCCCCTTACGTCAATTGCCCCAATTGGACTGTCTCATGAGTCAGTGGATGCACTCTGAGACCTGAGGGGGTACAACTAAAGTCTAGGGTACACAGGCCACCCCAGCACCCCCCCTAGATCCAGGCCTGTTACGAACACATGTCAAAGTTGAAAATGTATGTTCAGGCTTTAGGATTTGTTTTGCCCTTGTGAACGAGTTAATGGTGGCAAGAATGTTTTCTGGTGAATGAAAATCTAAACATGTATGGCTTGCTTAACTTTGTTTTCTCATTTAATGCTTGTGATTCAAGTCAGGATAGTAAATGGATAGTAAACCAATCATTACCTGAAGACTTGGCTCACAATTCTGTATCACAAGCTGGCTGCAATCACTGATCCAATCATACAAAATCGAAAATATATAATTGTATTACTAATGGAAACCCCAGACAAGCAGAACACTAATCATTTCATCATCTGCAATATGCAATCAAGAGGGCCAATGCTGTTTTCTGATTTATTCATTCATTTCTCTTCTTTGGTTGATATCTTGCCACTTCATGTATGTAGACTAAGATAAAAATCAAAAAGCAACAAAACACAAGATCAACCCTATGATTAGATACAGCTGTAATAGAAGATGTCATCCATACAGCTTTTTGCATGAGGATTTTATAAAAGCGTTATTAGGGCAGTTTTTATAGGAACATTCTAAAGTAGACCCAGAACCAATACCTTAAATACGTGAAGTTTTCATATGGAATTAATGTTTCTCACTGAGATTCCTTTAAGTAAAACTAAAGGTAATATTTTTTTAGTTTTGAAATGCGTGGAGAGGGATTAGAATAGCTGCCCGGTTTTTATTGATTCACCCTGTGTGTTTGTCGTGTTTACTGAAGGTGAAAGAAAATTCCAAATTTTTCGGTTGTCTTTAAAACTTGAGAAAAGGGGAATCCTCCAATGGAGAAAATATCCCTGGTGACAAAATGTTTACAACCACTTTAACGCTCGCTTATGCACGGTTACTGTATGTCACACTTTTTTTTTTGGCCAAACGCTGCTTTTTTTTTATTTTTTATTTTTTTTTAGTTCTGAAAACACTCCTTCTAAAACACTTGTAAATGCCTGTGTGAATGGACACATTCACACAGGTGCTTTTAAATGCTGGAAAAAAATTAAAAATAGACCTCAAAAGCCTGTAAAAGAAGTGTTTTCTGGCCAGTGTTCATGAGGCCTTAGATTGTAGCGTTTTTTTTATTATTAATTCCAGTACAAGACATTTTCATTTTTTTTTTTTTTAATTTTCCATTTGTTAGGCTTGCGTCTTCTTTCTTCATTCAGAAGGTACTTCTATAGTGTTTTTTTTTTTTTTTTATAGTATGACTTGTTTTTGTCTTTTTACTTTCAATACAAGGAATATTAGCTTTCCTTATTAGATAGGATTGCTTCTCTTTTCATTCGGAAGGTTCTTCTATGCCCTTGGAGTAGTGTGCATGCTCAGATCCAAACCTTGCCTTATTAGTTTTTCATCAATTTCCAATCGGATAACCGAGATCAACAACTGCACTTCACCTTACCCACGACGCTCTGCGAAAATCTAGACATAGAGCTGTATGATTCTGGCTAAAATGAGAATCTCACACATTTTTCTTTCATAGAATAAAGATCACGATTCTTGTGCATAAGATAATCTTTCACGTTATACCAAAAAAATGGGCTAATGTTACCATATATTTTTTTTTTTAATTCCTAAAAAAGTTTTTTCCACAAAAAATTGCGCTTGAAAGACCGCTGCGCAAATACCGGGTGGCATAAAATATTGCAACAAGCACTAATTTATTCTCTAGGGTCTATGCTAAAAAAAAAAATCTATAATGTTTGTAAGTTCTAAGTAATTTTCTCGCAAAAAATACTGATTTTAACTTTTAAGCAACAAGTGTCAGAAAAAGCTTTGGTCTTTAAGTTGTTAAACTGACCTCATTTACAGACCGAAGTTCATCCTTTTGATCTAAAAACGAAAATTATACTTTTTTTAGACCCCTTTCACACTGAAGCACTGCTAAAACACTGGTCGTTGTCACGTGATCTTAAAAAAAAAATCCAGTTTTGGAGCACTTTGGAAGCGCTTTTGAGGTGCTTCGGAAGCACTGCCCATTCATATCAATGGGCAGAGGCGTTTTTGGAGCGCTTTTTACTTTTCCAAATAGGAAAAACCAAGAGGGTGAGTCTCCCTAATGGAGGGCGCAGACAGAAATAAAAACTGACAGGTGTTCTTACTAGGGCTGGGCGATTTCCCCCCCCCCCCCCCCCCCAAAAAAAATCTGCGATAATTTTTTATTTTTTTTTATAAAAAACTTGATTTTCGATTCGATTTTTTTTTTTTTATTATATTAATTAAAGTGCATCAACAAACAAAATTGCAAAGGCAAACCCTTTCTCTAACTGCAAAGTCAGTGTGCAACAAAGATTGTTAATACTGTATTTGGATTTAGCTAATAAAACAACAAAAAATCTTGAGGTTACTCTTAGTTGAACTGAACTGTGCCCATGCCTCACTGTGCCCAATGCCTCACTGTGCCCAATCACTGTGCCCATACCTGATGCAGATTTTCATGGGATACGGATTTTACTGCTACACCGGCGACCATTCCAGTATTCAAAAGCCGCGCCTCCTCCTCGTCTGTGATAGGCGGAACACTCAATTTCCCAGCATTCAGTGTTCTGCCTATCACGGACATCCGCTCATCCTCATAACACAGACGAGGATGAGAAGATGTCTGTGATAGGCTGAACACTGCCTGCTGTGAAATTGAGTGTTCCGCCTATCACAGACGAGGACTCTGGAGGCGCGGCTTTTGAACACTGCAATGGCCGCCGTCTGTCTGCATGACACGCTGATCAGGTAGGCAGACGGCGGCTTGCGGTTAGTTAGTGTTGCATTACATCTACTCGCTGCGGCGAGTAGATGTAATTGGGGTAACGCCGCCCAGTGCCATTCCGGACACGCCCCCTGCAGCCCTGCTACGGAAACTCTGAAGGAAAAAAAATAAACTATTTTTCTTCAAATCTGAATCGATTTGAACTCAAAACTCAATTCAAGATTAAATCGTTTTTTTTCCCAGCCCTAGTTCTTACCCCTCTCTATGCAATCTAAAAACTAATAAAAATTTGTTGTTCACACAGATGAATTTTTAAGTGCATTTTCAGTTTTGCAGAAACACACACTACCCTCCCTCGGGCTTTCACACTGGAGAAACAGCAGCCGCTGTTTAGGGTTGGTTTGCAGGCGCTATTTTTAGCACAATAGCGACTGCAAACCGCTCCTGTGTGAAAGGGGCCTTATGCAGGGTTATAACCTGTCCAGTAGCCTAAACAGGAAGTGAGGGATAATCTCTTCAGAACTCTTGCACACTGCTGCCTGAAAGCTCTCAGTTTTCAGCCATACAGGTTTTTTTTCTTCTTTTTTACTTATCTAAATGCAGCCCATTGTTTTCAATGTGCCTGTACACACAGGCGCTTAAACGTGCACTGCGTATTGATTAGTTAGAAAAAAAACAGAAATCTGAGTTTGGCGATCAGTATTTTTGCGTGTATGTGTATTATACACGCAAAATGTCATGCTTCTCCCTGTTTGTATGCACATACTTAAAGTTGATATACAACCCATACGTCCCTTTTTTTCTTGCTGGGATGTCTGATGCTTATACATTAACCACTTAACGACCGCTCACTGTATATATACGTCGGCACAATGGCACCGATAGGCACAATCACGTAGAGCATACGTGATTGCCTTTGTACAGTTGGGGGGTCCGATCGGACCCCCCTTCTGTACAGTGAGCGGTCAGAATTCGTCTGGGAGCGTTCCGAGATGGGGGGGCGGCCGTTCGATTCCGACCACCCCCCCGCGATCGCTCCCGGCAAATAGAAATGCCCCCTCTGTCTGTGTACTGTTTACACAGATAGAGAAAGCAGGAGGAAGTGATGTCATCTCCTGTGCGGCGCTCACATATACCGAGCGTCGTACAAGAGAAGACACACAGGTCAGTGCACTAACACTACACTAACACCAGCACACATAGGCACATAAATCGCCCCCCCAGGCCCCCCCAGATCACCCCCCAGCCCCCCCAGATCACCCCCCAGCCACAGTGTCACTGATTGCAGTGACCATTTATTTACTGATCACTGCAATCAGTGACATTTGTGACTGTAAAAGTGTCACTACATTTAGTTTTAGGTCCAGTGTAGCCCCCTAACCCCCCCTAATAAAGGTTTAACCCCTTGATCACCCCCCAGATAACCCTTTCACCCCCTAGCACCGCCGTCGCTTGGCGATCATTTTTCTGATCGCTGTCTTGGCGTCGGTGATGCAGATCGGTACCCAGTAATTTTTTTAGGTTCGCCGCAGGTTTTTATAGCGTCGGGTACCCCCATATATTACCTAATAAAGGTTTAACCCCCTTGATCGCCCCCCAGGTAACCCTTTCACCCCCTATCACCACTGTCACTAAGCGATCATTTTTCTGATCGCTGTCTTGGCGTCGGTGATGCAGATCGGTACCCAGTAATTTTTTTTAGGTTCGCCGCAGGTTTTTATAGCGTCAGGTACCCCCATATATTATCTAATAAAGGTTTTAACCCCCTAATTGCCCCTAGTTAACCCTTTCACCAGTAATCATCATATAAGTGTTACGGGTGACGCTGGTTAGTTAATTTGCTTTTTATAGTGTCAGGGCACCCGCCGTATATAACCCAATAAAGGTTTAACCCCCTGATCGCCCGGCGGGTGATATCAATTAGGTTTTAGCGTCAGAGAGGGTCTGCGTCACACCCCAGGCAGCGTCAGGTTAGTGCCAGTAACGCTAACACCCACGCGTGAAGCATACACCTCCCTTAGTGGTATAGTATCTGAACAGATCAATATCTGATCAGATCTATACTAGCGTCCCCAGCAGTTTAGGGTTCCCAAAAACGCAGTGTTAGCGGGATCAGCCCAGGTACCTGCTAGCACCTGCGTTTTGCCCCTCCGTCCAGCCCAGGCCACCCAAGTGCAGTATCGATCGATCACTGTCACTTACAAAACACAACACACATAACTGCAGCGTTCGCAGAGACAGGCCTGATCCCTGCGACTCCAGTGCTGTAGGAGGTGATTTCACCACCACAGTTAAAAAAAAAAAGAAGCAAATATGCCGAAGCATTGGGGCAGCAGGGGCGGAGGAGCGATTTTGCTCCTAATGCCGCGTACATACGGTCGAAATTCCGACGGAGGCTTGCCCGTGGAAAAGTCCGACCATGTGTGTGCGGCATAACTTTTTTGCGGGAGGATGCCCCCATGCTTCGGCATATATAAATGGTGCATGTATGCCCATCATTAGAAGTGGGTGGATGAAGGGCGGTATTCTAATGGTGGGCATACCCACCCGATCAATCTCTTTTTTCATTCAGCCAACTGGCTGCATGAAATAAAAAGATTACAATACATGTCCAACAAGGACCAGCAACGTACTGGTATGTTGCTGGACTTTGAATGGTTATACCAGATTGATGCCTGCGGGTTTAGGTATCATCTTGGTATCATTCTTTTCAGCCAGCGGCCGGCTTTAATGTAAAAGCAACCCTAGTGGCTAATTAGCCTCTGGACTGCTTTTACAAGCAGTGGGAGGGAATGTCCCCCCCGGATATAAAAAGCGCCATTGGGAAATTGGGAAAGCATTTTATCACACCGATCTTGGTGTGGTCAGATGCTTTGAGGGCAGAGGAAAGATCTAGGGTCTAGACCCCAGTTTTTTCAAAAAAAGAGTACCTGTCACTACCTATTACTATCATAGGGGATATTTACATTCCCTGAGATAACAATAAAAATGATAAAAAAACAAAACATGGAAGGAACAATTTAAAAATAAAATAAAAAAGCAAAATTAATAATAAAAAAAAAACAAAAAAAAAAAAAGCACCCCTGTCCTGCCCTGCTCTTGCCCAATGGTGAACGCAAGCGTCGGTCTGGCGTCATATGTAAACAGCAATTGCACCATGCATGTGAGGTATCACCGCGAAGGTCAGATCGAGGGCAGTAATTTTAGCAGTAGACCTCCTCTGTAAATCTACTGGGGTAACCTGTAAAGGCTTTTAAAGGCTTTTAAAAATGTATGTAGTTTGTCGCCAATGCGCGTTTGTGCGAAATTTTAAAGCATGTCGTGTTTGGTATCTATGTACTCGGCCTAAGATCATCTTTTTTATTTCATCAAACATTTGGGCAATATAGTGTGTTTTAGTGCATTAAAATAAAAAAAAGTGTATTTTTTTCCCCAAAAAATGCGTTTGAAAAATCGCTGCGCAAATACTGTGTAGAAAAAAAAAATGCAACACCCACCATTTTATTCTGTAGGGCCTTTGCTTTAAAAATATATATAATGTTTGGGGGTTCAACATAATTTTCCTGCAAAAAAAAATATGTTTTCATGTAAACAAAAAGTGTCAGAAAGGGCTTTGTCTTCAAGTGGTTAGAAGAGTGGATGTAAGCTTCCTAATGTTGTGTATAAAATGCCAGAACAGTTCAAAACCCCCCAAATGACCCCATTTTGGAAAGTAGACACCCCCAAGCTATATACTGAGAGGCATGTCGAGTCCATGGAATATTTTATATGTTGACACAAGTTGCGGAAAAAAGACAATTTTTTTTTTTTTTTTTTGCACAAAGTTGTCACTAAATGATATATTGCTCAAACATGCCATGGGCATATGTGGAATTACACCCCAAAATACATTCTGTTGCTTCTCCTGAGTACGGGGATACCACATGTGTGACTTTTTGGGAGCCTAGCCGCGTACGGGACCCCAAAAACCAATCACCGCCTTCAGGCTTTCTAAGGGTGTAAATTTTTGATTTCACTTCTCACTGCCTATCACAGTTTCGGAGGCCATGGAATGCCCAGATGGCACAAAACCCCCCCAAATGACCCCATTTTGGAAAGTAGACACCCCAAGCTATTTGCTGAGAGGTATTGTGAGTATTTTGCAGATCTCGCTTTTTGTCACAAAGTTTTGAAAATTGAAAAAAAAAAAAGAAAAAAAAAAATTCTTTCTTCATTTTCAAAAACAAATGAGAGCTGTAAAATACTCACCATGCCTCTCAGCAAACAGCTTGGGGTGTCTACTTTCCAAAATGGGGTCATTTGGGGGGGTTTTGTGCTATTTTGGCATTTTATGGCCTTCGAAACTGTGATAGGTAGTGAGGAGTGAAATCAAAAATTTGCGCCCTTAGAAATCCTGAAGGCGGTGCTTGGTTTCCGGGGTCCCGTACGTGGCTAGGCTCCTAAAAAGTCCCACACATGTGGTATTCCCGTACTCAGGAGAAGCAGCAGAATGTATTTTGGGGTGCAATTCCACATATAACCATGGCATGTGTGAGCAATATATCATTTAGTGACAACTTTTTGTAATTTTTTTTTTTTTTTTGTCATTATTCAATCACTTGGGACAAAAAAAAAATATTCAATGGGCTCAACATGCCTCTCAGCAATTTCCTTGGGGTGTCTACTTTCCAAAATGGGGTCATTTGGGGGGGTTTTGTACTGCCCTGCCATTTTAGCACCTCAAGAAATGAGATAGGCAGTCATAAATTTAAAGCTGTGTAAATTCCAGAAAATGTACCCTAGTTTGTAAACGCTATAACTTTTGCGCAAACCGATAAATATACACTTATTGACGTTTTTTTTACTAAAGACATGTGGCTGAATACATTTTGGCCTAAATGTATGACTAAAATTGAGTTTATTCGATTTTTCTTATAACAAAAAGTAGAAAATATCATTTTTTTTCAAAATTTTCGGTCTTTTTCCGTTTATATCGCAAAAAATAAAAATCGCAGAGGCAATCAAATACCATTAAAAGAAAGCTCTATTTGTGGGAAGAAAAGGACGCAAATTTTGTTTGGGTACAACATTACATGTCCGCACAATTTACAGTTAAAGCAGCGCAGTGCAAAATTCTGAATTCACCTCTGGTCCTCTAGCTACCAAATGGTCCGGGGGTTAAGTGGTTAATACAGTGTGCAGGAGACACCTTGGTTGTCGCTGTGGTCCCCAGATCCAGTGTCCCCATTGAAAGATTTCCCCTCCTTTTTATATTCTGGCATCAACTCAGTTTGGGATTTTCTTTTACTTTAATCTTTCTCCACTATATCGACAAAAAAAGTTTTTTGCCTTTTTAGTTCTACTTTAAACTCCGGGGTAAATAGTTCAAATACAGAACACAAATGAGAACCCATTTTAAACTGGCAAAGAATCTGAGATTCTTTACAGGCAAGCCTACCAGACAGCAGAGCCATGACCTCATCTGCAGCAGGACGGCTTGGTGAAGCACACACGCCATCCTGCTGATTGAACAATTAGCAGCAGGTCACAAATGAGGTTATAACTCTTCTCATTCTGTTCTCTCCTGTCAGCATGCTCAGTCAGCTCATGCAAACTGCAACAGAGCCTTAATGGGGTTGTAAAGGTTTGTTTTTTATTTTCTAAATAGGTTCCTTTAAGCTAGTGCATTGTTGGTTCACTTTCCTTTTCCTTTGATTTACCTTCTAAATGTTTTTTTTCTTTGTCTGAATTTCTCACTTCCTGTTTCTCCTCACTAAACTCCACACCATCATCCGAGTGGTGTTTAGTCAGCCAGAACAGCTTACTGAACAGCTTACTGAGGAGGAACAGGAAGTGAGAAATTCAGACAAAGAAAACAAATATTTAGAAGGTAAATCAAAGGAAAAGGTAAGTGAACCAACAATGCACTAGCTTAAAGTAACCTATTTCGAAAATAAAAAATGAACCTTTACAACCCCTTTAATGGTTATTTATTGGTTGGTGTTCCTGGCCCGTGATTACAGTAGCCTGATATTAAGACAAATTCCAGCATAGGTATTGGTTGCAAATAAAATGCACTTATGGTTTTGTTGTCAAATAGTTTCCATAAGTAATATACTTGAATTATTGACCTCAAGGCTATAACATAACTACAAAATTTCATTTTTCAAATGCTGCTGTAACTTAGTGGTTCTAAATTCTGAATTCTTTTTTATCTTTACCAAGGGTGCCCAACCTTTTAAACTTCCTAGGCCACTTTGGAAGAAGAGGAATAGTTTGGGCCGCACATACAATACACTAACAATAAAGCTGGGTACACACGATCTGAATATTGGCTGGTTCAGCAGGCACCAGCTGACCACCTGTACGTACAGCTGCCTGTCCAACAGAAGCCGGTCTCACAACGGCCTTCTGTTGAATGGTCTTGCTGGAAAACCAGCAGCCAATCAGCGTGCTCAGTCAATGGCTGTAAACTCTGTGTTCTTGCGGAGGGCCATCCCCCTGTCAGAATACAAAGTCACAGCAAGGGAGATTGCCGCACTAAGATCGCTTGTGTTGGTATGGTGAACTCTCAGTTGTTGCACACAACAAAAAACAAAATTGCCCATGGGACTTTTAAAGAGCACACCTCAAAACTTATTTTGAGGTGTGTTCTTTAAGGCCGCTTTCACACTGAGGCGTCGGCGGTAAAGCACTGTCGTTTTTGTGTGTATATACCGCTCCTACAGCGCCATAAGGATACGGCTAGCAGGACTTTTTTACCGTTCTGCCAGCGCACCACTCCAGTGGGTTAGCCCACTGGAGTGAAAGGAGAGGCACTTTCAACGCTTTAGCGTTATAGCGCCTGCAAGTCCCCTGTGCAATTGTTTTTTGTTGTATGCATACTATTGGGGACTGAGTAGAACCTCCCATCCATCTCATACCAGCTGTATTCTTTTTGTAGATCTGTCAGTTTTTGTTCATTCAGCGCAGCGGGAAAAAAACGGAGTGTGTGTGTACCCAGCTTAAAGAGGGTCTTCATCCTGTAAATAAAAAAAATGTCAGAAGCTACTTTTTACCTGTGGGGGGAAAAAAAGTCAACAGCTACAGATACATTTTCAAAAAACACGCACTTACCTGTTGCAGGATCCAGCAATTTCCTTAACCCACCCGACTTTTTGCCGGTCTTCGGTTCCCGGCACCAACATTTTAACCATGGGCAGCCGACTGTGACTACTTTTCAGCTTCAACGCTGGCTGCCCACTGCACATGTGCAAGCCACACTGCGCCCCGTGAATGGTTCCGCAGTCTCCTAGGACCTGTGATGGGTTCAGAGAGGCTGCATAGGAAGGAGGAATAAACTTCTGCTTGGATCGCAGTGGCAATCTGGAAGCCAGTGCCTCTCAAAAAGGTTATTTTCTTTTTTTATTAGTGCAAAAATAGCCTTTTAATGCCACTTTTTAACTGGGTCCTTCTAAACATATTGGGAATATGTGTAAAGAAAAGCAAGTAGATGTATATGTGTTCATGTAATTGGCTCTGAGTGATGGCTCCTAATTTGTCACCATTAAATAGGTTTTCCAGTCTAGTAGTGGATGTGACAAGAAATCCCCCTAGAATATTCTAGGGATTTCTTTTATGTATGAGCCAAAGATGGTGTTATTTTTGTCCAGTTCTCTTTATCAAAGTACCCGAGAAATGATTGTGTTCTCTTGCATCCTTGGCGCCACCTGGAATTGATTAATTGATTTGTTATAAAGCGTCCAGTAGAAGGGAACATGGAATCTCAATATTGCTGTCAGAGTGTCTGCAAGCATAGTTAATTTTCCAATGATTAATGATGCTGAGCCGTGTTCATTTCATCAAGTATCTGGGATTCAGCCTTTGTGGAATATATGGTGTGCAGCAGAGTGGTCCAGCCAATGTGCCCAGTGAGGCTTTCCTAGGCTTTTCAACTTGGAATAAATAATAAAAAATTTCATAGCTTGCTTACAGGACAGCATGCTGTGATATGGTTGTCTGGTTATTATTGTGGATCTTGTTCAATGACAGAAGTGTTTGCTTTGCTTTTATGGGGAATTGTCTGACAGCTCAGATTATAGGCAGTCAGCAGATTCACTGACCACCCGTGCGGTTTTCTGCTGCTTTGTTTATACTTTGCTCCAGATAACTGAATCCCCCTACCCCCCCCCCCCCCCAATGCAAAAGATGCCTTTACCCGATATTGGGGGGACATGGACCTCATTTCCACATAAGACACCCCAGAGGATAAGAGGGGGTTTGGACTTATTGGCATCTGAAAGCCCCCTATGTAATAAGGGGCACCCAGATATTTCCCCCCTCCCCCGAGAAACCATTACAGCATACATTAGTACCATTTGTAATTTCCAAAAACATAATGTAACGGTGTAACACCCACACCATGAGAAAGTACTGATGATCTTTCCATGAAGACACACTGCCATCTCATGCTCTCTGCCCTGCACTTCCTGGCCACCCAAGCTTGGCTAAGGGCCTGGTAAAAATTCTATGAAGGACCCCAAGCCCCAAGTTTGTATTTTTCATTAAATTTTATTTATTTTTATTTTTTTCTAAATGGTGTGGGTCCCAATGCCCGATCATGCTGACTATTGCCCTATAGCCAGAAAATGGCAGATCCCTTGCTGGCCGATGTTTGTAAACCAGGAATCCTGGGTGCAATTATTAACCATACATGGACGAGGATCTGTAATTTAGCAGTTGCTTGCACTACAGCTGCAAAATGACAGATCCCAGCGGGCTTCTGTTTGTAAACAAACCAGCCTAAGAGCCCATTCACACAGGGGCAACACGACTTCCAGCGAGATTTTATGAGGCAACTCAGGCAGGACTTGAGAATGAATAACAGCACGACCTGGAGCTATTTACAAGGCAACTCCAAATTGCCTGCAGGACAGGAGACATTCCAGTGGCCAATCAAACAAGAACCAGCTCTGTGGGAGGGAGGGGGGAGCGAGAGGTTTGCCTGATAAATGTATCTTATCTTCCTGGAGAGTTGCTCCTATTAAGACAGTGAGAGGCGACTCCCATTGAAATGAATGATTACAGGTCGCCTAGAAGTCGGATTGAAGTAGTACAGGGACCTTTTTTGAAGTCGGAGCGACTGCAGTAGTGTGCATAAGGACGGCTCCATTAACTTACATTGATTTCTTCAGCCAGCGCGACCTGAGGCGACTAGGGGCGACCTGGGGCGATTTGGAGTCGGATCCAAAGACGCCCCTGTGTGAATGGGCTCTAAAGATCTGTTATTTAGCAACAGAAGTAATGTAGATACTTGTCAGTCACAAAGACCCACCAGCTGATGGTGAAACGCTGGCCTCCACCCAATGATATTCACCTGTACCCCCTCCTAATGCAAAATGACAGGACCCTGGCCGGCTGCTCTATGTAAACAAACTGCCTCGTAATTCTGGGTGAGATCAAGAACTGAATATGGACATGACCGTATTTGGTTGGTGACGAGATTCAGGCTGTATTGGTTTTAGATACTGGATAACATGAGTCCGATTCTGATGCCTGTATGCAGGTAAACATTATGTTTTGATCACACCTCAGAGTACATAAGTGAGAAGGTAATTTACTTTATAGTTTAAAAATCTTCAGGCTCCATTCACACATGATCGTGGATGGAATCGTCCCCAAAAAAAAAAACACATTTGCGATGCCATTACTTTTAATGGCACCCCAGTCGTGCCGAGATTTTTCCACGACGAATCACGCAGATAAAATCACGGGACTCTTGTTGCCCAAAAGAAGTTCCAGAACTTTATGCGATTTGACAATCTCTGCAAAATTACGTCGCCATTGGGGTAAAGTAATGGCATGGCAAAGCATCTCGCGTTTTGCAGCCATTTGAAATCGTGGTGCTAAAACTGTAATGTATTAGTTGGGTTAGATCACTGCACATAATTTGTTTGATCAGTTTCTAAATGGTTATGTGAACAGCTACCTATAGCAAGTTGTACTAATGCATTGTCATGTTAATGGATAATATTGCAGGAATTACTTGTGTCAGCAAATGCCATTTGCACTTAAATGTGTTTATATCATGTTAATAGGGCCGTACAGAAAATGCTGTAAATACATTTGTGGTAAGAGTGCTATAACTCCCAGAAATGTTGTAGCTGGACCATGGGACAGGCAAGTGCGTGTTTTGTTCACTTTTTGTAGCTGCTGACTTTTAATAAACACAAAAACGGCTGGAACAGCTTTAACATTCCCAGAATGCACTGCTAGGTGTTTTTCTTTTTCATATGGGCTGTGCATGGTGTCTCATCAGTTAGCATGGTAGCTGCATGGAGTTTGTGAAAAGCAATCCTTTACTGTTGAGAATAAATATGACATCTTGAATTAAAGATACGCAATGCCTGTACCTTTTAACTTTTGCAGCCAAATTGGGATAATATTTACGTAATCTCCAGTCCCCCCCCCCCCCCCCCCCAAAAAAAAAAATTAAGTCAGCAGCTACAAATTCTGTAAATGCTATTTTTTAAACAGGAAACTTGCCTGTCGAGAGATCCAGCGCTGTCCTCACCAGAGCTGATTCTTCATTGGGCTTCAGTCCAGGCTCCAGTATCTTAACTAGGAAAAATCGGCAATGATGTCTTGTGGCTTTGGCTTCACAGCCATTTCCTGCTGTTAGCTGGCATCACGCAAGATCCTGACCATATGGTGCAGAAGCCTGGACTGGCAGCTGGCTCAGCCTCTCAGTGAGCCGCTGAGAGCTTGAGTCAGTCGCCCCTTCCCCCTACACAGCCCAGCAGAGCAGAGAGAAGCTGACTGACAGTGGCTTTCTGCAGGCTGAGGACTGACAGCTGGGTGATCAGTGGTGTTGGATCACACAGTTCATAGTCTCAGTCCCCGTTTACATAAGGTCAAATCACAGCCTATTGCTGGCAAGTGAAGCGTCCCAATCGGTGTGACGCCGCACCGATTTCCAAAAGTAATTCCTGCACTACTTTTGCCAACTTCAATAAACATCTGTGCATGAACCGGCACAGATGTCTTAAGTCTCCTCCGAAGTCAGACTGAAATCGTGCAAATTCAGATGAAGTCGCAAGATTTCAAAGCCATGTTCAGTGTGAAGGAGGGCTCACAGGCGGTGGGGGACAGCTACAGCTGAGATTGGTGCTGCAGTCATCTAGGGAAGTATGATTGTTTTTTCTAATCCCATCCCAATACTCTTAATGACTGATATAGATACTGTCTAAGTAATAAAACTTCATTTATTTATTTTTTGTATTCTTTTTTGTAATATTTTTTATTATAAAAGTAAAAGAGGACCATGTATAACTAGTGAGATGTTTGGCACCGTTTTTGATAAACTAACGCATCAACATCTGGTAAAGTGGCTGTACAGTAGTAGCAATTCTCAATGAATTATCAAGGTGCTCATCAAATATTTTGATTCTAAAGTTTGTGCTTCGCCTTTGTTGCTCACAAATATAGGTATTGCCGAAAATGTATAACAAGAATAAAGAGTGATTGTGAAGAGTGGGATATTTTTTCTTTGGGAAGAAAAAACCTATTAAAGTTCTGTTAAGACGCCGTCAAATTCTACGTTGACCAATGTGTTCGCTAAGTGTAAACACATGTTACAAAAAATTCCCTCCAAAAAAATCTAAATTTTTAAGTAAGTTTACGATTTTGTTTTGGGCTGCATTCATCTGTCTTGGGTCGCATGCAACCCATACATTTCACATGGTTGCAGCATGGTGGTGTAGCAGACATGGATCACTTTTCGGAAGTGCAAAAATATCGTGCTACTATCCTGTAATTGATTGCCATGTGTCATGTGATGACCACAAATACACATAATATAAACTTTTCTAATGAGTCCCAGAATGATTGGTATCACAACCATAGGTTCTCTGATATCTTTTCCTATCGGATTAGGGATATCCGAGTCTTTGAACACCTGTAAGTACCCAGGCACAATGTACAATGTGTGGGCTCCCTATTTACAGTTATGGGGGTGCTTGGCAGGCCTTCATTCCAACAACTGCTGAACTGGCCACATTTTTTGAAGTTGATGCACCACACAGAAATCTAAGAGCTGGTATCTGAGACTAGCATAACATTACTACTGGAAGGATATCAGCCAGCTAAAAATCAGGTACTTAAATTTAAAGCTTGTATTATAGCACCATAAATCTACTGTGGGCCTGGGGACTATTAAGTAGCAGAGGTTTATGGAAAATGCCTGAATGTTTTGCTCACGGTTTCTTCCAGCCTCATTTGTTAGTAAAAAGCCTCTTCCTCTATATATCACATAGTTTTGTGTTGAGGAAGAGGGAAGTAAATCGGGAAATGCCACAAATACTCTCTTATCCGGAGTTATGGCGTTTTCTTCTTGACATTGACCTTGATTCCAGGCTTGTATGTTGTATTGTGAATGACATCAGCCATCCGTAAGATAAGATTTCTGCAATGTATTTATGGGTCTTCTAGTATTTACATCTTTTACAAGTAAGCCCCCTGTTCACACTAAATGCGACTTTAAAATTGTGCTACTTCACGTGAAGTAGCATGATTTCAAAGCTTCAGGTCAGTGCGATTTCAGGTACGACTTGCCTGACATCTGTGTGTCTTCATGCGCAGATGTCAATGCAAGTTGCACCTGAAATAGCAATAAAATAATGCAGGGACCTTTTTTTATATCAGTGCAGCACCGCAAAGTCTGAGTCGCACTGATTTGAACAGTTCCATTGCTGACAATGTGTGACTTGTCATGCGTTTTAGAACTGTCAGATCGCATGAAAAGTCACACCGGTGTGAACTTGGGCTTAAAGGGATGTTATTCATAGCTATTAAAGGGAATAAGGTCTAGGTCCCGCCTAAGGCCAAGCACCACAGCATCTGCTGCTATTGTTGTAAACTGAAAAAAAAAAAAAAATGCCCCACTGATCCTGGTTTCACATTCTCACTATGGGCATGGACTTTTGTGATTTAAGGACTATCGCCCCCCCACTACCCTCTACGATACTATAGATCAGTGAGACTGCATCGGTGGCGATTATGCATGCTATAATTGAGCAGGTAGTGGATGGCTCCAGGGAAAGTTAGTGGAAGTCCATGCTAAAACTAAAATCCCTGCAGCTATAGCCATCCACGATCTAACACTATCCTCCTCTACCCCCGTAAATAAAAAAAATCTGTATACATACCTTTTCTGTAGGCGATCTGACCGGATCCCACGCTGAACTGTCAGCCGCGGCTTCGCTTTTGTAGGCGGATGCAGACGACACATCCGACAATGGAAGCACCATAGTAACTCTATGGGTGATGTCACTTCCTATTCATTTCACAGCCCTTGTCGGCCGTGTCCTCCAGCAGAGCTTCCGTCGCTGGAGATTAGTTCGGATCGCCCTCAAAAAAGGTATGTATACTGATTTCTTTTCTACAGGGTTAGATAGGTTAGTGTTAAGCCCCGTACACACGGTCGGACTTTTGCCCAACAAACTTCGTTTTAAGCAAGTTGGACCAACAATCTGACCGTGTGTACGCTCCATCGGACAAACTTTTTTTCGTTTGGTTTTGTTTTCATCAGACAAAAGTTGGGTCTGCAAACGGACAAACTTTTGCCCAACAAAAGTCCGATGGAGCAAAGTCCTACTGTGTGTACAGAAAACCATAGGACTTTTGTCCGATGGACAAAACAACTAATGTTAAAATCAACCAACAATAGCAGAAGTTGACCAAAGGGTGGCGGAAAAGAGCAGAAAAACCATGTGATGTTGCAAAAAGTTTTGGGAAAGTTTGCAGAAAAGTCCTGTGGTGTGTATGCTATGGGTGTTCCCGACCAACTCCGTTCGGACAAAAAAACACGGAAAAGTCAGATGGAAGTCCGACCGTGTGTACGAGGCTTTAGATCGTGGGTGTCCATGGATGCAAGGATTTTAGTTTTAGCATGAACTTCCACTTTAAACCAGTGAATGATGGCTCCAGGGAGAAGTATAATTCTGATAAGGAAGTAAAGCTGGACAGACATGAATTTAAATTTGGCCAGTTCAGCAGGCACCAGGCAGAATTTCAATCTATGTATGGCTGTTTCCGTTCATGAGAAGTCGATCTATTGGTCAACTTCTTCTAATGAACAGGACTGCTGGAAAATGTCCATTTCATCAGAACTGCAACCAATAGGCTGAAGCACTGATCTGTGTATTCTGACAGCTGGGAGATGGAGTATCCCCACTGTCAGAATATGACACAGGGACAGGGTGGATTTGATTTAAATCAAGTCTATTTAAATCGCTAGTAAAATGGCTTGTATTTAAATCCTAATTTTTAAAGAGCAACTGTCATCTCTGTCCTGCAGCGGCTCCTCCTCTGACCCGCTGTTGACTCACCGACGGTCTCATTCACTTTAATGGGACGGCTGGTGATGCGACAGCGAAACAAGGTGAGGTATGTGGCGGCAGCAGGTAAATGAGTGGATGCGCACTAACAGGTGCTGCCATGATGGATCTGGAATGACAGGTGATCTTTAAATGTAAGGACTTATTCTTACTGGTAGTTAGAATCTTTAATATTTGCAAATAAAATGAAGGATTTCCTATTTAGAATAATAAGCTGTCTGGTTAGTAAAACGGCAATATCAGAACCGATTTTAGGTTAATGGGTTAATAACAGTTGGAGAACTAATCAAATTCTTTTATTTAATAAAACAATAACATTATATTGCATATTCCTGTATTTGCTTAAACATCAATGTTTAGTAGATGAAGTACATAAACAAAATACAAAAAAAGAACTTAAACTAAATATATCAGCTGGGTCCACATAAAAAAAACTCAAACGCGGTCCTTTCATCACAGCGCGTCTTCTCATGAGGTTTCATTTGAGCCACCAAGCCTTGCAACGCTTTGTCGCATTGCTTGCATTTTGCACGCATACCTGCTTTAACTATGGGTAGAGGAGCTTTAAAACTGTCCCAAATTGCGTCTCTTTTACAGCCTGCTGCCAATTTGCTCCTCAAGGAAGGAGTAAAGCACTTCAAATTACAGTGGGTCAAAAAAGTATTTAGTCAGCCACCAATTGTGCAAGTTCTCCCACTTAAAAAGATGAGAGAGGCCTGTGATTGTCATCATAGGTATACCTCAACTATGAGAGACAAAATGTGGAAACAAATCCAGACAATCACATTGTCTAATTTGGAAATAATTTATTTGCAAATTATGGGGGAAAATAACTATTTGGTCAATATCAAAAGTTCATCTCAATACTTTGTTATATATCCTTTGTTGGCAATGACAGAGGTCAAACATTTTCTGTAAGTCTTCACAAGGTTGTTGTCACACACTGTTGTTGGTATGTTGGCCCATTCCTCCATGCAGATCTCCTCTAGAGCAGTGATGTTTTGGGGCTGTCGCTGGGCAACACAGACTTTCAACTCCCTCCAAAGGTTTTCTATGGGGTTGAGATGTGGAGACTGGCTAGGCCACTCCAGGACCTTGAAATGCTTCTTACAAAGCCACTCCTTCATTGCCCGAGCGGTGTGTTTGGGATCATTGTCATGCTGAAAGACCCAGCCACGTTTCATCTTCAATGCCCTTGCTGATGGGAGGAGGTTTGTACTCAAAATCTCATGATACATGGCCCCATTCATTCTTTCATGTACACGGATCAGTCGTCCTGTTCCCTTTGCAGAGAAACGGCCCCAACGCATGATGTTGCCACCCCATGCTTCACAGTAGGTATGGTGTTCTTTGGTTGCAACTCAGCATTCTCTCTCCTCCAAACACGACGAGCTGTGTTTCTACCAAACAGTTCTACTTTGGTTTCATCTGACCATATGACATTCTCCCAATCCTCTTCTGGATCATCCAAATGCTCTCTAGCAAACCTCAGATGGGCCCGGACATTTACTGGCTTAAGCAGGGGGACACGTCTGGCACTGCAGGATCTGAGTCCCTGGCGGCGTAGTGGGTTACTGATGGTAGCCTTTGTTACGTTGGTCCCAGCTCTCTGCAGGTCATTCACAAACAGGTGCCATTAATACAGGTAATGAATGGAGGACACAGGAGCCTCTTAAAGAAGAAGATACAGGTCTGTGAGAGCCAGAAATCCTGCTTGTTGGTAGGTGACCAAATACTTATTCTCCACCATAATTTGCAAATAAATTCTTTCCAAATTAGACAACGTGATTGTCTGGATTTGTTAACATATTTTGTCTCTCATAGGTTTTTTTTTAAATCAGAAAAAGTTTTATTGAATGTTACCAAACATATACACATTGTACATGAAAAAGGTCCAAAAATAAAACCGAAATAGTACATTAGGATTAACACAGTCCGTACACAGCCCCAGATCCTTCCGCAAATAAAGAGGTTCAGTGTAGGTAACAACAAAATATCAGACAAACATCACAAAAAAAAATACAGTAAGGCACATAACTTACAATTAACCACTCTCTCTTCTCCCCCTCCCCCCAAATGGTGTTGTACGGGAATAAACAAATAAAGCATGTAAGTGATTGTTCCACACGGGTACCCCCTGTCCGCCAACCTATCATGTGATTCCATAATATTCAACACAATCCATGAAACCCCTCCCCCCTATGGTTCGGCACAACTCTTAGCATTGCAGCAATCTATCTTTGACCAATTGGTGGGGTGCAAACCCCGGGACATTAAGCCATGCCTGCCACATTGAGTGAAACTTACACAATTCCTTCCTGTGCTATGTCAATTTTTCTCTAATTAATAGTTTGTTCACCTGATCAATCCACTGTCCTCTGGTGAGTACCCTGAAGGTAATCCAAAGCTGAGCTATCAGCTTGCGCACCACATATAATAAACGGATAACCGCCGTAAAAACCGGTGGAGATAGGAGTTCCTCATCCAGGGCACCCAGCAGACATACAACAGGTGATCTCGGGATGGCGAAGGCGAACACCTGTGTAATCACGTCAAGTACCTCAGTCCAATATCGGAAGAGTTTGGGGCATTTCCAGAACATATGCATGAGGTTTCCATGATCCCTCATGCACTTGGGACACAATGGGGAGTCTCTAAGCCCCCACTTATGTAGCCTGGCCGGAGTTCTATACACCCTGTGCAGCAGGTATAGATGTGACAGCCTCTGGGAGGGAGACACTGAAACCACAGGAGCCGCCGTCAGACGGGCAATCCACTTCTCCCCATCAATAGGCCCCACATCTTCCTCCCACTTATCCCTGCATGGTAGACTAGCTGGATCCTGGAGCGCGTTGAGCAAAATATGGTAGCCCCTTGAAATCATACCCTTTTATTCTCCTTCCATGAAAGTTCCCTGGATTATGGCGTGGTCAGTTAGCCCAAGTGGTTTCTGCCTGGATTGTACCTGCAGTGCATGACGCAACTGCAGGTACTTAAAGAAGTTAGAGCGAGGTATATCAAACTCAGCCTGGAGTTCCAAAAAGGATTTGAGGATCCGGCCATTGTATAATTGTGCTAAGAATCTTAGTCCTGCTTGTCTCTCATAGTTGAGGTCTACCTATGATGACAATTACAGGCCTCTGTCATCTTTTTAAGTGGGAGAACTTGCACAATTGGTGGCTGACTAAATACTTTTTTGCCCCACTGTATGTGCAGAAAGATTACAAGACTTTTACGCTGCTTAGGTTCCACTTTGATTTTTCCTGCTTGCCTTTCCTCCTTATACTTGGAGCCTGGTACAGATGCATTTCTCTTCAAACAATCATACAGTTTGTAGTGTACATAGATTTGCAAAACAATGGGATAAAGGAATATTCCTGAACTTTGTTTTATATCTTGATTTACTGTGAATCTGTGTGAATGCATCAATGCAGTGCATGTTATCTCAGCTTGCAGAGCTTGGACTCATTGAATGAGTTTACCAAAAATGTAAATATTGCAGAATATACAGCCTCATGCTACATAATTAAGCTCCATTTCATGCTGAATAAACTAAATTATTAATGTATCTTAAATAGGGAACTATATTTTTAGAGAGATTTTTACTCCCAAAGCATTTTAGTAAAATGCATTTTAATAAAAATCCAAAAAATCTGATTTAAAAAAACATTGAGTTTTATCCACCCTGCACAGGGAGTATTCCCACATCCACATCGAATGTGTGGCTAAGGGAATTGGTTCATTTTTATCAGACCATTAAGGGGGAATTTAAAACAATAATCAGAAGAAAGCATAGAACATTTTTTAATTTTTTTATAGCTATAATATCTGCTTTGTTAGCTTTAAAGTCTCTAGATTTTGAGAAAGTAGTAGAATGAATTTTAATGGGTATTTTTAAATGCAGGGACATATAATTTACCTCCTGTCAGTCATTTCAGGCTAGAAAGGGTCTGACTGCAATGTCCATCATTACATTTACAGGATAGGAAGTGAGCTGTGTCATATAATCTCTTAGACAACCTCATCTCTATTTACATTGGTAGACATAGCTGTAAATATTATCCATGCCTATATAAACCGTCTTGTGCTTTTAATTTTATTGGTTAGTGAAATGAATGACAAGTTACTTTATACAGAAAGCTACTAGGCTTAGTCATAAATGCCTATGTTTTTATGAAAGAAAACGGGTCATGAAAAAATATGGAGACTGTCATTACTGAATTCTCCTTCTGAAAATGCTAGTTCTCTGGCTGTCATCTAAAAGTTCCAGCAGTTTAACTGATCAAGAAAAATGATTGCAGTTCAGGACCTCAGACTCTGTTTGCTGCATGGTTTCTCCAGGTCAGCAACTCAAAGTACAGTGGAACCTCAGATTAAGAGCATAATCCGTTCCAGGAGAATGCTTGTAATCCAAAGTACTCGCATATCAAAGCGTGTTTCCCCATAGAAGTCAATGGAAACGAAAATAATTTGTTCCGCATAGAGAGTGGGGGGACTGTATTCATTTGTCTAGTCCCTGAGAGCTTTCTGTTTAACATGGCGTTGGTATCTGTGAGGCAACAGCAGAACCCCTGCACTTGTGGTTTCCCGCCATTTCCTGGGGAACGCTCTGACTCTGACAGGACCACGGTCTGAGGTGTCAGAGGTTGCCTTTTACCTGCAGTTTGGCGCTTGCTTCGGCAGCACATATACGCAGATTGGAACGATACAGAGAAGATTTAGCGCCCTCGGCGCCATAGTTTAAACTTACCCAATATGTTTATACACATCACTGGATACATTCACAGTTTTTGTGTGTATTATTGCTCTCTGTGTCTGCGTGGATTTCCTCCCACGCTCCAATGACGTGTGCCTTCGGTGCCATACACAGTATAAACGTGCACAATATGTTTATACACGACACTAAATACATTCACAGTATATGTATATATTATTACTCTCTGGGTCTGCGTGGGTTTCCTCTGTGTACTCCGGTTTCCTCCCACGCTCCAATGGTGTGCGCGCCGTCGTCGCTTTGCACAGTATAAACATGTTCAATATGTTTATTCACACATACTAAAATACATACACCGTATGTCTATGTACTGTGCTCTCTGTGGGCCAGACGCGATGGCGTGCGTCTGTAATCCCAGCTGCTTGGGAGATTGAGGCTTGATGGCTGAGTCCAGGAGTTCTGTTCTACCCTGTGCTATGTTGCTCGGGTGTCCCCGGCGGTCAATAGCCGCCGGTATAGAGCAGCCTGGATAATACAGTGAAACACAGACCTGAGTGGGTTTCCTCCCACGCTCCAATTGCGCGTTTGGGCGCAATACACGGTATAAACTATGTGTTTGTTCAATCAGCACTTATCAATGAAATAGGTGCTGGCAGGTGTCAGTCCCTTTTTTTTTTTTTTTGGGTCACACTTGACCCTCTCTATATTGAAGAAGCGTGCCGACTCTTCATAGATGGGGACTAGGTTTGTCGCAAAGGTCCTTTTTGATCCCTCAACAATATTCTTCTAAGAGACTCTGGCTCAGAATTAGAGAAAATTGTATTGATGGCCAGTCGAGGATTCGGTTGGCTACCGACCATTCAGAAGTCGGTCCTGGTTCTGATTCAGCATCTCGAGTGCCTAGGATTTCTCCTGGACTCCTCGGAGGCCAGGGTCTTTCTACCCTTGTAAAAATTACAGACTTTTCAATCTGCGGTGCGGGTGTTGGCGTCCCGCAAATGGTTGTCACTTTGTTTTTTGACATGAGGGTCCTGGGACTCATGGTGGCTTCCTTCCTTCGAGGTGGTACCGTATGTCTAATTCCACACTCGAGCCTTACGAATGAAGGTCCTATCCTTTTGGGACAAGTCTCTATTGTCACTGGATCGTCAGATCCAGGTGTGTCACCTGGTCAGGGCATCCCTGACTTGGTGGCTGGAATCCCGGAGGCCAAGGGGATTCCGGTGACCCTCGTCGCTCCTGGTTGGTCTCGGCGCCCTTAGTACGCCGATCTTGTGGCGCCTAGTGGCAGACGTTCCATGGCGACTAACGCTGTTGGAGGACTTTCTGTCATGGTCCCTTTCTTCGTCCTGCCTTATGGTCGCTGGCTTTGACGACATGGCTATTGAAAGCCAGGCGCTGAGGGACCGAGGTCTCTCGGATTCTGTCATCTCGACCATGCTGAGGGCAAGGAAGTCTTCCTCCGGGAAGATATACTACCGTACCTGGAAGGCCTGCTTCGCTATGTGTGAGGAGCTGGCTTGGTGTCCACGGACGTTTCCGTTTACAGGATCCCTGCTGTCTTTACACAGCACCCACCCCTCCTTTCTTAGGTTTGTACTGCTTTACTACGAACTGAGGCAGCTAGCTGCAGGTAGGAGGGTTATGTCCGGAGGGACCACCCCCTGGGTGGGTCTGTTCAGCTCTGGTAATGGTAATGGAATGTATGTTAAAACATCTAACATTCTGCCTAGTCTTCTCATATGAGCAGGAACATAACCCACTTTGTCAAGAATGAAGATGCTGTGTCAGTCCATGGACGTCAGAGAAAAGGATTTTACAGTGAGTACAAAAAATCCTATTTTTTCCTTTTAGAAATGTCATTTTGTGCAGGGACAGTTCTAAGCACGGGAAACATGTGCTACTTTACAGACATACTATACACACCCCCCAGGTACGAACTTTTAAAGGAATATTTCACTTTTGTTGTTTCATTTTAAGCATTATTAAAATCACTGCTCCAAAAAAAACTTTTTTTTTTGCATTGATACAAAACCGAACCGGGGGGGGGGGGGGGGTGGTGTTCTGCTCATCCCTACTGTACAGCCAGGGATAAATGTCTAAAAAGCTAGAATCTGCTTCCCAGGCATTTATCCCTGGGCGCATAATGCCTTAAATGTCTGTACTGACTGAGTACTGACTGAGTTTGACTGGCTGTTGGCAGTGGGGCTGGACAGGACACCTGTGCCCTCCACTAACACATAAATGTCAGAGCCACATGCGATGAGGTCAAAATGCCCAGTGTGTATGAGACCTAATGTTAGTCCGTAGAGTCCATTATTAAGTTGGCCCACCCTTTGCAGCTATAACGGCTTCAACGCTTCTGGGAAGGCTGTCCACAAGGTTTAAGAGTGTGTCTGTGAATGTTTGATCATTCTTCCAGAAGCGTATTTGTGAGGTCAGGCACTGATGTGGACGAGAAGGCTCAAATTCATCCCAAAGGTGTTCTATCTGGTTGAGGTCAGGACTCTGTGCAAGCCAGTCAAATTCCTCCTCCCCAAACTCACTCATCCATGTCTTTATGGACCTTGCTTTGTGCATTGGTCCAAATTATTTGGTGGAGGCAGGATTATGCTGTGGGGTTGGCCTCTTCGTTCAAGTGAAGAGAACTCTTAAGGCTTCGGCATACCAAGACATTTTGGACATTTTTATTCTCCCTTCTTTGTGGGAACAGTCTGGGGTTGGCCCTTTCCTTATTCCAACATGACTGCACACCAGTGCATAAAGCAAGGTCCATAAAAACTTGGATGAGCGAACCTGGGGTGGAGGAACTTGGCTGGCCTGCCTGGTTCTGACTTCAACCCAATAGAACATCTTTGGGATTAATTAGATCTGAGACTGCGAGCCAGGCCTTCTCATCCATATCCATGCCTGACTTCACAAATGTGCTTCTGGAAGAATGGTCAAACATTCCCATAGACACAGTCCTAAACCTTGTGTCCAGCCTTCCCCGAAGAGTTGAAGCTCTAGCTGCAAAGGGCGGGCCAACTCAATAATGGACCCTACGGACTAAGACTGGGATGTCATTGAAGGGGTTGTAAACCCTCATGTTTTTTCACCTTAATGCATTCTATGCATTAAGATGAAAAACCTTCTGTAGTGCTGCAGCCCCCCAGTGCCCCCGTTTTACTTACCTGAACCCTGTTTTCTTCGCCCAGGGGACGAGAACACCAGCTCTAGCTGGTGTCTCATGTCCTGATTGGATAGATTGATAGCAGCGGAGCCTTCAGCTCCCGCTGCTGTCAATCTAATCCAATGATGCGGGAGGCGGGGCCGAGTCCTGCTTTCTGTGTCAATAGATGCAGAAACAGAACTCGGGAGCATGCCCGCATGGGTGTCCCATAGGAGAGCGCTTCTCCGGGTCAATATATGCGGGGAGGAGCTACTAGTGCCGCTGAGGAGCGACCCCAGAAGAGGAGGATCAGGGCCACTCTGTGTAAAATGAACTGCACAGTGGGGGTAAGTATAACATGTTTGTTATTTAAAAAAAAAAACACAAGGGTTTAGTAACCCTTTAAAGTTAGTGCGTGCAAAGGCAGGCATCCCAATACTTTTGGCAACATAGTGTGTGTGTGTACGTATGTGTGTGTATATATATATATATATATATGTATGTATGTGTGTATATATATATGTGTGTGTGTATATGTGTATATATATATATATATATATATATATATATATATATATATATATATATATATATATATATATATACATATTATTATATTTTAATTGGCACAAAGGCTGATCTTTACGTTGGAAAAGAAGCATTGTTAGAGCTAATGGCTGCTCTCTTTGGTAAAATCTTCCTTCCTCACACTTGGTAACCAATTGTGCATTGGTTATATACATACGCTCATGTTACTACTTGTACTTTGAATTTATTTAATGAAAAGCACTCTATGAATGAAGAAAGGTCATCTCCATTCATAGAGTACTTTTCATTGAGGGAAGTGACAGATTTTATGAGTGAAGGGTGGGCAAGGTCCCAACAGCTCATAGTAGCCCCATGAGTATAAGGGGCACTTAACATTCAATGTATGTATCGTTCCTTGTGCTGATTTAAAAAAAATGAAATAAAACACTAAAGTTTGTATTTTAAGGATGTATTTATACAGGCTTGTTTAGTTTCTCAAGTGTACTAAAAAATAAAAATAAATAAATCTAGACTTGAAATCTGTCGATTAACTAACTAAAACCATGTGGGTGTCCTAAGTGTTTACATTTTGTTAGGTATTCTGTTCCCTCGAGCAGCTGTCACGTTTTTATAAGGGGTAGGAACATGCCTGTGAGTCGGATCTAGTTCTTTCCCACAGCAGATCAGCATCGTGTGGCGTAGCACTGACTGGCAGCGTACGTTACTCATTATGCCGAGCTGTCCTATGAGGTTATGCTGGAGTTACAAAGATGCTGGGTGGGACTACTCAGATTTCCTTTTAGGAAGTTGGCTGCAGGGGTGGCTCAGTGTTTAAATTAGATTGCTTCCTCCAGGATTTCTCAGACTCCAGTGTGTAGTGAGGGAGCCAGCTCAACACAATCTGTTCGATGACTTGCTATTTTTATTGAGATGTGCATGGCGTTGGAGCGTCTTGAAGTTACCTGATCCTTCCACAGAAATTCAGACTCAAGGAAGTATTCAGACCTACATGAAGCCCAAGGTGATTGTAAAACGATACTGAAATCTTAGATGGTGAAATGCTCTCGTTATTGATGATCTTTGAGTTTTGATTATCACGTGTTTGCCATACTGGCTATAGCACTGCTGGCTTTCAGTAGTCCTAGCCAGTATGACCTTTAACATGGTCTTCACAAGTAAGTCAACCTTACAGCAGCAGGTTGTGACTCCCCTGAAAGCATGTGAGTTAAGGCGTTGAATTTTCTCTTCTTTTTATAGTTTATTTCAAATGTATTTTTTTAATGCCTTTTAGATTGCTCTGATTCTTTCTACTTTGGTAAACCTTTGAGGCTGATTCATAAAAACTTTCTCAGAGGAAACTAATGCTATTGCTTGGAGCCACCTAATTGGACTTTCTTTTTCCCTCGGTTCTGCCTTTTCTGAAGTCTTGGAAGTGATCCCTTTTAATTTTCCTCAATTAAGGATATTAAATGTTGGATTGTTATGGGAATCTACTACATTTTTCCTTTTCTCCAGTCAGCATACACTGTGTAATGTTGCGTCTTTCATCAGCAGCAGGAGACACATTGGCTGTCGTACATCTTCCTCTTAGATTTATAGTTGCCCACCCGAGTGTATGTTTAATAAAATGATAATGGAGTGCAGTCGGTATCAGAAACATGTGCTGTTCTAGCCTTTTAAACTCTGCATTCTGTTTTGCAGAGGAGTGGTTCAGACTCATAATTGATATGATGGAGTTAATTACATGAAGATTTTCTCCCTTTTACTGCATTGCGCTCGAAGTTGATCTTCATCCATCATGTTTTTTCTGAGTTTTAACTGCAGACATTATTGATCATCCTTCAAGTTCCTGTCTATTTAAATGAAGTATTCTGTAGAAATGCTGCAGGTTTGTGTTCACGTCTACGCTGAAAGGAAACCTTCAAAAAGGATGCAAGAGATGTATGAAACTTGTTTGTTTTGTTTTTAAAGTGGAGGTCCACCTAAAAAATAAAAAATTAAAAGCCAGCAGCTACAAATACTGCAGCTGCTGACTTTTAATAAATGGACCGAGGAATCGCCGTCTCCCGGCTGCCCGCGCCGCCATCCTTGGTGAGGGAATCAGGAAGTGAAGTGTTGCGGCTTCGCTGCCCGGTTCCCTACTGCGAATGCGCGAGTCGCGCTGCACGTCCTCACTGGTCCCGCGGTGTTCTGGGAACTGTGTTTCCCAGAAGACAGCGGGGGGAAGGGGCGTGACTCCCGCGGAAGTCTATGCCTGGAAGTGGGTGCAAATACCTGTATTATACAGGTATCTATACTCCCCTCCCCCCCTGAAAGGTGCCAAATGTGACACCGGGGGAGGGGGGTTCCGAAAAGCAGAAGTTCACTTTTTGTGTGGACCTCCGCTTTAAGATAAATAAATTATCTTGTTGATTGGAGGATGCTAGTAGTAGTTGGTCACATTCAGCTACACTTGTTCTTTTATATAGACGATGTTTCACCCATAATCCAAGTGACTGCCTTTGATCAGCGTCTCCATTGACTTGTTTATTTAAAGCACAGTCATTCGAATTAGGGTGACCGAGCTGCTCATGTAGCTTTAAAGACCAACTTCACTACCCTGTGCAATTTTTTTAATCTTTTCCCCTTCAGAGTGGTTTCTTTCCCCCATTCAAGTCTATCGGATGCAAAAGCACCTTGATGCAGGTCAGGAGGATGTCAACTGTAGGTCAAATCTTGGAAGCATCGCAAACTGACACACGCAAGCTGCCTTTTTCCGACAAAAGCTGACTTTTTCGACACAAGCCCAAAGCCGTCAACTCAAACCTACATACCCCAAGCTCTTTTTGAACAAAATCGGATACTGTTGTGTTTCATAGCAGTTATCTCAAAAGCAGGAAAAGGGGGAACTTCATCAACGCACTTTGATAGAGTGGCAATCTTGTCCTTTTTTTGCATAAAGTAACAAGCATCACAAGCCAACATTTCAGGACGTCCCGGGAATCTTTTTTCAAAACAGAGGGATCCTGCGCAATCCTGGACCTTATGCCTGCCATGCTTGTTAAGCTGGCCATACATGGATGGAAATTCGGTTCAACATGGGCTGGCCGAGATGCGATCCATGTATGGACAGGCTGATTTATACCAATTTGATCTGTCGACTTGGATATGAACCAGCCTGTCAGATTTTTTACATACAATTGCTGCTGAAAGCAGAACAAAATAGCACTGCGGTAGGCATTCCCCCATCAACGCAGTCAGCCTGTGGGTGGAAGGAAAGAAAATCAAATCGTCTACGGACTGTCTTTTTTATTTTGTTAAATGACAATATTAGAACTGTGAAAGAACACTTGGCACCCCGCTTGGGTATTTCCGCCAAACAGTGCCTCCTGCCCTCCAAACCATTCCAGCAGACCGAGAGCTAATACCAGCCCTTTTACCTCAAGCATTGTACACAGACAAGATGTGGAAGTAGAACCAAAGGAATTACTGTTTGTTGAACATAAATACAGGTTTTTATACACTTCAAACTTGGGTCAGTCACCACATGAACAATAAAACCAAATGTTACCCCGAACATCACACACTGATTAGATAACAAGGTAGAGTTGACACAAGGCTAATCACATCATGTTGGAACCTCCAAGAGTTTGCCAAATTAGCCAACAGACCAACAATAGGTGACTCAATTAACAATGGTAATACACACCTAGGAGACACACATAACAAAAACTGTGAGCCCACCCCACCTCAGACTGGCCGGCAAAAGCCTACTACAGTCTGAGACAAACTCATACAATGTTCCAGTAGTCTGAAAAGGTGGCATAGATCTCTTGAGGGATATTGTTGCTAAATATTTCTGTCCCAAGTGAAGGAGCCTCTCCAACCCGGTCTGCAGAAGGGCCACCATATTTCCTCTGACCATTAACCTGTACAAGATTAATATTACACCCGTCCATCCACTCCAGAAGGAAAGCTTTGTCCTTCTTCAGAGAAGTAATCCAAGCCTCGCTCTGAGCATCCAATACACGGTTGTCCATCATTGGAGAATGATCTGTTCTCTCCATGGGCCCGAATCAGTAGGTAGGAGGCTTGCCTCTAGTCCTCTCAAAGTCCCTGTCTTGGTTGGGTCTGTCACAATAACGATTTCAAGAAGTGCTGGTGAATATCCCTTTTCATCTATGATTGTATGGTGGCACCATCGATCAGTTAACTACAGCACCCTGCGTGAACTGTGGTCACACATGTAAGGTGTGCAACAGATAAAGTGGAAGTTCAGGCATAACCTAATACTAAACCTACTCTCTGCCGCATTTTAAGCCTAATCGATCTATCCCTGTAAAGAGATTGCTGTACTTGCCTATTCTGCAGCTGCTCCAGTTCTGTCCCATACTGAGCTGTCGGCGGCAGCTTCAGTGTGGAGGCAGGTGCAGGAGAGGCAGCCGACAACGGTAGCCCAATAGTAACTCTATGGGTGATGTCACTTCCCAGGCATTTCCCAGCCATTGTTGGCTGTCTCTCCTTCACAACAGCCACCTCTGCAGGCTGGACTGGCATCAGAAGAGGTAGATATAGCGTTTTTTTTGGAAGGGGGAGTGTTCTTCTTTACAGGTTTATATAGATTAGGTTTAGAATATGGATGAGTGTAGGCTTAACATTAGGTTTTGGCTAAGCTTCAGCTTTAAAGGACGAGGACTGTATGACTTTGGTATTAGATGGGTATTTGTAGCAACGGGAGCAGATGACACCACGCAGATCATAGTAAAATGAGATGTCACCAGCACTCTCTGGCAAATGTATACACTCCTTTTTATTAGTGCATTGTCACATCAATCAAATAAGTCAACGTTTAGGGGCTGCACGGGGTCTTTCTCAATGCAACATAGAGACTCTGTATGTCCCTGAAACGTTGATGTGTTTTACTAATGTGACATTGCACTAATAAGTTTCTCATTTTGCTGGTGACATCTCATTGTTTTACTGCGCCACAATACAACTTTCCTATCGGAAGCTAATTTAATAATCAACTACATTTTTGTCATTGCACAAATACAAATTTTTTACAGTTCTTAAGTGACAATACAGTTACACTGCAGATAATCTTTTAGGATCGGAATGCTGCAAGACATATCTACCTGTTATGTTGTCATCAGAATGCAATATGTTTTGTGAATGGAGGAGGGGTGGTCAAGTCATTCATCTTCCATTCACAGAAAGCCTTTCATTTGTGAAAACAATACAAGGAATTTTCTGAATGGACAACAAGACAGAAAGGGTTAGACAGTCCTCTAGACTTCTTAAATGTGCTGCAATGGTGGAGCTGGGCAAGTTAACCCCCGCAGTGCTGGAAGTTCAGCAATGTGAATGGGGCTTGTTATCACAGCAGGAAAATATTCTATGTGAAGGAGCAATGGTCAGGATGTGGGATATATATCATTAGATGTAAGTAATGTAACTAAACCTATATCCCAGATTTTTTTTTTTAACTTGCCTGAACTTTAAAGTGCACCTGTCATTGCCTTAAGGCTATAGCATTGCCAAGTGTGAGTCTTTCAGCAGATTGAACAGATTACAGCAGCCTGGGATTTGGGCTTCGGGGAAGCAGAAGAGAACATGTAAAGGTATTTGCAGGTACAGCCCCAAGCCCTGCAGTACAGTGCTGAAGCCTGTTCCATCCCCCTAGGGCACTGACAGGTGTGCTTTGAGAGACTGTTGTGATCTAGGCTACAAGATGAATGTTCTTCTGTGATAGTGGAAATGTGATTGTCTCATTACATATACACTTATAATTCATCACTACATTGAGTCAGGCATGGCCTTAGTGCTATAGACTCTGACCCCTACCCATGTATGTTTATTAGGTTAAAAGTGTTCTCTTGCTGGATGTTTATTGTCTCATAACACAGGGAGCAATCTCTATAATTACATGCATTGCTCCAAACTTTATATGCCATTTACCATCACATAATTTAACAGCTTTGCATTTTGTATCTACGATTTACTGTCCCATAAATGTAGCTGTATTGGATTTATCCATTTTTTTCCTAGTGCATTCTTTGACTTAATCACATAGATCGTTTCCAGTATGTGATGGTGAAATCTTGTGTACCACGATGTCATGGTATACATGATTTTTCAGGAAATACTATTGTGGACAGTGAAGTCACTTTACCACTTCCGGACCGCCCACTATATATGCACACGTCATTTACCTCCCGCCGCTTCCTGGTAATTTCCCCGTTTACCGGACCCACCGGTAAAGGGGGGAAATTATTTGATCCCCTGGAGCAATGGGCAGGAAGTCGAGTGAGGGCAAGATGGCGCCCACTCGACTCTATGCCCTTGGAGGACCAGAGCGACGTCTCACATCACTTCCCCCGAACGGCCTTAAAGGGCTAATTTTTTTTTTTTCGGAAATGTAAAATGACTTATTAAATTTAAATTATTTTTTTGCTTTTATGTATAAATAAGAGATCTGAGGTATTTTTAGGTATAGTTGAAAGTCTGGGAGACCAATGCCCCCCCGCAATTTGGGGGCACACAGTATTTTATGTTTAAGTCTGGGGGGGTGGTGTTGCCAAATTAATTTGACCACCAGGGAGCGCAGTGTATGGAAAAAGACATTTGGGAGAAGGATGGGAAGTGTTTGAAATAGATAAAGTAATTTAGGGAGAATATCCATTTTAAGGACATTCATACGTCCGAGTTGGAGTGTAATTGCCAGCGGAATGGGAATTTTTTTTGGACTAGAGATGCTGTTGTCTGGGAGAGGGAGATGTTTAGCGCTTCTGTTTTGGTGATGATCAATTTGATGTTGCTGAATGCTCCAAAGCGGTCAAGCTCCTGGACTAGAGCAGGGATGCTTGTATGCGGTTGTGTGACATAAAGGAGCAGGTCATCTGCATATAGTGACAACTTGCAATGTGCTGAGGAGGTGGGGATCCCATGAATATTGTTGTTGTTACGAATTGCTTGGGCCAGATGTTCGACCGTTAGCGCGAACAATAGTGGGGACAACGGGCACCCCTGTCTTGTACCATTCCTAATCTCGAAAGCCTCAGAAGACTCCCCATTGGCTGCTACTTTTGCTGAGGGGCTAGTGTAGTGACATTATTTTGTTCAAAAGTCTCGGTCCCAGACCTATCTGATGTAAAGATGCACGTACAAAAGGCCAGCTTACTCTATCAAAAGCTTTCTCGGCATCACATGCTAAAAGGCATGTGGGGATATTATGGTGACGCGCGTACGATATAAGATGTACGGTTTTTGTGGTGTTATCCCTTGCTTCAGTGTCAGTCAGTCAGTCCCAATGTCAGTCTAGATCAGGGGTCTCAAACTGGCGGCCCTCCAGCTGTTGTGAAACTACAAGTCCCATGAGGCATTGCAAGGCTAACAGTTACAAGCATGACTTCCTCAGGCAGAGGCATGATGGGACTTGTAATTCTGCAACAGCTGGAGGGCCACCAGTTTGAGACCCCTGGTCTAGATCAACCAATTACCTTGTCAGATATTCTATGTCGGGGGGGGACATCTCAGGCAGGGCCGTGTCCTGGATATATTTTTGTAAGTAATATTCGACAAGTTAGGTGGCGTGTGCTGTCTGGGGTGGGGGAAGGTTGTATAGAGGAGTAATAATTTTTAAATTCAGAAACAATCTCTGTGTTCTTGCGTTTTTTTTTGATCTGTTGGGGACCTTATGTGTGGTATGTTTTGTCTACATGGTCTTGGGTGGATGACTCTGGCTAGGTGTTTCCCACATTTTATTAGCCTGGGAGTAGTGGATATGTCGTCCTTTGTTGCGGGCGGTCAGTGAGCGCTCTGCGAAGAGGAGTAACAGGTCTCGACGTGCATTTGACAGTTTGACTAACGTCTTGGGGTCTAATGTGCTTTTATGTGTGGATTCAAGAGAGGCAATTAGGGTGAAGAGGCGAGTTTTATATCTGCCGTGCGAGCCCGTTTCAGTCTAGAGCCATGTTGAATAAAAATCCTGCGTAACACGCATTTCAGGGTCTCCCATTTATTCATAGCAGAGGTTTTGTCTTTGGCGTGGAGGTGGACAAAGTCCGAGATGGCCTTGGACACTGCTTCAGTGCACACAGTGTCCGTGAGTAGATTGTCATTCTACGCGCGCACTGGGGGATTCTGCCAAGAGTTACGTGCACTGGAGCATGGTCCGACCACAGTTTCACGCCAATCCTTCTAGTGGGAACAGAGTCTAGAAGTGTTTGTGAGAGTAAAATGTAGTCTATTCTACTATAGGATTTGTGTGCCGGTGAGTAGTATGTGTAGTCTCTCTCAGTAGTATGTAATAGTCTCCATGCATCAACCAGGGAGAGGTCTGCTAGGGTGGAGTGAATTTTGGATAGAGTAGAGTGAGTGATGTGTGACTTACCAGTGGAGGAATCCAGTCTATGGAGATTTTTAATTTACCGTAGCTTGTCGCCATTCCACGAGCATGTGCAATTTTTGAAGCATGACCTGATCGGTATCTATTTATTTGGTATAACATCTTTCACATTATACAAAAAAACTGTGCTATCTTTACTGTTTTTTGTTTTTTTAAATTGAGTTTGACATACCACTGCGCAAATACAGTGTGACATAAAATATTTCAACGACCACCATTTTATTTTCTAGAGTCTGCTAAAAAATGGTACATAATGTTTTTGGGGGTTCCAACAAATTTTTCTTGCAAAAAAATACTAATTTAAACTTGTAAACCACAAGTGTCAGAAAAAGGCCTTGTTCTTGGGTGGTTAAAGGATCTAACCCCTTTTTGGAAAATTATGTGATCCCCCTGCAGATTTTGTACGTTTTCTCACTTACAAAGAAATGAAGGATCTATAATTTTTATCATGGGTGTATTTTAAATGATCGTGACAAAATATTAACCAAAAATCCAGAAAAAACACATAAAACAAATGCTATAAATTAAGTTGCTAATCGGTGAGTAAAATAGTTATTTGATCCCCAAGCAAAACATGACTTAGTACTGAGGGTGGAGAAACCCTTGTTGGCAAGCACAAAGGTAAGACCTTTCTAGTAGTTGGTTACCAGGTTTGCACACATTTAAGGACGGATTTTGGTCCACTCTTCTTTATAGATCTTCTTCTCAATCCTTAAGGTTTCTTGGCTGTCGCTTGGCAACTCGAGGTTTCATCTCCCTCCAAAAATGTTCTATAGGATTAAGGTCTGGAGACTGACTGGGGCACTCCATGACCTTAATGTGCTGCTTCTTGAGCCAGCCACACCTTTGTTGCCTTGGTGGTATGTTTTGGATCATTGTTATGCTGAAAGACCCATCCATGACCCATTTTCAGTGGTCTGGCTGACTGACGGCTATCTGTTATACACATAACAAGTTGTCGTTAGGAGCACCTTCCTAAATTGACAGAACTAATCTTTGTACCACATGAGCACACACTGTAGCCAGTCTGTAAGAGCCAGAATTATTGTTGGTTGGTAGGGGATCAAATACGTATTAAACTCACTGAACTGCAACTCCATTTATACCACTTTGTATCGTGTGTTTTCTTTTTCGTACATCACGGGACACAGAGCGACTTAGTCATTACTAATGGGTTATATAGATTACCTTCAGGTGTTGGCACTGGCCAATTCCAAACCGGAAGTACCCTCCCCTATATAAGCCCCTCCCATCCGGGAGCACCTCAGTTTTTTGCCAGTGTCTAAGGTGTTGGCCAAAGAGTAACATGTGTTTTCACTGGGCTTGCGTACAGGTTCTTTTGGGCCTTAGTAAGCTGTTCCGGATCCCACCAAAAAAGCTTCATAGCTAAACGGTCGGTACCCGGGCCTTGCAGCAGAAGAGCAAGGTTTTGCCTGTAATGCCTCTCTTAGGAGGGCTGGACCCTGGGATCCAGAGCTCTGGTCATACCCACGACCAAGATGTTGTCTGTGCAGGGTGCTATACAGGTCCAGGGGAGTGGAATCCTTGGGAACCTGGTCCCTGAAGGTTTAATTACAATGCCTGCCGTGATAGGTGAAGTTTGGGCTTCTGTGGACCAAACAGAGTCCTGCGGCGGGGATCAGGTAAGTGGGGGCCCCCAGGAACTTGGTTCTATTGGGGGACCCCCAAGCCTAATTTGTCTTTCTGTCTGTTACCTAACGGTATTCCCGCTAATATCTGTGTATGCCTGTAACTACTGAAAATCTAAAATTTTAATAGTAGTCAAGAAAAAAAAAAAGGGACCGCGGTACCTGTGTTAAACCACTAGAGGCCGCTGTAGTCCATTTTTCTTGTCATGTTGATCTTTGGTTTTCTCAAGTCAAAAGATCCAGGCAGTTGGTAAGTTTCTCTGTGGGAATCCACTTCCTCTGCCCTGTTGCTGCGCTCATCCACCGCACAGGCCCTCCGGCAAAAAGGGCCCTGGCTCCTAGTCCCTGTTTGATTTCGAAAAGGGCGCCAATGGCGCACGGGCACGCGCGCGGGCGCGTGCACGCGCCTCCTATGAAAGAAAGGGGCGGGGCGGGTGGATGACGCTCGATGCGCGCCGCGGCGCTTCTGCGCATGTGCAGGCGTCCCAGCATGGATAAAAGACACAGTACAAGTGTCAGCTGGATGCAAACAGAGCTAGCAACAAACAGTGGCACACAGAGGCGGTTGATGCAGGCATCCCCATAGAAAGGCACTTTAGTGGACACCAGCTGGTATATAGCAGCAACTGTGTTAGACTATTACCAGCAAAAATTGGTGTATGACGACGGGAATACCTCAGCTTTGTGCTTAAAGGATATGTCGTCCAGACGCTCCGGAAATAGGTCTTCCAGGAAGCCAAAGGGGTCTCCATCGGGCTCTGAGGATATTGGGCATGCTTGTACTGCACCAATCTCCCCTGAGAATTCAGAGGTCAGTAGCCGTAGAAACCCCGCAGGAGTGCCTGGTGCTGCGGCTGTCCCCAGTCCACCTGCTCCTGTATATATAACAGAGGAGGTTTTATCCTCAACTCTGGGAGGATTGGAAGAGAGATTAACAGCATTGATCGCTGCTTCCCTGTCACAGGGAAAGCGCGTCCGATCTCCGTCTCCTCCTTCAGAGTGCCTGTTAGTGGAGGAACAGTCCCACACAGAGATCGACCTACCTGAAGGGGATCTGGATGAGGTTGATTCAGTTATGGAGGATTCAACAGTGGAAGAACCTTTCTCAGCATCTCAGGCTGAAAGATTATGGGTTCAGTCTCTGACTAACATGGTCCGATCAGCATTTAAAATGCCTCTGGCGGAACCACCATCCACTACGGTTTCCTCGACTGGGGTCGCTAAAAGCTCCCCAGGCTGTCTGTTCCTTCCCAATCCACCCTTTATTAGAAGGGCTTATTTACCAGGATTGGGAGCATCCTGATAAAATATTTGCTCCCCCCAAGAGATTTCCGGTGATCTATCCCATGGAGGATAAGTTCATAAAAAAATGGAGGGTCCCTACAGTGGACGCAGCCATCTCTTCTGTTAACAAATCACTGACATGTCCAGTAGATAATGTTCCAATGTTCAAAGACCCAATAGATAAAAAATTGGAGTCTTTACTAAAATCTGCTTTCTCTACAGCAAGCATGGTGACACAACCTGCGGTAGCAGCGATTGGAGTCTGCCAAGCAGTGAAAGATCAGTTGAAACCAGTCTTAAGGGACTTAACAGATCAGCAGGCTCTTGCCCTAGCTGACCTGCCTAGAGCCTTGTGTTTTGCGGTGGACGCCATAAAGGATACAATCCAACAGGCCTCCCGCTTTACGCTGTCTATAGTACATATGCGTAGGCTTCTGTGGCTCAAAAACTGGTCTGCTGAAGCTCCCTGTAAAAAACTGCTGGTTAGCTTCCCATTTCATGGAGAACGCTTATTTGGAGAAGATCTGGACAAATATATCCAGAAAATTTCTGCCGGTAAAAGTTCACTCTTACCGGTTAAGAACAAGGGTAGAAGTCCTTCTTTTAAGAGGCCTACTTCTCCAGTCCCGGGCACATCGGCTGTGAAGCAGTTCCGACGGCCTCCGCGGTCCAATTCAGGGGGCAGAAATCAGGGACAATCACAGGGTAACAAGAAGCCCTGGATCAAGAGAGGTACAAAACCTCCCCCCAAGGCATGAAGCGTTGCCCCCACTCAGTCGGGTGGGGGGAAGAATTCAGTTGTTCAGAGACCTGGCGGGACACCATCAGAGACAGATGGGTGCTCTCCGCAGTAAGTCTGGGATACAAGCTGGAGTTAAAAGGCACTCCTCCTGCCCAATTTGAGGTCAAACATGCCAAGAGATCCCCAGAAGAGAGGATCCCTCCTTCTGGCACTAGAACAACTATTGCTCCAAGGTGTAATCATGAAGGTTCCCCTGGAAGAAAGCGGATTCGGGTTTTACTCGAACCTTTTCACAGTCCCCAAACCAAATGGGGACGTGAGGCCCATATTAAATCTAAAAGGGCTAAACAAGTTCCTAAATATCAGGACTTTTCGGATGGAGTCGATCCGATCGGTGGCCACCGCCCTACAAGGGCAGGAATGGTTAGCCTCGATCGACATAAAGGATGCTTATCTGCATATTCCCATCTTTCCGGCCCACCAGAAATTTCTACGCTTTGCAGTAGAAGGGCGCCATTTTCAGTTCAGAGCCTTACCTTTCGGTCTGGCCACAGCACCACGAGTGTTCACAAAAATTCTGGCCCCATTATTGCCCAATCTAAGAACACAGGGTGTAACGATAATGGCATATCTAGACGACCTGCTACTAATAGACCACTCAGTGGAAAAGCTGGAAGTAGCTATTCACAAGACAATCAAGTATCTGGAATATCACGGTTGGATTATCAACCGGGACAAGTCAGCTCTAAGACCAGTCAAAAGTCTGGAATACTTAGGGCTAAGGCTGGATTCAAATCAGAGAAAGATTTTCTTACCTCCAGAGAAGGTGTCGTCTTTAAAAGATTTGACCCACTTAGTGGGTACAAAAAGAAAACCATCCATACGCCTCTGCATGAGGCTGCTGGGAAAAATGGTGGCTTCATTCGAAGCGGTACCCTACGGTCAATTCCATTCAAGGAATTTGCAAAGGGCCATACTGTCAGCCTGGAACAAAAAAGTTCAGGCTTTAGACTTACCAATGTCCCTGTCCCCTTCCGTTCGCAAGAGCCTCCATTGGTGGTTGGTGCCCCAGAATCTGGAAAAAGGGAAACCCTTCAGTCCGGTTTCTTGGAAGGTAGTCACTACAGATGCCAGCCTCATAGGCTGGGGGCAGTACTGGAGCAATGGTCTCTCCAGGGCAAGTGGTCAGAAGCAGAAAAGGCCCTGCCCATCAATCTCTTAGAGATACGAGCAGCCCGGTATGCCCCTAGTAGCATGGACATCCAAACTCCAAGGGTCCCCTGTCAGAATTCAATCAGACAATGCCACAGCAGTGGCATATATCAATCACCAGGGTGGCACCAGGAGTCGTGCAGCCCAGAGGGAAGCAAATTGCATCCTGGAGTGGGCAGAAAAATATGTCCCAGCCATATCTGCGGTTTTCATCCCAGGAGTGGAAAATTGGAGAGCGGACTTTTTAAGTCGCCAACAATTATGCCCGGGGGAATGGTCTCTTCACCCCGAGGTTTTCCAGGCAATATGCCAGCGGTGGGGAACACCGGATGTAGATCTGCTAGCATCCAGTATCAACGCAAAGGTGGACAGATTTGTGTCTCGCACAAGGGATCCTCTAGCTTGCGGCTCGAATGCCCTAGTGTTCCCTTGGGATCAGTTCAAGCTGATATATGCATTCCCACCGCCACAATTGTTACCGCGATTACTCCGCAGAATCAGGGTAGAAAAGAAACCAGTGATTCTGGTGGCTCCAGCGTGGCCCCGAAGGGCATGGTACGCGGAGATTGTAAAAATGTCAGTAAGGAGTCCTTGGACCCTCCCACATCGTCCGGACCTGCTTTCGCAAGGACCGATATACCACCCTTCCTTACCAGCCCTAGGTTTGATGGCCTGGCTATTGAAGCCCACATTCTGAAAAAGAGAGGGCTCTCTAATTCTGTGGTATCTACCATGATCAATGCCAGGAAGCCGGTATCCAGGCAGATCTATTATAGGATCTGGAAAGCGTACATTACGTGGTGTGAGGCCAAGAAATGGCATCCACGTAAGTACGTGATGGGGAGGATTTTGGACTTCCTACAGTGGGCTGTAGATAGGAAGCTGGCCTTGAGTACTATCAAGGGTCAGATTTCGGCCTTGTCAATATTTTTTCAAAGGCCCTTGGCTTCGCATTCACTAGTCAAAGCTTTCATACAAGGAGTGATGCGTATTAGCCCTCCGGTTAGTATTCCCATATGTCCTTGGGACTTAAACCTGGTTCTGGCAGTTCTACAGAAACAACCGTTTGAACCATTGCAACACATTTCCTTGGTTCTTCTCACCAGGAAATTGATTTTCTTAGTAGCCGTTTGTTCGGCTAAAAGAGTATCGGAATTAGCCGCCTTGTCCTGTAAGGAGCCATATCTGGTTGTCCATAAGGACAGAGTAGTATTACGTCCTCATCCAGCCTTTCTTCCTAAGGTGGTATCGAGGTTTCATTTGAACCAAGATGTGGTTCTTCCTTCTTTTTTCCCCAAACCTAGCTCGGTAGAGGAAAAGTTATTACATTCCTTGGATGTAGTAAGAGCAGTTAAAGCTTATCTAAAAGCCACTGCTCAGATTCGCAGAACGGATACTTTGTTTATTCTGCCGGAAGGCCCTAAAAAGGGTCAGGCAGCATCAAAATCCACTTTAGCCAAGTGGATTCGACAGGTCATAATACAAGCCTATGGCTTGAGAAAGAGACCGCCTCCGTTCAAAGTTAGGGCGCACTCCACAAGAGCAGTTGGAATTTCATGGGCAGTGCATCACCAGGCCTCCCTGGCTCAAGTATGTAAGGCCGCAACATGGTCTTCGGTACACACGTTTACTAGATTCTACCAGGTAGACGTTAGAAGTCAGGAGGATGTCGCCTTTGGGCGCAGTGTGTTGCAGGCCGCAAAAGATCCTCATGCCTGATGGCGCCCAGCTTATGTATCCCTCCCCTCATTTGGCATTGCTTTGGGACGTCCCATTAGTAATGACTAAGTCGCTCTGTGTCCCGTGATGTACGAAAAAGAAAAAGGGATTTTTATAACAGCTTACCTGTAAAATCCTTTTCTTGGAGTACATCACGGGACACAGAGCTCCCACCCCTCTTTTTGGGACACTTATTGCTTGGCTACAAAACTGAGGTGCTCCCGGATGGGAGGGGCTTATATAGGGGAGGGTACTTCCGGTTTGGAATTGGCCAGTGCCAACACCTGAAGGTAATCTATATAACCCATTAGTAATGACTAAGTCGCTCTGTGTCCCGTGATGTACTCCAAGAAAAGGATTTTACAGGTAAGCTGTTATAAAAATCCCTTTTTTTTTTTCTGGATTTTTGGTTAAAATCTGTCTCTATCATTTAAAATACACCTATGATAAAAAATTTATGGACCCTTCATTTCTTTGTAAGTGGGCAAGCTTACAAAATCTGCCGGGAATCAAATAATTTTCGCCACTGTATATACTATTAGATTTGGAGTGTGTGTTTGTGTTTGTGTGTGTGTGTGTGTGTGTGTGTGTGTGTGTTTTTTGTCTGTATTAAAAAAAGACCGTCATTGAAATCTATAGAATCTTTAGGCCAGAGCTGTTTAGATCCCCCAAAAATCTAACATTTCTGAAACTGGAATTACTGCTAATGATAAAATCACAATTCTGAATGTCCAGTTCAGGAAATCAGTTAGGGCCCTTTCACACGGGCGGACCACTCAGGGCCGCCTGTCAGTTTTTTTAGGCAGACCTGAACGGACGCTCCGTGCACCTCTATGGAGCCACGGATGTCAGCGGTGACATGTCCGCTGACATCCGACCCACTCCGATCCGCCAAAGTGTAACGGAGGAAAACCCTATTTTCCATCCGTTTGGCGGATCAGATCGGATGACAACGGACTCTACGGTCCGTCGTCATCCGATCCCCCATAGGGGAGAGCGGCGCTCTGTCAGGTCGGTCCCTGCACAGTGTGCGGAGAAAGACCTGCCATCTGCCTGCTCAGCGGGGATCGTCAGAGCGATCCCTGCTGAGCAAAGTGGAAGCCTGCACATGGACACGTCCGTGTGAAGGGGCCCTTATGTGTGTCTATCCTGCTTTAATATTATTATTGGTAGTTAAAGCTGAACTCTGCAGTTTAATTTCTTTCTTTCTTTTTTTTTTTTTCCCCCCTGCTTAAAACAAAAAATGTTCTGGCTGCAATTTTTACCTGCAATCTGGAGCCCATGTGCCCTTAACACAAAAATATATGGACTATCTTGGTACCCAACTATCACAATGAAATTATAAAAGCAAACTTTTATTTATCCATAGTTAAAAACCAAGACACATGACCGTAAATATAAAGTACAACAATTAAAACATTTTTTTTTTACAATGCATCCTTAGTATTCCAAACAGATGTTTGTTGGTAAGGTGTAGTTTTTTCGGGAACCATGCTGTGTTTGTACTCGCACTCGCCTAAATATGATCAGCTGAGTAGGAGTAGCTCCTAGTGTGTGTTGTTTTCTGTCTTTCTTTCTTTGTCTTTCTGTCTTTCTTTCTTTCTTTCTTTCTTTCTTTGTCTTTCTGTCTTTCTTTCTGTCTTTCTTTCCTTTCTTTCTGTCCTTTCTTTCTGTCTGTTCTTTCTGTTCTTTCTTTCTTTCTTTCTGTCCTTTCTTTCTTTCTGTCCTTTCTTTCTTTCTTTCTTTCTGTCCTTTCTTTCTTTCTTTCTGTCCTTTCTTTCTTTCTTTCTTTCTGTCCTTTCTTTCTTTCTTTCTGTCCTTTCTTTCTTTCTTTCTTTCTGTCCTTTCTTTCTTTCTTTCTTTCTGTCCTTTCTTTCTTTCTGTCCTTTCTTTCTTTCTTTCCTTTCTGTCCTTTCTGTCCTTTCTTTCTTTCTTTCTGTCCTTTCTTTCTTTCTTTCTGTCCTTTCTTTCTTTCTTTCTTTCTTTCTGTCCTTTCTTTCTTTCTTTCTGTCCTTTCTTTCAAATGTGTAAAAGTATTGGAGATTTGGGCAACACTTAAGCAAGAAGTATTTTTTTCACCAAATTGATTGTTGTTTTTCTAAATTTATAAGTGGTGTAATTAGATGAGAAGAGTACTGTGGAGTTTTTCTTTAAAGACCAAATGAAGTCTCATATTTGGTGTACATAGCAATGACTCCTCTGTGCAGTAACTGTACTGAAAAGAAATTATTGTTCATCTTGCCTTTACAAATATTAAAGATACATCTTTTACACAAATTGCAAAGATTTAGTTAACTGGGATGAGCGAACCTGTTATAAGCAAGTAAAATGTGTGCAACTAACACCCTTCTAGTCATAATTAGGAATTAAATAATATAAAAAGTTGTACAGGTTGCAGCTCACTATTTAAAAATACAAGAAGAGGAGATTTTTTGGGACTTTAAATGAGGAACGCAGATATTATGAAAAGGTAAAAAATTGATATTTATGTGTCAGATTTAAATACATGGTACTGATTATTATCGCAATATTTTCATCTATATACATACATATAAAAGTATGAATGACACCTATCCATGTGGAAGGATTATGGGTATAACACCCCTTGACCTCCCTTCAATATTAGGAATAAATACCATAATTTACAAAAAATTCATATATAATTACACAGGGTACATGATTCTAATGTAAGTTGATAAACACATGATCGATTTAAACATAAGTACAAAAGCTCGACAAAAAGGGCCCCCAGATTCCGATAAGCCCGCAGACCCCGACAACCACCGGCCAGGGTTGTTGGGAAGACGCCCTTGTCCCATCAACATGAGGGCAAGGTGCTTTGGGGTGGAGGGGCGCAGAGCCCCCCTGCCCCAAAGCACCCACCCCCCATGTTGCGGGCATGCAGTCTGGTATGGTTCGGGGGGGGTGCGCTCGCTCCTTCCCTCCCTTTCTTGACCTCCCGGGCTGTAGGGATGAGCTCAGGCGTGTTCGCATTGACACCGCGCTGCGCTAATCACAGGCAGGGAGATATTTCCTGATCTCTGCAGCCGAGCATCGGGACAATGTCTCCCTGCCTGTGATTAGCACAGCGCGGGTACCGACGGTGCAGACTTCCTTGGTGGACTCTGCACGTGTCCAATGCGAACACGCCTGAGCTTATCCCTACCGAGGATAAGGGTCTAGTGTGGATTTTGCCCCACGCCATTTTTTTTTTATAAATGTTGCCTGTTTTTTCGCAATTATTATTTTTAAAATGTGTATGTGTGTGTGTATATGTGTATGTGTGTGTGTATATGTATGTGTATATATATATATATATATATATATATTAGGGCTGGGAAAAAAAATCGATTTTAATCTTGAATCGAGTTTTGAGCTCAAATCGATTCAGTTTTGAAGAAAAAAATTTTTTCCCTTCAAAGTTTCCGTAGCAGGACTGCAGGGGGCGTATCCGGAATGGCACTGGGCAGCGTTAACCCAATTACATCTACTCGCTGCAGCCGCCGTCTGCCTACCTGATCAGCGTGTCATGCAGACAGACGGCGGCCATTGCAGTGTTCAAAAGCCGCGCCTCCCGAGTCCTCGTCGTCTGTGATAGGCGGAACACTCAATTTCACAGCAGGCAGTATTCAGCCTATCACGGACATCCTCTCATCCTCGTCTGTGTTATGAGGATGACCATGATAGGCGGAACACTGAATGCTGGGAAATTGAGTGTTCCGCCTATCACAGACAAGGAGGAGGCGCTGCTTTTGAATACTGGAATGGCCACCGGTGTAGCAGTAAAATCCGTATACCATGAAAATCTGCATTAGGTACGGGCACAGTGATTGAAGCATGGGCACAGTGAGGCATGGACACAGTTCAATTCAACTAAGAGTAACCTCAGGATTTTTTGTTGTTTTATTAGCTAAATCCAAATACAGTATTAATAATTTGGATGTTTAACAATCTTTGTTGCACACTGCAAAAAACAACAAAAGGTCACAAGCGCTAAATTGGTGGATAAAGAAAAAAATATAATGGATGATAATAATAATAAGAAAAAAATACCAAATATTTTGGGAAGTACAAAGTATCCAAAAGGGGGAAAAAACAGGATCCAGCGCAGCAAGAAAAAATCCGTACCCAGAAGTACAAAATACACAACATGCACACAATATAATCCAGCGCTCATGGAACATACATTATTAACTATTGAAAACTCTTGAAGAATTGATAAAAAAGCTTAGTCCATTTATCACAATAAAGAGAGGGATCCAATCCCAAATGTGCAGAGGGCAAATGAATCTTAACTCTCCAGTTGCCAGTGGTGACAAACTTGTTAAACTTGCAGTGACATCCGTGGAGCAAGGAGGGGTTAAAAAAGTCAAAACAAAGCCTGTGGCATGATCTCCGTGTGAGCGCAGTACCTTGAATGATGGACAACAGGCAGACCAGCGTGTGGAGGGCCTTCCAACCCAAAAGGATGCAGAGCCAGGATCGCAGCAAGGCTGGGACAGAAGGAATCACACACAGAGTTTCAAGAGTTTTCAATAGTTAATAATGTATGTTCCATGAGCGCTGGATTATATTGTGTGTTTTTGCACACTGACTTTTCAGTTAGAGAAAGGGTTTGCCTTTGCAATTTTGTTTGTTGATGCACTTTAATTAATATAATAAAAAAAAAAAATCGAATCGTAAATCGAGTTTTTTATAAAAAAATCGCAGATTTTTTTGGGGGGGAAAATCGCCCAGCCCTAATATATATATATATATATATATATATATATATATATATATATATATATAAATAATATATGTGTGTATTTTTAAATGTATATTATGAAGCTGGAAAGGTGTGGCCTACTTTGGGAGCTCAGTAGATGGCTAAGTGACATGGCACTTTATTTTGTCCCTGGTTGACCTGTGTTCCAGTCACCATATGGTGGAAGAAAGACTGCGCCTAAAATAGTTATAATTGATCCCTTTACTAAATGAACTGTCTCTATACACAAATGATGGGAACAAATAGAGCATGCTGAGCCCACAGCCCCTCTCTACAATGGTACACCTAATTGTTTCATAGATATTGCAGCTAAGATTACACTGTTTTCTAACTAAAATCTTTGTATTCATTTTACTGCAGTGAACGGGATATGTTTTTTAGCTTTACAAATAATCCTTAAATCTAGCTGATCCCCCATCTGTCCTCACAATTGATCATAATAAAAGGCCTAAATATTAAAATGTTTTGTGGCTTTGCAGACACAGATTTATGAGTCAGTGCTAATATTTTTTTGGGTGGTGGGAGGAGATGATCATGTTCTATTTAGTTCTGCTGCAACTTTGATGTGACCAGATTTGAATTGCTGTAAGGTAAGGTCATGGTTGCAAGAGAAGAATGATGAGGAGAAGATAACGTATGCAAAGAAATAAAAAGACTGCAATTATCTAGAAGTATCTGTTTGTAGATTGCCATTACCAAATATTTCTAAAGGTGCCTTTGTTATAACTTTTAAGGGTGAAGTTCGTGTAACACACCCCTGACACACTGCACACCCAAGTAGGTGACACCCTAGTTCTAGATTCAGCCCTTATTGCCTTTGCAATACAAATAAAAGCTACCACTCCAGGCGGACATCTGGCTTCCCATCACTGACCACGGGTGCTGACGTTACAGGGTCTGTCCTTACGTGACCTTTCAAATGGAAAAAGCCACATATCCATCACGTCTTTTTTTCTCTTTCCTTTAAAGAACTTTGTTACATTGGTAAGCTCCCAATATTAAATCAAAGCACATTGCCTTCTGTCATACCTGATGCCATAACCTTATGCCATACCCCTGATGCGTTTCACCCCAGCCAGGGGTTAATCATTTTATTTTCATGTCACCCAACAGTGGACAGTGAAATATCAGTATATAAAGATCACTGAAATCAAAACCTAAAATCTGGACAGCGCTGGTTTGGGAGCACCACATTGGTAGTGGTGGACAGATTGCTTATAAACATATATTTAGACTCCCTTTTATTCCATGCACTCTGTTTTCCTAGGCTTTGATTCAGACAGGTTCACTTGGCTTCCTTAGAGGCTGTATAAAATGGAGTGGTATCAAGATATTTCCTTCTAGATAACTGGCACAAGTATTTTCTATCGTTAAACAGGCTGGCTTCTGGTGGTGATTTGGATTGTTTGCCAGCAAAGCTTGATTAATATGAAATAATTATTATTAGGGAGGGCATGATGAGGATGTGATTGTATACAAGCCCCCAGCTAAGGAAAAACATTACATCTATACCGCAATCAAACCAGCAGTATGCTACAAACTTTTTACAAGCTGTACATTTTCTGGTGGAAGGTGGAGAAGACAATAATTATACGAAATATACCATTTTAAGGGGGATTTTCATCCATTACCTACTATGGTGCCATAAAGTCAATGTCACCGCTATTATCATATTTAATTTTCACACTAACCAACTACATTATTTTCCATAAGCTTTTAATTTCCCTGAATCCTACTAAAATAATCCACCTGTTTTCCTAGACCGATCCCCTATTGAGTAGGATCAGAACAGTACAGGTATTGGTTTTTTGACAGCCACGTCTGTTGTATACTTCCTCCATGAAAACAAATCTGACCCATGTAAGCCCTATTCGTGGGCATATGCAAGCAGGCTTGCATCTCCATATATTTATCTACCTCCGGTACTTTTTTTTTCCCTTTCGGTCCAATGGAACTGAATGGACCCAGAGGTGGGCAAATATAGGCAGATGCAAGTTTGTTTTCCTTCTTCTTTTTTTTTTTTTTTTGATCCATGTTACCACAGATAAAATAAAAAATGGACAGACTGCCTAAAGAAAAGCGGCTTTATGCATATCTAAACCAAAAAATAAAGTTGTAATTTTGCAGCTTGCCCGTCTATAGATGTGATCACTGCATTTTGTTTTTTTCTTTTTCAGGTGTCCGTTTATGAAGCAGAGAAATCTATTCACTGCTTCATTCGCCGGCATTCACAGTGGAGATCTTTCTCCTCTGGGTGCCAGTTTATGAAGCGGAGTAGATCGCTTCCCCCTTGGAGGACTGAAGCGATCTACCAATGCTTCCAACACTGTAGAACGGCCCCTGATACTGGAATCTCGTGAGACTTTATGAGATTACAGCACCAGAAATTCACAGAAACACAGAGATGTCAGTTTATTAAGCAGTGACAAATAATCACTGCTCAGTACACTGACAGACGGCATGGTTAATGTTAATAAAATAACAAGTCCCCCTTCATAATATATATATATATATATATATATATATATATATATATATATATGTGCACGTGCGCGCACACACACACACACACGTGTGTGTGTGTGTATGTATGTATGTGTGTGTGTATAATATGTATGTGTATATATATATATATGTGTGTGTGTGTGTATATATGTATTTATACACATAAATATGACAGGGGATATGGTTACAGTGTTGGGGCGTCTGAACGAGGTAGAAAGAAGTTAAAAATCTTCCTCCTTTCCCCTCAGATCCCCCGGGATTCCCTTTTCACTCCCCCGATTTGACACAGATCGCCAGTGAAGCGCTCAGATCGCAGCTTCATAAACTGTCCGTTACTGTGTCATTCAATAAGACTTCTTGCTGTGCAGAGGTCATCGGCGGGAGAACATTTTCAAACACTTCTACCACCGTCATAAACTGTTTATGGACTGTGATCAGTGGCGATCCTTGGGATCACCGCTGATCACTGCTTCATAAATGGACACCTTAGACTGTTTTTCTTTTTTTTTTTTTCCTGGTGATCCAGCCAGGAAAACTCTTCTCTCTTTGTGTGACTACACTAACTTCTCCACTGCATCCATGGAGGAACAGTGCAGCCACCCTTGGACAGCAACATTGTCACCCTGTGGAGAGGGTAGTGTTGGATCGACTAGTAGATTTAGAAGGACTAAGGCTGACCATACATGCAAGCACAGCTCAGTTTTGGATTTTGGCATAGTACCTGTGTGTTGGGATGGCTGAACAGCCAGCCAGTGAAGACGGTTGTAGCCTGGCACCTGGAAGAAGCTGGGTGGAAGATGACAGTGGGGCACATTGGACTGTTAAAGGACAGATAAGTAGCAAGACTTTAGTTCCACTTTTTAAACGGTTACAGCAACAGTTTTTCATTCCTTTTGTGATAAAGGTCTACATAAACCACTAATCTGTCCTAAATGGTTGGTCGCAGCCCTATAACTGCCACTTTTCCTGGACAGCTTGGTCTGTTATGAAAAAATAAATAAATAATCTTAGGCCCCTTTCACACTTATGCGACTTGTCCCACGATTTGTGATGGCAGAGTAGCATGACAAGTCGTGTCCCATGATTTTCAATGAGAACCATTCATATTAGTACGACTGTAAGTCGTTCCGACTTCAAAGTAGTCCCTGCACTACTTTGGTCCGATTTTGATGCCACTTACACAGGCATTCCCTGAAATTGCGGTAAAATCATGTGACTTTGAAGTCGCACTAGTGTGAAAGGGGCCTTACTGGTAGAAATAATGGGGGGGAAAAAAAGAAGCCTACAAAAAGTATTGCAGCCAGCCACCACCACATTAAATAATGGGTAGGCGACAAAACATAATATTTTATGTTTGGGTGTTCAGATACTCGTCAAGTTGTTTTTAAAAGACGCTCTATACTGTATATCTGCTATTTCTGTGAGTGGAGTGGTTTACAAAATGGTACCCCTCTGTACATTCTGTTATTGATCACCATTTGTGTCATTGTGTTTAGGATCTCCAGTCACCTGGGTTTGTTGAGTTTTGTCATTCTGACCTAATTTTCAGAGTGCTAAATTCTTTTCCACACCGATAACTGAGGAAATGGAGCTGCTCTGGGGGAGGTTTTGTTCTGCAGTGCTGCCAGGTTGTAAGTTTTAATGTGCTATCATGGGAACGTGTAGCTGGCAATTTATTTCCATAAGAATGTGACATGACAAAGGAGCCCTTTCGCAGGTCTTGGCCAGGTCAGGCAAAGTGGTAGCAGGGCCTTGTTTTCCGGCTTTTGAAAAAAGCAAAATACATAAAATGTGTTTCTCATCTGGAATAGTTATACGTCTCTGGCTGAATCCTTGAAGTGACCTGGAGGAAACATCCCATTTCATTCTCTAGATTTCTCTGTTGATGTGAAGGAAATGTGACCAAAAATAAACTTTTTAGCCACATCACTACTAGCATGTAAATCACTCTTAACATTCACATATTCCCTATACTTTTTATAGTAAAGAGCCATGCATACATAACCACTTGCTTACTGGGCACCTAAACCCCCTTCCTGCCCAGGCCAATTTTCAGCTTTCAGCGCTGTCACGCTTTGAATGACAATTGCGCAGTCGTGCGACGCGACTCCTAAACAAAATTGACGTCCTTTTTTTCCCCCACAAATAGAGCGTTTTTTTTTGTTGTATTTGAACATCTTTTTTTTTTTTTTTTTTTTTTGCGCTATAAACAAAAAAAGACTGACATTTTTGAAAAAAAACACTTTTTTACTTTTTGCTATAATAAATATCCCAATTTAAAAAAATTATATATATTTTTTTCTTCTCAGTTTAGGCCGATACGTATTCTTCTACATATTTTTGGTAAAAAAAATTGCAATAAGCGTATAGTGATGGATTTGCGCAAAAGTTATAGCGCCTACAAAATAGGTGATAGCTTTATGACTTTTTTATTCATTTATTTTTTACTAGTAATGGCGGCGATCTGCGATTTTGCGACATTGCGGCGGACAGATCCGGACACTTTTGACACTATTTTGGGACCATTCACATTTATACAGCGAACAGTGCTATAAATATGCACTGATTACCTAATAAATGTGACTGGCAGGGAAGGGGTTAACACTAGGGGGCAATCAAGGGGTTAAATGTGTTCCCTGGGAGTGATTCTTACTGTGGGGGGACTGACTGGGGGAGGTGACCGATCTGTGTCCCTATGTACAAGGGACATACCATCGGTCTCCTCTCCCTGACAGGACGTGGATCTCTGTGTTTACACACAAAGATCCACGTCCCTGGCTCTGTAAATGCCAATCGCGGGTACTTGGCGGACATCGCCGGCCGCCAGACGCGCGCTTTGGCACCCACTTGACAGGGCGGGCACAGTTTTTCCCCGATGCGTACCCGCGGCACAGCGCGTATTGCGGAAGTAAACAGGAGGATGTCCATGGACGTCGTCCCGGCAATTGAGCGCCGCGCTGTAGATGTCTTTTGTCTATAGCGCGGGCGCAAAGAGGATATTTACAATAGCATAGAGAGGGTATGTTCCTAATCTTTACAACATGTCATTGTTGGGACATTCAGGGTACTGGTATTTTGGTGGTGTGCTGAGGACTGCCGGAAGTAGAGAAGATTGTCAAGGGCATGCAATTCTTCATATACCTTTTTTTTGTTTTGTTTTTTTATAGGGAAAGTTTGATTTTCAATAAGTGTATATTTTATTTTGTTATTGCGGTCTTCCTATAGTCATGTTTATTTGACTTTCACAATTTTACAATCTTGCTCTGGCATATTTTGGTAATGTGTTAGATATACATGTAGTTTAGCCAGCATTTGTTCAGTACTTTTTAAAATCAGTTGATTTCCTCATAAACTTCGAGTCGACGTACAGAAGACTTTCACTACAAAGCTGGATTTAGAATTTATGTATGTCAGGAAAATTGTGGTTGCTTCCTTGTACCTATGTAATTACAAATTATTATACATAAAAACAAAGTTCCTAACAAGCATTATTTCATAATGGTAAGTATTGATGGAACAACTGATATCTCGTTTTATCTAGAGGAGCCATTCTCAACCAGGGTTCCATGGAACTCTAGGGTTCTTCCAGAGGTTGCTTGGGGTTCCTTGAGCTGTGGATGATTAACCTCCTATTCTATGATGCCTGCATAGTTCTGGGGTCAACACCAATTTGGTGGAGCTATTGGCTGCAAAGATTATTGGTGTCATGCCGTCATAAAGGGGGCATTCTGACCAGTACTGCAAGGGTGGTGTTCTTCCCATTGACCAGCTATGTAGGGGGGAATTATTCACATTGACTCACAATTCATTTTATTAAGGGTTCCTTAAGACCCAAAAATTGTTTAAGGGATTCCTCTGGTGTAAAACGTTTTAGAAAGGTGACCAAGAGCATCATTGTAAGGCCTCATGCCCACGGACGTTTTTACAGCCGCGTTTTTGAGCGTTTTTTACAGCATAAAAACGCCTGTCCATGTTAGTCTATAGCTTCATGCCCACCTAGACGTTTTTGAGCTGCAAATAGCATAGACGTTTTTAAGCTGTAAAAAAAACCAGGACCAGTGCGTTCCTCAGCGTCGGCGTTGGGCATAAAAAAACGCGCAAAAACGCTGTAATTGCGTTTTTAAGCTCCGACGTTTTTTGTTTTTTTTTCGAAAAGAAAAATTATACAATAACATGGACAGGCGTTTTTAAGCTGTAAAAAACGCGGCTGTAAAAACGTCCGTGGGCATGAGGCCTAAATGTAAAATTTTCCTTTTGCTCTGGCAATTTTTTTAAATTTGTCCCTTTTTTTTTATTTTATTTTTTATATTTATTACAATTTTATTGTTTAACCACTTCAATACAGGGCTTTTTGTACCACTTCAATACCGGGCCTATTCTGGCACTTCTCTCCTACATGTACAAATCATCATTCTTTTGCTAGAAAATTACTCAGAACCCCCAAACATTATATATGTTTTTTTAGCAGACACCCTAGGGAATAAAATGACGGTCATTGCAACTTTTTTTCTTGCACCAAAAAATGGTTTCATGAATTAAAAAAACAACAAAACAGTAAAGTTAGCCCAATTTTTGGGGAAAATATGAAAGATGATGTTACGCCGAGTAAATAGATACCTAACATGTCACGCTTTAAAATTGCGCACACTCATGGAATGGCGCCAAACTTCGGTACTTAAAAATCTCCATAGGCGACACTTTAATTTTTTTTACAGGTTACCAGGTTAGAATTACAGAGGAGGTCTAGTGCTAGAATTGTTGCACGCGCTCTAATGCACGCGACGATACCTCACATGTGTGGTTTGAACGGCGTTTACATATGTGGCCGACTTGCGTGTGCATTCGCTTCTGATCGCGAGCTACCGGGGACAGGGGCGTTTTAATTTGAATTTTTTTTTTTTATTATTTATACATTTTTTTTACTTATTTATTTTTTTACAATTATTTTACTTTTTTTTTATTTTATTTTTTTTATTACTTTTATTCTTATTACAAGGAATGTAAACATCCCTTGTAATAGGAATGTGTGCGACAGGTCCTCTTTATTGAGAGATGCGGGGTCAATAAGACCCCACATCTCTCCTCCAGGCTGGAAAGCATGAGATCAGTGAAAATGTTTTCACTGATCTCATACTTACAGCCGCAATGGCGGCTTTGTTTACATTTGAGGACCCGGGCGTGACGTCATCACATCGCGCCGGGGCCTCCGACGATCATAGAGATGACTGGTGACCATCTGGTCACCAGTCATCTCTATGCTCATCACGTGACCCACCAACACCGGATGGCGGCGGGAGGGGGGGATGTCCCCTCCCGCCGCCTATAAGAACGATCAAGCGGCGGAACCGCCGCTATGATCGTTCTTATGGTGCACAGAATCGCCGGCACTTTAAAAGGATATCTGAATGATGCCTCTAGCTGAAGGTATCATTCAGATATCCCCCTACAAAGCCGAGGACGTCATATGACGTCCACCCAGGATGGGAGATCCCATCTGTGGACGTCTTTTGACTATGGCTGGGTAGGGAAGTGGTTAAGCAATCCACATGTGTTTCAGCCTCAAGATTCAGTTGATTTGATTGTGGTATGCCACCACATATGACATGATCATTTTTTGTTTTATTTTATAGATCTGGATACATACATTTCTTATTACATACTCAGGACTTCATAAATACTGTAAACCATTGGGAGTACATTACCTGGCCTTCAAACCAGCTTGCTGACCCTCATAAGGTTACACAGACATAATCGGAGAATCTGGTGGTGACATATTACTTTCTCCAGTGCCGTTTCCTCAACTTTTGCTTCTCATCTATCCATGCCTTTGCATAAAAATTCCTCCAAGCTTGTAGAAAGTGATGTCTTCAGCCAGTCATAGAGCACACTCCCAAGGTAATAGGGAGAGTAAGGAGGATGAGAGACATCTCTTTAGAATAAAAAGCTCTGCTGAAGCTGATCACAGCTAGGTGACCAGTAGACATGGTGACTATCGCAAACCTTTGTGTGATACCTGTCTCTGATTCCATCTGTGTATGCATGGATATATACAGTATCTCATACAAGTGAGTACACCCATCATATTTTTGTAAATATTTTATTATATCTTTTCATGCGACAACACTGAAGAAATGACACTTTGCTACAATTTAAAGTAATGTGTACAGCTTGTATAACAGTGTAAATTTGCTGTCCCTTCAAAATAACTCAACGCACAGCCATTAATGTCTAAAACGCTGGCAACAAAAGTGAGTACACCCCTAAGTGAAAATGTCCAAATTGGGCCCAATTGGCCATTTTCCCTCCCCGGTGTCAGGTGACTCATTAGTGTTACAAGGTCTCAGGTGTGAATGGGGAGCAGGTGTGTTAAATTTGGTGTCATTGCTCTCTCTCTAATACTGGTCTCTGGAAGTTCAACATGGCACCTCATGGCAAAGAACTCTGAGGATCTGAAAATAATTGTTGCTCTACATAAGATTTCCAAGACTCTGAAACTGAGCTTCAGCACAGTGGTCAAGACCATACAGCAGTTTATCATGGCATGTTCCACTCAGAACAGGCCTAGCCCTGGTCAAGCAAAGAAGTTGAGTGCAAATGCGCCAGCATCATATCCATAGGTTGTCTTTGGGAAATAGACGTATGAGTGCTGCCAGCATTGCTGCAGAGATTGAAGGGGTGGGGGGTCAGCCTGTCAGTGCTCAGACCATACGCCGCACACTGCATCAAATTGGTCTGCATGGCTGTCGTCCCAGAAAGAAGCCTCTTCTAAAAATGATGCACAAGAAAGCCTGCAAACAGTTTGCTGAAGACAAGCAGACTAAGGACATGGATTACTGGAACCATGTCCTGTGGTCTGATGAGACCAAGATAAACTTATTTGGTTCAGATGGTGTCAGGTGTGTGGTGGCAACCATGTAAGAAGTGCAAAGACAAATGTGTCTTGACTACAGTCAAGCATGGGGGTGGGGGTGTCATGGTCTGGGGCTGCATGAGTGCTGCCGGCACTGGGGAGCTACAGTTCATTGTGGGAACCGTGAATGCCAACATGTACTGTGACATACTGAAGCAGAGCATGATCCCCTCCCTTCGGAGACTGGGCTGCAGGGCAGTATTCCAACATAACGACCTCAAGCACAACTCCATGATGACCACTGCCTTGCTAAAGAAGCTGAGGGTAAAGGTGATGGACTGGCCAAACATGTCCCCGGTCCTAAACCCTATTGAGCATCTGTGGGGCATCCTCAAATGGAAGGTGGAGAAACGCAAGGTCTCTAACATCCACCAGCTCCGTGATGTCGTCATGGAGGAGTGGTAGAGGGCTCCAGTGGCAACCTGTGAATCTCTGGTGAACTCCATGCCCAAGAGGGTTAAGGCAGTGCTGGAAAATAATGGTGGCCGCACAAAATATTGACACTTTGGGCCCAATTTGGATATTTTCGCGTAGGGGTGTACTTTTGTTGCCAGCGGTTTAGACAATAATGGCTGTGTTGAATTATAGATATAAAATATTTACAAAAATGTGAGTGGTGTGCTCAATTTTGTGAGATACTGTGTATATAAAGTGTTTTTTAGACTAGGTCCATACTGTAGCTATTTCTGCAGCCAGCCCTAAATTCTGAAGGTTGTGTAACAACCAGATTGTAGTTAGGTTTATGTTTCTAACTGTAATAGAAATATGTCACTAATTGGCTTCTATGGTCATTCAAGACCTTTCTTTCCTTGTATTTTTATACTGGTAGACCATTGAAATGATTTTATCACACTATAAACTGGCAATTTGCATTTTCTTTGCTTTAGAGCATGCTATTGACTGTGTAATAAAAGTCCGCACTTGTACATCACCATCTACATAATGTCACCAAACACTGTAAATGTGACACTAGTTATTGACTGGTTTATGTTCTACATCAGCTGTATGGGATATTACAGACTTTATTATTTAGCAGGGAGTTTAACGCTTAGTGCCGGTTCACATCAGTGTGTGGTGTGAGATCGCATGCGATTTGCACCACAATGCAGTGCAAATCACATGCAATGCGATTTCAGCCATACAGATAGTATGACTGAATTTGCATCGCATTCAGACCAAACTCACACAGGACCCTTTTTTTGGTCCACACCAGAATTGTATCGCATGGGTTTTCACACCCATGTGATCTGATTCATATCCGAACTGTCTTTTTGCAGCGCGATATGCAAGCTGAAATGGTGGGTGTAATTATTGTATTGACACTCCTACGCTCAGGTGTGAATAGGGCCTCAAACCTTGAAGCCGCTGCAATCCAATGCGGAAAAGAGGTACCTTGATACCCCCCATTTCTGGTTTTCCTTTACATTCACTACATTTTAGCAGCGCTATACCTGTGCATGTCTATAGGTTGTTCATGTTTGGGTTGTTTAAATGTTTTGTTGCCAGTAATGACATATCCACTTTATCTGTTGTGTAAATCCCCAAGGCAGCAAGGAGACCAGCAACCCAAGAGAGCAGTAGACTATCCTCCGTTTGAGAGTTGACAGAATTTAGCTGTGAACTCACTGTCCTTAGTGCCAGAGAGCTAAAAAGTTAACCACTTATTAAATATTCAGTTATGGGCTTGTGTGGATCCTAGAATAGCCAAATCACAAACTTTTTTAGAGAACATGCTTGTTGTGCCATCCCAGTACTTTTTTTTTTTTTTTTTTTTGCTGCTTTTAGGTAATCCCTGCAACAGGTTGAACATTTGTTTACTCCCCCCTATAACAATGCATTTAAGGCCAAGATTTATATATGTATGTATGTGTGTGTATTTCTATATATCAGCGGTGCCCAACCTTTTGAAGAGCGAGGGCCACTTAAGCAACTTGGTAACCGGTCGCGGGCCACAATGAGCAGAGTGGATGGACGGGATGTCCGTGTCTGCTCTGAATATGCAGAATGGACACTATACTCCTTCTTTTTTCTTTTTTTTTATCGGATTGGAGGTAGGACACAAGTAAAATTTACGTCTGCCACTCCTTTGAGGTGCATGGAGGGTCGAATTGGGTCGGACTGACCGTGTGAAAGGGGCTCAAGGCTGCTTTTACACTGATGCGCTGCGGTTTTTCCTGCACCGTGGGTTTTCCTGCACTTTGCAATAGACTTCTACTTCAGGTTTGGTGCACTTTCAGAAAGCTCACCAAGCTCGCAGGTAATAACAGAAGTCTATGGCTCAGTGCAGGTAACCCGCAGGTGCACTGCTCTTCACCTGCAGATCAGTTTGAAAGCAGCCCAGTAACCGCTGCAGAAGAGATATGCCTATATATACACTGTGATTTTAGTAATAAAATGGACTTTAATAACAGTATTCTATTCCATCCCAGAGCAGGAGGTCGCGGGCCACATCAAAGGGCTCCGTGGGCCACATGTGGCCCCCGGGCCACTGGCTGGGCACTCCTGCTATATATAATGCATTCCAGATAGATGACAAAACATGTTTCAGTTTTTCTGCTTGATGTGCTGTGTAATTGTACTTTATGTATTTGTCTTGCACAATGATTGATATTCCCAAAGCTTGTTCTCCACCAGCAAACACTCGGCACAAAGTACATAGTTCTCCGTTTTTTTTCCCTCATCATATCAAAGTAGCCTACTGGGATTTTGAACAAAGGAAGGGAGTTTATTACCAGAAGGTTTCCTTAGCCTGCAGGCAAGCCAAGCTCTAGAAATAAAAACAGGAGCTGAAAACTGTCTGGCTGCAGACGGTACATGACAGGAGAAGTGCAACATATATAAGTTTTTTGTTCTGAAATATTTGAAATGTTCATGCTGCTCAGGATTATTCATGCATGGAATATTGTAATGTTTCTGGAATGTGTGAAAACGCAATAAAAATCGACCTTAAAGATGGCCTATAAAGTAAATGAAAGCCCAACTTCATATAGTAAGTAAAAAAACAAACTTGGAATAGAATCTTGTGTACTTCCTGTCTATGAGACCAGTGTTGGGCAGAACAGTAGGTGAAGGGATATTTCTCCCCCCACCCTCAGAAGACCATTGGCTATGGAAACACATTTCAATACTAGAGTATGGAACTTCTGTGAGTATGATTTCAGATGGGCGATTCTGCAGTCAGCTGGAATGGAATCGCATCGCTGTCTCTGTAGCCATGTGTTGCTGTGTTGCCAGCCCCAATGCTGCTGACAGCTAGGGATTGGTTCCATAGGGACAAAGAGATAGCCTCTTGGCGATCCTGCCACTGGTGATTTTAACAGATCGCCAGCTGTAGGATCACTAGCAGTAGAGTTGCCCATCTGACATGAGCCTTAGGGCTCTTTCACACTCACGGTAGAATGTGGTGCCATCTGAAGAGCGATCTGTGTCAATCGCCTTCTCACCACCCTATAATGCTGCACTACTGCACGCTGTTGTGGTATAGCCCTTGAATTAAGGGGGCAAGTTAGACATGCGGTGCCCCCCCCTTCAAGTTAAAAATGCAATGGAGTAAAGCATTGCAGCCGGGCATGAGAACATCCCCAGCTGGCTGTTATTTTACAGTACGGATGGCCTGCCAGGGGGTTTGTGCAGTAAAACTGTGGCTCAGCTGCCCCCAAACAGCCTATCTGAAATTTAGCCTGTTACTTGAATTTTATTAGAAATGATAAGAGAACTAGACCAATACATGGCACAAAGATACTATGCCAAAAACGGGAACAAATTCCAAACAAAAAGTGCCAGAAAATGCCCAGTCTTCAAGTGGTTAATGGTTCGAATCTCGGCCGTTTCCTGGGAAGCTCTGTGTCCTGCTGCTCGTCTCTCCCCCCTCCCCCCAGCTCTTATGCACTTGAGAACAGAGGGAATATGATCACTTCTAAGAAAGGGGAAAGAGGTATTTTATGGGTTTTTTTGTTTTGTTGTTTTGTTTTTTTGTTTTTTTATATCTATACAAAAATGTTTTGCCCAGCAGTTCTAGTTTGAATGGGTTGTTTTCAAGGTGATTGTTTATTAAATCACTTTAAATTTGTGTGCGCAACAAACTTCAGTACCCTATATTTTCCATAGGCAACGCTTTAAAAGCCCACTAAAGTAGAGTGACCAGACATCCCCGGTTTCAGAGGACACTGTCCCCGGACAAAGTCTGTCCCCGATTTTGTCCCCGAATTAGATTTGAACAGGGGCTGGGGCAATTTCAAAGACAGTCAGTGCAGAATTAAAAAAAAAAAAAAATTCTAAATTGCACACCCCTGCTCCGCTGCTCCTACTAGCTTAGGGGGGTGTATTTTTTCCATTATCCCCTTCTGATGATCATGTGCTGGTCAGAGCGGAGGGACTATTCCTTTAGTTTCGGGGTGCATGCCCATTCAGTTCCGCTCGCATGTTCTTCTGCCTTGGCTCAAGTCCCGGCCAGCCACCTGCCTGTTTATCTCTTGCCTTCCCTAGCAGAGTGATCTTCCTCCACTCCCCCACCCAGTAGTAGCCGGGGCCCGGAGAGTAAGACTTGACAGGCTGTGAGGCGGGCGGCGGTGGGCAGAGAGTCGCTGATTGCCGCCATTACTAGTAAAAAAAAAAAAAATATGTCCCCGGATTTCATTTTAAAAATCTGGTCACCTTACACTACAGGTCATCAGTTTAGCATTACGAAGGAGGTCTGGTGCTATTGCCCTCATTCCAGCGCGCGCAGCGATATGTAACACGTGCATCACAATCGATCTGTAACGGGTTTATCACAATCAATGTTACTGGCCGGGGAAACGTTCAATGGGAACCCGGAAGTGACATCCGAAGGGGAGTACAAGCGGACATGTGTCTGCTCTCCTCCCTCCCCTCTACCCGACCAGACCCACTATGCCAGTCTCGGGCCTGTAGATGGGCAAGCGGAGGTTGGGATATATGGGGGGGGGGCACGTGGGGTGTGTGAACGTATTCGAGCAGCAGCTCAGGTGCCAGGATGCAATTTCTTATCATGGTGACCTGGCGCCTGGGATTTGTCGAGACCTGGCTAAAGATGCACATTCACCGACCACTTTATTAGTACCAATTGAGCATCGTTTAAATGCAAGGTGTACCTAAGTGGGCCAAAGTGTGTCAAGGAAATATCTCCCACACCATTACAACATCAGCCTGAACCGTTGATACAAAGCAGGATGGATCCATGCTTTCATGTTGTTTATGCCAAATTCTGACCCTGCCATCTGAATGTTGCACCTAAAATTG